>JAZKJV010001666.1:0-433650 GCA_037367405.1 Ottelia alismoides
TACACCACTACAGATACCGCTACAGCAGCCAGAGCCTCTTCGAGCTCCTCATGTATCACCTATGCATTTACTGGTAGTACGAATGTAGACATGACAGAGTGGATTGTGGACTCTGGTGCTTCTAACCACCTATGTGGAGATAGAACACAGTTGAAGTCATACAGCGCTATACCATCTACAGATGGGTTGTCATTGCTAATGGAAACTACTTACCCATTACATGATAGGGGGAGGTGCAGTTGACACCGTCCATGTGCCTGAAGAATGTTTTATATGCTCCTGCTTTTTGAATGAATTTACTTTCTATTAGTCAGATCACTAAGGATTTGCATTGTCGTACCATCTTTGACCCTTCATCTCTTGTGTTTCAACACATACTCACAGGCAGGATGATTGGGTATGGCAGTGAGCAGCAGGGACTATACAGACTGGTCCAACCTCCTCATGCTAATGCTTTTATTATATCCACTGGATCCGTCTCTCCTTATCTGTGGCACCTTAGGTTTGGACATATTCCTCTACACAAGCTATGTCATGTTCTCACTCAGATCTCTACGAGATCATCCTTCCAGTATGTTCCATCCCGTCAGAGTCAGAGCAGTTCTTAACTATTTGAGATCATTCATTTAGACATTTATTGAAAAATAACTCTGAGGCTGGATCCGCTATCAAGTATTTTATTAATGAAATAAAGAATATTTTTCTGTGTTAGATATTACCGTATATGTTAGAGATTACAGTATATTGTTGTTTCTTTATTTGTCTCTGTTTCCTTATGCACTGTTTCCTTATGTATTGTTTCCCTATGTAACCCCACAGGGGTATTTATGTAAGTTCTCCTCTGAGCACCCTAGGGTTTAGTCCTATATAAGGACCCCTAGACCTCACAAAATAAACACACAATATTCTTCTCTTCTTTTCTCCACATGGTATTAAAGCGGCGGTCCTAGACCAGTGTTCTGATCTAATATTCCTCCGCCACCGCCCGCCCCTTCTCCCTCCCTCCTCAACTAAGGCGATTCTACAGATCAACTACAACTTCATCTAGGTCACTTTTTCTTGACCTAGAGATGCTATCATGACGTCCACCGAGACCAAGCCTATGTATCCCCCTTCTTCTTTGATGGTACAAGGCACATCTATCAAGTTGAAAGGCTCCGAAAACTATGTTCTATGGTCTCGATCCTTCAAGATATTTATTGGTGGCCAACGAAAGAGTTCCATCCTCATGAAGACTCCTCCTGCTACCACTGATGCAGATTATGAAGCCTGGTTTGTCGACAATTACCAGGTAATTACTTGGATGACAAATAGTGTAGATCCAAATATTGCTGCAAATCTCTTATATAAAGATACTGCTAAAGCCATGTGGGAAAATCTTGAGCACACATATTCCCTGAAAACAACCAAGTCTCTTCTTTCTGATATATGCACAAGAATCTTGTCTACTAATCAAGAAGAGACCAGTCTAACGGAATACTACCGGACACTTACAAGCCTGTTTGAAGAACTTCTTATCTTTCAACCTGCATGCTGTGATAAACAAATAGGAGAACGTGCCGAGTGGCAGGTCTACAGGGTTCCTCCCAGGGCTTCACCCGAAGTACAAAATTGCAAAAGATCAATTTCTTGTGGAAGATAAATTGCCTACGATCGAAACCATATTCGGTCAACTACAGGAACTGGAGGCTCCAGTTCAAAATTCTCTGGTTCATTCTTCTACAGAGACAACAGCCCACTATTCATCTGGGTACAGAGGACAACAACCTTATCCTGGAGGCCGAGGTCGTGGCCGCGGACATGACTCAGGTCGTGGACGTGACCTTGGACGAGGTCGTGGTCGTGATTCCTCTATGGGTCGTTATCCTACATGCGTACACTACACTGTGGTCGCATGAATCATCCTTCTGAGCGGTGCTGGGCAACATTTGGCAAGCAACCAAGTGCTCATAACACTTATGATGACGAATCACATGATACGAACAATGATACAACTACTCAGAATACAGATGGACAACAGACTCCATTCACTGCTTCTGAATATATTCGTCTGCAGCAACTTCTCAATGATTCGGCTCCCTCAACCAAAGACACGACCGCATCTGCTGCTACTGCTAGCCTTGCCACTACCTCAGGTACAGTAGCCAACTCAGTCTCTGTTACCAAACATGCTTGGATTATTGATTCTGGTGCTTCCACTCATCTAATGGGAGATGCAAGTCTACTCACCTCATCTCAACCCTCTACCACTGTAAAGAGCATTCGTGTTGCCAATGGGGATCATTCTCCCGTTACTACTATTGGAACTATTGACTTCTCCAACAAACTTTGACAGACAGATGTGCATTGTGCCCATGTTTTCCCACTCAGTCTTTTATCTATTCATAAGCTATGTCGTGAGCTACATTGTCGTGTTATTTTTGATGAATTCTGCTGCTATTTTCAGGACATCCGGACGAGGCAGATTTTTGGTGGGGGACATGAGAGAAATGGCCTATATTACCTCAACAACCCGTCTACTTCTAACTTTGCTGGTGCTACCTCCATCTCTCAAGATCCCCTTCTATGGCATCTTCGTCTGGGACATCCTTCTACCAAAGCTCTTTCTATGATGTTCCCTGAACTATCTATGCTAAAACCCTCTGAGTGTGAAGTATGTCAGTTCGGAAAACATCATAGAGTTTCCTTTCATGCCAGAACTGAGCCTCGTCGCACTACTCCTTTCTTCCTAATTCATTGTGATATTTGGGGACCCTGTCCGGTCCAAACTATTAGTGGTCATAAGTACTTTGTTGTTTTTGTGGATGACTACAATCGCTTATCTTAGGTTTTCTTGTTAAAAGAACGTTCAGAAGTTAATATCGTTGTCAAGAACTTCTTTCATTATGTCAAAAAAAAATTCTCCACTACTATTAAAATCTTTCGTTCTGATAATGCTCTAGAATTTACTCAGAATGACTTGAAAACCTTCTTTGCCTCCCACTATATCATACATCAAACTTCTTGCCCATATACATCCCAACAAAATGGGGTTGCTGAAAAAAACTAAGACACCTTCTTGATATTGCCCGATCCTTACTCACCCATATGAATGTTCCCAAGATATATTGGGGCAATACTATTCTTACTAATGTTCATCTTATAAACAGGGTCCCCTCTGCTTCTCTACATGGCTCCTCTCCTTTCAACTTGCTATATCCCAAGGAGAAACCTTTCCTATGCCCCTACGAATTTTTGGATGCACAGCCTTTGTCCATAATTTCCATACCACTGACAAATTATCTGCTCGCGCTATCAAATGTGTTTTTCTAGGGTATTCTCAAACTCAAAAAGAATACATATGTTATGATCCTACAGGACATCGTTATTACGTTTCTCTTGATGTCACCTTCTTTGAACAAAACAGCTTCTTTACTCAGACAGTGTCTGATATTCCTCTTCAATTTCCTCCTCCACCAATTGTGTATAAAAGAAGAGCCGTGTCTAATCATGTTCATGTTCCTTTACCTATTCTACTGTTGCAGGAAATTGTGCCATCCTCGAGTGCTCCCACCAATACTACCATGGATAGTCCTCAGGAGCTTCCGATCGCTCTACGCAGAACAAATAGGCAATGTACACTTCATCCAATATCTCATTTCGCCTCTGATGAATCTCGTATTCATCACTCTAAATATAATTTATTAAGCTCAAATCCCTAAAAATCAACAGCATTCTTGCATCTATTTTGCATAATTAGCATTCATGCATGTTTCCATAAGAATGGCATTTTAGCACAAAAATCTGCATAAAATAAGAAGCCAAAAATCCAAGCCAAAATGACCTGTAAATAAACCTAACATCCCGGATTTTTAACTCATTCATGCTAACTCCGAATAACTCAAAATGACTTCCACTGTGTACATATCACTAACAAGAATAAAAGAAAAATACAAAAAAATAACTAACCCAAATAAGTGGACCAAAAACCCAAACCCTAATTTCAGGATTTTCGGACTAAAAGCCACATATCTTCTCCATCCAGTGTCCGATTTAATCCTACTCACTTTTGAACTAATGTGCATTCAATTACCTTCAAAACAAGACCAAGTTCAAGTGAATCGGAGCTCATATGTGAAAGTTGGGTTTTGGGCCTCTTTTGTACATTGTATATTTTCGCGGTTTTTGACCTTGTATTTTATGTATATATTTTCTTAATCAATAAAAATCCAAAAAAATTAGAATTAAGTGTCTTTTATTTATCTTTGATTTTTCCATATTTTTTCCGGATTTTTATCTTGTTTAAAAATG
Organism: Ottelia alismoides; assembly: GCA_037367405.1. Classification (NCBI taxonomy): domain Eukaryota; kingdom Viridiplantae; phylum Streptophyta; class Magnoliopsida; order Alismatales; family Hydrocharitaceae; genus Ottelia; species Ottelia alismoides. The sequence goes on from JAZKJV010001666.1 coordinate 4,291, forward strand.
ACAAAAAAATTATAAAACCCCAAAATTAAGGTATTCAATGTACATGGGATACCCCAAAAATTCACTTTGTTCAAATGATCGATTTTGGTTTTGATGTCTTCATGAAATTTGTAGATCTCATTGAGACGAGCAATTTTCGTGAAGAAAGTTTTTCGATCCGAGGTCATATACTATTTTTTATCGATTTTGCAAGATCTTTTAATTTCGAATTTTGTGGTGTTGACACGTGGCAGCACCTGGTGCCGCAATGTGTCAGTCATTTTTGGGCTTATATATATCGGTTTCTATTTATTAAAAAAATTAAAAAAATAAAAAATAAAATAAAAAAAAGGACGCACGTGCGTCGCACGTGCCTCCCCAGGCACGTGCTCCGCACGTGCCTCCACCGGCTCCCCCTCTTGCAACCACGTGGCGAGTCAACGGCCGTCCGATCTCGGCCGATCGGACGGCTGCTGCACTTCTCCTTCCTCCAGCCTCCTTTCCCCTTTCAGCCGCCCGCTTCCCCGAAATCTCCGCCATCGCCGCCGCGCATCTCGCGGCCATATCTCGCCGATCGCATCCCCATCTCCGATCCGCTCCTCCCCGCGCATCCCGCGAATCTCACGCCGCCCGCGATCATCCCCTTCAGATCTCCATCTCCGATTCCCCCATCCAATCAAACCCCCTTCGATCCCATCCCCGATTCACCTTCCTTCTCCGGCGACCCACTCTCCACCCTATTTAACCTCCGCCGCCCCCTCGTCGCACTTCATCCGCCGATCAAGCAGAGCTTCAAGCTCACGCCGGTGGTGACAGCCCGGCGTGATTCTTCCATTGGCGAGATCCGAAGCTTTCACGAGCTTCGTTGCAGACGAGTCTTCCCCGACAACCTGCTCCTGCTCCGACTCCGTTCGTCGAGCCAACGACACCTTCTCCGCCGTACTTCGCCGGTCGTCTTCTTCGACCATCACCGCCAAGTTCATCGCCGCTACCGCCCCAAGCTCCGACCTTCGTCGTCACGCGCCTCCAGCAGCTTCCGCCCTCACCGCCATCGACCAGGATTCGCCTCTCCTTCTTCGCCTTCGCCCCGCCAGGAGAGGCCGAGCTCCGCCGCCTCCGCTACGCCGCTCCTCCGCCTCGGCCGTGTGGCGGCCGATTGACCGCCCCTCGCCGGTCGCCGTCTTCCACCTCCGCCACCAGCGGCAAGCTGGACCGGAGTCCCTCACAGCCTTGGCCGGACCAAGGCACCTACTCCGCCTCGCTAGACCGCCAGCGGCCAGGCACGTCGCCCGAGACCCCCCGCACGTGCGAGGCACGCGCGCGGGGGGACGTCAGCACCAAACGTCACCCACCTGGGTCACGTGCTTTGCACGTGACCTGGGTAAATTGCAGCTGCGCCCTCGGGAGATAGCTATATTGCACTTCAATCCAGAGACTCAAGGAGCACGTGCACCGCACGTGCTCCCTTGAGAATTTTGCAGAAATCCCCCCAGAATTATCGGTAATTACATTTAGGCCCTTTCAGTGTATTTCTAGTTTTATTTAATTATTTATATTGCACTCATACCCCTGTGTTCCCCTGTGATTTTGGACCTCTTCTCTACATTATTTTATTAATCCAAAAATAGCATGATGTTGGTTAATTGATTCTCTACGCTTTGACATGTTGTGGGTATTTTTCTGGTTGATGGTTAATTACTAAATAATTGTTTTGTGAAAATTGGCGTATTTTACCCATTTTCTGCTCTGAAATTGATAAGTGACTAACCGTGGCTTTAAAAATTCTCGAAAAATCACATCTTGTAGAGTTAATTATTCTTAACATTGTGCCCAAAAAGATTTCCATTTGCACAGTAAAAATCATTTTGCACATTTTAGTATTTAATTTTTATTAGGTATTAAACCCCACATTTTCGAGGTTTAGGATTTTTCTGAGATCCATCACCTAGTGATAGATCTTAGATAATTTTATTTCTTGAAAATAAGTAGGTTTAATATTTATTATAATTAAATATTAAAAATCATTCTGTTTGCATTTAAAAATCCATAAAAAAGTCATATTGCATCCAAAAATTCCAAAAAAATTACAGAACATCCATTTCATTATAGTTTACATTGTGGCCAAGTTTCGTATTTTTCGGACATTATTTGAACGTAGTTTACATTTTAGTCCCTAAAATAAGGCCAAATTTGCATTTTGCATCCTTTATTGCATTTAAAATTCTAAAAAAAGACCGCCTCGAAAACCGAACACGAACTTTGATAGACTTAATTCTAGGTTGTTCCTTTGCCTCCTTGTGATCGACCTTGGGACTTGGCCAAGTAAAATAAACAAAAACCACGATATTAAAAATTGAATAAATCATTTGTGGTATTTTTCTTGATCGTTTCCGATTGCCGCCTACAACGCACAACACGATAAAAACAACTTCTTAAAACCGGTATTTCCGGATACGTCAGCCTCTACTAATGGGTTATCTTTCTCTAACAAAAGATATGCATATGCTATAATGGCTATTTCTATTCCCAAAGATCATCATAGTACACTACAAGATGAGGGATGGAGAATGGCAATGAATGAAGAAATGGAAGCATTACAATCTAGAAAAACATGGGACCTTGTCAAATGCCCTCCTGGATGTAAACCAGTTGCATGTCGTTGGATCTTCACTACAAAGCAATCCCCTGACGGTTCTATTGATCGTTTAAAGACAAGACTTGTAGCAAAAGGCTTTACTCAAACGTACATGGTAGACTACTTCGAAACATTCTCCCCTGTGGCTAGAATGGGATCCATACGAACTATCATCTCGATGGCTGTGAACAAAGGGTGGCCTATGTTTCTTTTAGATGTCAAGAATGCATTTCTATATGGAGAGCTTGACGAAGAAGTCTACATGATATAACCCCCAAGTTACGAAGTCGAGGGGGAGTATGTATGCCGACTTCACAAAGCCATCTACGGATTAAAGCAAAGTCCAAGAGCTTGGTTTGATAGACTGAGTACAGAAATTGGCACCATGGGCTTCCAGAGGACTACGTCTGACTATTCGGTTTTTGTCAGGAGACAGCAGACTGGTACTGTAATTCTTGTTGTATATGTAGATGATATGATTATTACTGGAGATGATGACCAAGGGATACTAGAAACCAAGGCTTTCTTGCAAAAAGTATTCATCACCAAGGATCTTGGACAACTTCGCTATTTTCTAGGCATAGAAGCTCTACGTACTAAGAAAGGCTTACATATGTCGCAGAGGAAATACCGCCTTGATATACTAACTGAGGCAGGACTACTTGGGTGAAAACCCTCAGGAATTCCAACAGAGCCTAGAAAACACTCTGCATCCAATGATACTCTCTTTGAAGACACTACACGATATAGGAACCTGGTTGGCAAACTTCTATATCTTACAGTTACTAGACCTCAAATATCCTATGTTGTAAGCAGAGCCAGCCAATATATGGAGAAACCATGCTACAACCATTGTCAAGATGTTCTTCAAATCCTTCGCTACCTAAAAGACTCGCCAGGACGAGGAATCTTCTATGGGGAAAATGGTCACACAAATCTCACTGCATATGCTGACGTCGATTATGCAAGCTCTCCTGAAGACCGTCGATTTACAACTAGATATGCCATGATGGTAGGAGGAAACCTGGTTAGTTGGAGGAGCAAGAAACAAGCAGTTGTTTCAAGATCTAGTGCTGAAGCTGAATATAGAGCAATGGCTCAAGCTACATGTGAGATCACGTGGCTGCTCACTTTTCTACAATAACTAAATGCTGCTACATCCACTCCTATTCCCTTGTACTGTGACAACAAATCAGCTACCTACATTGCTACCAATCCTGTGTTCCACGAGAGAACAAAACATATTGAGATTGATTGTCACTTTATCGGAGATGTTGTACGAGGAGGGAAGATAACCATGCCGCACATTCCAACAGATCTTCAACTTGCTGATATTTTTACCAAGGCAGTGACTAAGAAGCGGCTTTCCTGGATAACTTCCAAGTTGGGCATGATTGATGAATATGCTCCAACTTGAGTTGGAGTGTTAGATATTACCGTATATGTTAGAGATTACCGTATATTGTTGTTTCTTTATTTGTCTCTGTTTCCTTATGCATTGTTTCCTTATGCATCACTGTTTTCTTATGTACTGTTTCCCTATGTAACCCCATAGGGGTATTTATGTAAGTTCTCCTCTGAGCACCCTAGGGTTTAGTCCTATATAAGGACCCCTAGACCTCACAGAATAAACACACAATATTCTTCTCTTCTTTTCTCCACATTCCGAAATATCAAGTATTTCCATTCTGACAATGCATTGGAATTTTGCACCTTACATCTTTCTGAGTTCCTTAGATCCCGTGGCATTGTTTACCAGACCTCATGTGTCTACACTTCCCAGCAGAATGGTGTTGCCGAGCGCAAACACCTTCTCTTACTTGATTGAACAGGACATTGTTGATACAGAGCCATGCTCCTCATGCTTATTGGGGTGATGTTGTCCTTACTACTTGTTATTTGGTAAATCATATGCCCTCGTCCATGTTAGGAGAGAAGATTCCTTACTCGATTGTGTTTCCCGAGAAGGATCTCTTCTCTCTTACACCTTGTGTGTTTGGATCTGTTGCCTTTATTCATGATGTCTCTCCAGGGCGTGACAAGCTCTCTCCTAGAGATGTCAAATGTGTGTTTGTCGGCTACTCTCGTACCCAAAAGGGGTATCGCTGCTTTGATCCACTAAGCCAGAAAAATTTTGTAAGTGCTGACGTTACTTTCTTTGAGTAGATCATGTATTTTTCTCCTACAGGTAACAGACTTACTTCATCTGACTCTGATGATGAGATATACATGCCACCACCTCCTACAGTTGGTCCTTCATCTTCACCTACTCCTCCTCCACCACCTCCACCACCTCCTCCACCACCTCTGTTGGTTCAGTTCTTGCCTCATGTTGTTCCTCGCAGATCTCGGTCTATTCACCATGCTCACAAGCCTTGCCCATCATCCAACACGCCTCGGGTATGTAATGAGCATATTATTTCTACTGATGGCACTACTGAATTGACTGTACAATAGGAGGAGCAGGTACCCTCTCAAGAGGGAAATATATAGGACCATGACTTGGCAGATGATCTTTACGTACCGATTGCTCTGGGAAAGCAGAAACGGGCGTGTGCTACTTACCCTCTTGCAGCCCGGATTTCTTTGAGCAGGTTGTCAAAGGATTTCGGGAGATTTACTTTAGCACTATCAGCCATGAGACACCACAGACGTATCAGGAGGCTCTCAAAGATAGTCAGTGGAGGCTAGCTATGGAGGAGGAGATGGCTGCGCTACAGTCATGTGGTATGTGGAGTCTTGTTTCTACTCTTGTTGATACATCAGTCGTGGGATGCAAATGGGCGTTCATTGTGAAACACGGTACGGATGGCAATGTGGATCGCTACAAGGCAAGACTTGTGGCACGAGGGTTCACCCAGACATATGGGATGGACTATCACGATACTTACTCCCTAGTTGCCGGACATTCTACTCTACGTATTGTCCTTGTTGTCGTTGTGACACGAGATTGACCTCTTTATCAGCTTGATGTGAAGAATGCATTCCTCTATGGTGACCTACAGGAGGAGGTCTACATGCAGCAGCCACCTGGGTTTGCTGCTGGGGGGGGGGGGGGTGTCAGAAGGTTTATAGGTTAAACAAGGCTATCTATGGCCTCAAGCAGAGTCCAAGAGCATGGTTCCAAAAGCTCTCAGACTTGATAGAGCATCAAGGGTTTATGAGATCAACTATTGATCAGTCCTTGTTCATACAGAAGATCCAGAGAGGTATTACAATCATTCTTGTTTATGTTGACATTATTATTATAGGTGATGATGAGCAGGGTATTCAAGGTGCCAAGGACTTCCTAGGTTAGCAGTTTGTGACAAAGGACCTTGGACATTTACGTTACTTCCTTGGAATAGAGTTTGCCAGGAATCAACGGGGTCTTGTAATGACCAACATAAAGTATGTTATGGATATTCTTTCAAAGACAGACATGGCAGATTGCAGACCCGCCACTACTCCGCCTGACCCAAGCATGAAGTTCTATGATGATAATACTGAAGAGGTCGACAAGAGAAGATACAGAGATCATGTTGGCAAGCTATTATATGTAACTATTACCAAACCTGACATAGCATTTGCCGTGAGCAAAGTGAGTCAATTTATGGAGCAGCCTAGACATGCATATATGAATGCAACCCATATGATTCTGAGATACTTGAAGACTTCACCTGGTATTGGACTTCTGTTCAGCAGAGGCACATCTCTCTCAGTGACAACATGCACAGATGCAGATTATGCTGGGTGTCCAAGGATAAAAAGTCTACGTCTGGATTTGTTGTGTTCATAGGAAATTCTCTTGTTTCATGGAAGAGTAAGAAGCAGGCTGTGGTTTCTAGATCAAGTGTTGAATCAGAATACAGTGCCATGGCACATGCTAGTATAGAGATGATGTGGGTCAGATCCATTCTTACTGACCTGACTATAGAAGTACCTCTTCCCATGCACCTCCAATGTGATAATCAAGTTGCTCTCTTCATTGCAAATAACCTAGCCTTTCATAAGAGGGTGAAGCACATAGAGGTGGATTGTCACTACACTCGTGACATGATACATAAGGGTATTATCACTACTACGCATGTCAGCTCCGGAGACTAGACAACATATATACTTACAAAGGCTCTAGCGAGAGGACCTTATCAGAGATGTTGTTCCAAGCCGAGTCTTATTGATATCTACGCTCCAGCTTGAGAGGGAGTGTTGAGATAGTTATTATTTTTAGTATTATCCTTTATATAATTTTCTATTTTTTATTTCATCTTTCTGTAATTTTCCCAATGATTCTTCTCCTATATAAGGGAACCCTTGGGCCTCTCATAATGCATCCCAATATGTTTTTTTAACACTGCCCACCATCATTTGAAGCCCAACACTTCTCCCCTCCAGCAAGCTCGGAAAGAGGGAGAGAGGGCGGTATCGCTCGGAGAGAGAGAGGGCGCTGGTGGCGGCAGCTCGCCTGCAATCTCGGAGAGATGGCAGTGGTGGTGGTGGCCCGCCTGTAAGCTCGGGGAGAGGGAGAGGGAGAGAGGGCAGTGGTGGCGGCGACGGGAGGAGGAGCGGAGGGAGGAGAGACTAGGATGGTGGAGTTGGAGGGGGGGCACGTGAAGGGAGAAGGGGGAATTTATGCAGCCGTCGGATTGCACAATAGTTAGATTAACACAGTCATCTGGTTAAGTTAACGACTTAAAGTAACAGAGGGTTATGAGTGTAAGACGACACACATATTCATGGTTCTGGGCGTAATTCGTGATCATACAAGGTTATGAAATTACAAAATTACTCAGGGTTATTGATGTAAAATCTCCTTGATAATAAGGAGGGCATGACAAAGCAATATGTACATATTTAGGGAGAGTGTGTGTGAAAATCTCCCCCTACCACCAAAACAACGTAGTGGTTCGACCACTACGTGTCAATATATTTCTCTTAAGCTGGTGATTTTTTAGCTCGTCAACACATGAAAAAAAGAGTATGCTCTCGTTGTCTTTTACATCTCTCTTAAGCTTGATCCATGTGGTAGCTATCTATTAGAAGTTAATTGATAATGTGACACATCATTTACATAATTTAATGACTGGAATTATATTTTACTGATATCAATACATATATAATTTATATGCTTAGCAGACACATTCGACTTTGCATTATGCATGCAACATATCACACTATTGTTCTACAAAATTGATACTTCCACTAACATTTAATGCACATATCGGTAATTTTTAAGAACTTTGTGAGCTTAATTACATCTTCATGCACAATGAAGAAAGTTATGATAGAAAATTCAAGGAGACATGGCAATTGAGAAGAAGAGATCAAAAGAAAATTGACAAGAAGAACGTGAAAATACGAAGTCATTAATGCAAGGTATACATGAAAAAAAGATTCAAGACGTAAAATATAAATATTACCATACATGATGAAATTCGAAGCCAAATCTCCAAAGAAATATCTAAATACTGAAGGATTCGAGTCCAAGATTGCAACACTACTGAAATCATCCAAAGTCCAAGGTTCTCATAATAGAGAATTGAAAATCCAAAGTGTTAAAATATAAATGTACCCTATTTTTCAAAGGGGTTGATAATGCAAGTTGTCTCAAAATGTCAATACTATAATTTAGGATGACATGTAAATTTTAAATTCTTTTGAGATTATTTGTCATTTTTAAATTATAGAGAAAAGTTGTTGAAAGAAGGGGAATAAGAAGAAGATAGCGAAGAACAGATTCAGTCAAGTCCCACCTCCTTCAGCCACGTAGACAACATGTGTCTCTCCTATATTTTTATCTCTTGTGCCCTTCTTAGATGTTGCAATATCAGTTTTGCTCCTCTTTTTTTGGAATATCAGTTTTGACGCTGACTTCTTCCACAATTATCAATTGTGTTGAACTTAAACATGGTTTTTAAAAACCATGGTATAGTTAAGAGGGACAAACATGTCCAAACATTCCCCACCCATCAGCCCCTTCCATCACCACCTCCTCCACCCACAACATCTGCCCCCTCCTCTGTTGTTCCCTATTTGCCTTCTACCCGCCTCTCCTATGCCCTCGTAGATCCCCTCCTTCGCTCAACACCCCCTCCTTCGCTTCAGTAGTAAAACCTTTTTTTACTTATTTGATTTTGCAAATAAAAGGATGCAATTCATGCCCTCCAGCTGCTGAAGAAGTTGCCAAACACTCCTGGTCCGACGGGAATGGTTCTCTAGAAGGAGAATTCTGAGATAGTCTTCGTCATTTATAACACTCGAGACAACCTCCGCCAATAGCCGAGCCACGCCAATATGCTAAACTCGTAATCGATGTTCTAATGAGCCTCGTCGTGGATGATGAGGCACATGAACATATTAATAGCCCTGGAGGTGTGATCAAGCATTTATTTCGGATCATGTTTGATGGATGGGGAGAGCAAAACAAGAAAGAAAGAGAAATGCATTGATCGTCCAGTGTTGGAGAGCGAGGTGAATTGCCGGAGGATGTTGCGATTTGCTGTGGTAGAAAGGTTTCGCGGCAGTTTCAGGCGTTGTAATGTTTGATGAGAGAAATAGTGAACATAATGTACAATTTTGGTGTGGATCCATTGTTCCTTGTTTCGATCTTGTATTGTGTGTGGATGGCAACTTGCAAGTGGCACTCCACTGCATAAGGGAATGAAGGAGGATTAGTGTTTGTTGGATGTCAATCGTGAGGTGTGTGAATTTGCTAGATGAGGATGCTTCTTCTTCGAGATGGTTTACCATGCTCAAATATTGTCGCTGGTGATTTATTTTCGAGAGGTTGATGATGACAGTAGCATCATATTTGGGTTCGAGGCAGAGGAGGGTTTCTCCTTCTCTCAATTACTCGACCAAGTCCATCTTCAAACCCATCTCCAACAAATACAAGGACGGAGGAGGAGGGGGCATAGAAGATAGGGAAGATAACATGACCCTAGCGACCCTAGCTATTCAATCTAATGATTCTCGTGTCCCAAAAGTTGACGTCTGTTTGGGATGTAGAAGGACGAAAACTAACCTAAGGGGTATAAGTGATAAAACTACAATAAATTCGGGCACAACTCATATCCCAAAAAATAGAGGGGTGTAAGTGATATTGTAACATCCAAGAGGGGTACAAGTGTTAAAATCCCTAATTAAAAGGACACAAGTCTCTCTTGAAGGGAGGTTAAACTCGCACATCATAGAAAATGCGGAATAAGTAGGTTGTACATGAAATGAAGTCCCTTCGTATGGACATATATCGATAGAAAAAAGTTTTCATGTACTATGAAATCATATGACGACAAATATTTATTCCGTTTGTTTCTTGAACCACAAGGGAAAAGAATGTATACCTTTGGAATAGCGCTAAGCATGCGGGCACGATTGATTATATGTGTAACTTTCTCCCATATGAAACCCCCTTCACTCTTTTTTCTTCATACTTAGGGGAAAACACATAGGATCTCTATGTTCTCCTTGTTGTAGATATCACCTAACGAGGTCCACTTCTCCACTATGCACACAAGGAGCACACAAATAGGGTGACATAACTTGCAGATCGAATATACTCCAAAGGGGGTGAATGGAGTATGGTAGATTAAAAATATTTTCACGGAGCGGAAGACAATCAATCAAATCCAGTCAGAGATAACATTCCAACAATCACACTACGTAGTGTGTTAATGTGGAAATCCATGCGGGTGAAAACCACGATCCAAAACTTCCTTATTTAGGATTTTTGGTTAGCCAAGCCAACCAACTTTTCCGTTGTATCCTAATATATTTATACGGATATCTCAATCGATTCCAAGCATTAAGCTTATAACCATGGATCACAAACCAAAGTCACAACTTTGGGTCAAACACCAAAGTCACCACTACAATTGAATAGGTTGCAGCACCGCTTGAAGCTTCACCTCGAGCTTCCTACAGATGGAACTCCAAGAGGATCTACAGAACAACGATAGTTGAACAAGACAAAAGTAAAACAATTAGTTCAGAATAATCAGATTAGCAAAGAGAATATATCAACAAGATGCACAAATACTTGATTCAAATAGATATATCTCTAAGACTAGTGAAATATAATCAAAAAATTTTCATCAAAATTTTCGAAGTAGCTTCAGGAGAATATATGACTGTACATAGGGAGCTTGAGGATCTTACTATGGATCGGGACTAGCTTTTAGTTTAGAAATCTTCTCTCTTGAAAATATGAACACTCAAGAATGAGAGAGAGAGAAATGAATACTCAAGTGTCGAGATGAGGAGGAAGGGGCCTCTTTATATAGTGTTTCAACCATGTAACCGTTTGGAGCAACAATTAGTAACTTTCATATTTGGATTGATCGATCAACAAAAGACAATGTTCGATTAATACTCCTATGATCAATCAATCAAAGACCCATTATCAATCATAAGGTCGGTTACATAATCAAAATTCAAATAAATGATCGATCATAAAAAGTAACTTATAGATCAATAAAATGAAACGGTCAAAGGAAGACAACGTTCAAAAAAATGATCGATCAGGAAAAAGATAATGAGCGATCATAGCACTTACCGATCATACAAAAACAATGATAGATTGGTTCAATGTGTTCTTCAACCAGCAGTAGAATGATCGATCAAATCCAGTACTATGAGCGATCAATGAATGACCAATCAACAATAGTTGCAGTGAGTGATCAGTTGGTGGTCTAACTTTGACGTTGATGTATGAGCTTGAATTGACCAGTAGCAATACTTACTCTCTGTGTAGATCATTAGAGTACAAGAATTGAATACGATTAGAGTACATTCTATGATTACACAATTATTACAAGGCGGGACACTTAACAACAACATATAATATAAAAGGAAACTTCTAAATAGATTCTGTTGAGGTCTTGAACCTTTTGTGACGATCTTGTCAAAATAATACAATGTGTGTGTCTGCTTTAAAACAAGAGTAACCAATATTCTAACAATCTCTCTCTTTTTAAATATGACAAAACAATACACTTTAAACTTGAAAAAAAATTAATTAAACTTTGAAACACCTAAACTTGATAACTTTTTATTAGTTCTCGAATTAATTTAAGTTTAATTCTCCCCTTGAAGCTAAGATCTCAGGAGCTTAGACTTCTTTTTAAACACTTATCTTTAAAACTCTTATCCTTTTTTCTCCTCTTTTTTGTCATAATTAAAATATCACAAACAAGCTCAAGTAGACAAACTTTGAGAGAAACTTTAAACTTAAACTTCATTCATGAGAAAGTAGCATTATAAAATAGTTGAAAATAGAAAAGAATACATAGTGCACTAACTCATATATATGAGAGAAACAAAAAGACAACTAAGCATATGAGTCCTATTGAAAATCAACCATACTACGCTAGACTCAGTCTCAACTTCATCATCATCATCATCATCATCATCATCATCATCATCATCATCATCATCATCATGGATGTCTTTGATGTGGATCGTCTTTCCTCTAAAGATGATGAAGCATTAGCAGAGGGTGTTAGAAATGCGAGCCCACAACGAGCCACTATGCAAAAATATTATTGCAAAATCATTCCCTAATTTGAAATGAAGAATAACTAATTTGTATAATAGATCCCTTAGTAAGATTAGGGTCAGGTACCGTGGCCATCTTAATGCATACAACTGTTGATTCAAATGTTGGATCATAGAGGTTGGTGCTTGGATGATATCTAAAGAGTTAGATTGAGGATTCATTAAGAACGACCAAGTGATTATTAAGAGAGGATCTCCGGCCTGAGAATAAGATGGTAATTCTTCTCTAAATGTTGATATCTAACCGACCTCTTGATGCAACTCCTCTGTATAAAAAAAGATATTCCGAGTTGTTAGATAAGTTAGGTCAAAAGTTGACTTAACAAGATTGAGATTACCGAGACCAATGTCATATACTCTCATGATATAGGCATGCATACTCTGACCAGAGACAGATGTGTTACTATATGTTTGAATATGTACATTTGGCATACCGATAGGTTGACGATCTAATCAAGGTCTATACACTGGTGAGATGGTGTGCATACAGGGGCATATGAGTAATACGATCTCTCAAAGGAATCATATAGGTTCATTACTGAATCGGAAGACATGAGCTCACTCATGAGATATTGGAATCAGATTCTGTGCATGGTCGTCTCGCTTTGGAAGCTTGACTGAATTTGTAGGTTTGATATGTGTTTTTGAAAAGAATAAGATCAATACCTATGCATGATATATGCTTTTATAAAATATATAATCGATACCAACTCCCAATGAACAAATGAGAAACTTAATGATAAATCTTGAAGAAGACGGTCTAAATGAGACCTAAAACTTCGTATTTGTTCAAGGTCTTCCAGTATGCAGGATGTACGAGTATTAGGAATACTCGAGGATGATGTGATCATAAGCAATTGTATAACCATAGCACTTCCATTTCGGAGGAGTGATGAAACATGTTTGGATTTTAGTGACTTTTCTCGATAAAGAAGCAATCTGATCTTAGTCTAAATGTTGGATATTGATATGAATATGATTCATATGTAAGGAGAAGATTATATTTACGACTTTGATTTAATCAAACATCTTTAAGATGTCTCCAAGATCTGGATTTGAGATATGATCTCAATATCACACTCACTATACGTGGAAACGTACAATCACCCTATCCTTATCTCCAAGTATCTGCAGAGAAAGCACGTTATTCTTGAAAGAGTTCAAGAATAATTTTATTATTGATAATGTATCTGAGCATTGAGAAAAATAAATAATTTAAATGTGATTTATATATTTATAAATAAATATGAATTTGCATATTATTTGGGCACATGAGAATGGACATCCAAGATGAATGCGATTTAATTACCAAGGATGTGAATAATGTGGATAACACTATCCATATTAATCATAGATATTATAAAATATGATTTATAATATATTAGAGAGAGCTAATTGTGATTTGCATTTACGAGTTAATAGTTAACGTGAATTGGATTTTGGAAAACTAATTGTAATTGCAATCACATTTTTGGATGTGTGAATATGATTCACATTCTTTTAGTGACATGATTGAAATTATCATAAAATAATTTGGAATTATTTTAGTGAATAATTATGCAATAATAGTTGTTGGATATATGGGATATTTGTTGAGAAATAAGCTCTCAAAAAATGGAATGATGGAGCATCCTTACCATATGAGGGGGGACAACCATGTTGAACGCTCTCAACTTGGTGGCTGTCCACCCCCTTTATGGTATGCAGCTCCATCCACTTTCAATCAATTCCTTCTTTGTTGGTTTAATTTGAATTGATATATGTCGATTGGTTTCAATATATTTAATTTAAATCCAATAAATTTGTTGTTGTAAATTTAAAACACAACAAAATCATGACTATTGATTGAAAACACAAATCAATGTCAATCATTCGATTTGTGTGCGCATGGATTGAGATCCATGGACATTCAAGTAGTATAAAAGGAGGGGTAGCCCTATCCTTTTGTGATTACACACATTCCCTTAAGGAGCTCTCTCTTCATGTCTACATTCTCTCTCTCTCTCACTCACTTGTGGCTGTCCATATAGTGTTAAAGAAAAGTCACCGTCGTCGCTACATCATTGTGTTGCCGCCTCGACCGCTCGTGGATCTCTGTCTTCTTCAGTGCCTGTAACTCGTGGAGAAGATGTTGGATTTCATGAGATGAAATTAGGAGATTCGTTGCTCGGATCGTCAACATGGATTGCGGGAAGCACTCGATTCATCCTCGTGCCCGCAAGTCGATCTATGTCAGATCGAACTTGAGACTGGATGTCTCATTATTTAGAGATACAATCACAAGCATGTTTCAAGAGGTAACCGTAATACATGTTTGTGATATTGATGAAACGATTCAAGAAGTGTTCTTAGATCATGTGGTTTCATGACAAAAAATATTTTAAATTAAGCTGCCCCAAGCAACTAGTACGACAAATCACTCCTGATCGTATGTGATATGATCTTCATGCTTCTGTTATGCATTTAAGGTTATTTTCCATAATCTTCAAGTGGTATCAGAGCCTTGGTCAGGTCTTGGATATGATCCAAAATCCTAGGTGAAGAAGGTTTTGTAAATCGGATGCGCAGGTACTCATTGTAGGGAGATACAATTGGACCATGTGTGACATGATTTAATTAATGATGATGCTTAGCATAATTACCTCTTAGTTTCCAAGTATATATGTGGTAGAGACTATAATATATATCCTCAATAAGATTCCATGCAAATTTAAACTCGAAAACCCTCATAAGCTATGGTTTGAACCTAGCCTAGTGTTGTACACTTGAGGATTTAGGGTTACTTGGTCTATAACCATGCCATGGATGCAAGTAAGCTGGAATCTATAACCAGAGAATGCTACTTTATTGGCAATATAAAGGATGATATTGGATACTTACTTTATGATCTTGAGATTCTTAAAAGATTTCATATCTAAGAATATGATTCTAAGAGGATGACTTCTTTAAGAATCAAGATGAAAATGAAGTAAAGAAGCTCATTGAATCTTGAGAAGATAATGAGGCTCCTAAAATTAGAAACTAAAAGGACAATTAAAGATGAAACATTCATGCTCTTCAAATTAGTTTGAGGTGGTAAGACCACCTAAAGGGTATGGATTCCATGTGTTAGATAAGTCTGACAATGCTCTGACTTCATATGATGAAGCTTCCAAAGATCATGACATGGAGAGATGGATGTAAGCAATAAAGTCTAAAGTAGACTTCTTATACAAGTGTTATATATAGGCACTTGAGTATCGACCTATAAGGGTAAGACCCGTTAGGTGTAAATGGATCTTCAAGAGAAAGAGCGAACTTGATGAGAAGGTAGAGACCTTCATATCACGACTTGTATCCACAAGATACACACGAATAGAAGACATTTCTTGCGATGAAACTTGCTCTTCAGTAACCATGCTTAAATCCATCAGAATATTGCTAACTATATCTACAGAAACTTGACTATGACTTCTACAAGATGGAAGTCATGTTTGCATTCCTCTATAAATTCCCCACCAAGGATACTCATATGAAGTAACCCTAGGGCTTCATAGTTGAGGAAGGGAAAGTGTGTAAGAAAACTCCATCGATGGACTCAAATAATCTTCTAGTAGTCAGGACATTAGATTTAGTGAAATCATAAAGGTTATGATTTCGTACAAAATCTTGATGAATTATGTGAAGCTTAGTGTTAGTGCCATAGTGTTCATCATGCTAAATGTAGATACTATCCTAACCATTTGGAGTGATATAAGAATGATATAAAGTGTTTTATAATCTGGTTGTCCCATACCTTGAAATGAAATATCTTAAGGATACCTCTTAGATCTTAGTTCTGAAAATGTCTAGAACAAAGAGAAGAGGGTATTGGGACCGTCACATTAGCGGTACACCTTGGACATGTTCCATTCTTGGAAAATCCAAGGAAGGCTTCCTTCCCTTAAGATATGGTACTGACCTATCTAAAAGTATAGCACCCAAAGAGTTGAGGAATGAGTGCTAAGCCGCTTGTCCTTGTGCATCGATTACTAGAAGCCTAGTGTATGCTAGATGTGTAAAAAATTCAGATGTCTGCTGTGCAGTAGGAGTAGTAAACTGTTATTGATCCTACTATGGAGATAAAATACTTAGTTGTAGTAATAACAACACCATCAAAGATGAAAAGACTTTTTTGACTTATCTTCAAGAACTTAAGACTTTATAGATAGTGATTTTAAAGGTCTTAACTGCATATGCCTTATACGACTTAAGACCGGGTCTTAGTCTTAGGAGATAGAGATCTCCAGGAATAAGGGCATTTTCATAAGGATAATAGAAAATACATACTAGTTATAACGACTATTGAGTTGTAGTATAAAAAATATTATAACTGCTTTAACAAAATTGAGTATTGGTTGCATAAGATGCAACATTCATATTGGATGCGAGCACTATTACTGGAAGATATGCATGTACTGTAAAAGGACTTGATGTAGTCTCTCGGAAATAGAGTGACTAGTCAGCTTACCAAGCTATTTTTCTAAATAGCTTATGATTAGCACATGAATGTGAGTTTAAATATTAGTCCATTAATGTCTCTTTGGGCTAGTGGGAGATTATTAGACATGTGAGCCTATGACGAGCCATTATGCAATAATATTACTGCAAAATCATTCCCTAATATGAAATGAAGAATAACTAATTTGCGTAATAGGTCCCTTAGTACAATTAGGGTTATGTGTCATGGCCTTTATGATCATGCAGTTATTGATTCAAATGTTGAATCATAGAGGCTGATGCTTGGATGATATCTAAAGAGTTAGATTGAAGACTCATCAAGCATCGTCAAGTGATTGTTAAGAGATGATCTCCAACCTCAGAAGAAGACGGCAATTCTTCTCTAAAGGTCGATATCTAGCTGACCTCTTGATGCATGTACTCTGCATAGAAATAGATATTTGGAGGTGTTAGATAAGTTAGGTCAAAGAGGTTTAATTAACGAGATCGAGATAACCAAGACCTATGTAGTATTTTGTCATGATATAGGCATGCATCCTCTGACCGGAGACAAATGTGTTACTTTATATTTAAATATCTACATTTGGCAGACCGATAGTTTGATGATCTAATCTGGTCTATACACCGGTGAGCTGGTGTGCATACAAGGGTATATGAGTAATACGATCTCTCAAAGGAATCATACAGATTCATTACTGAATCAGAAGACATGAGCTCACTCATGAGATATTGGAATTAAATTCCGTGCATGGTCATCTCGCTTTGGAAGCTTGTCTGAATTTATAGGTTTGATATATGTTTTTGGAAAGTGTATGATCAATACCTGGGTATGATTTATGCTTTTGAAAAGTATATGATCGATACGAACTCCTAATGATCAAATGAGAAACTTAATAATAAACCCTGAAGAAGACAATCTAAATGAGATCTAAAACTTTGGGTTTATTCTAGATCTTCCAATATGTAGGATATACGGGTATTAGGAATACTAGAGGGTGATGTGATCATAAATGATTGTATAACCATCACGCTTCCATTCTGAGGGAGTGATGAAACAAGTTTGGATTTTAGTGACTCCTCTCAATAGTATTGGACATTGATCTGAATATGATTCAAATGCAATGAGAAGATTAGATTTATGGATTTGATTTAATCAAAAATTTTTGAGAGGTCCCCAAGATCTGGATTTGAGATATGATCTCAATATCCAAGCCACTATACGTGGAACATACAATCGCTCTGTCCTTATCTCTGTATCCGCGGAGAAAGCACACTATTCTTGAAAGAGTTCAAGAATAATTTCATTGTTGATAATGTATCTGAGCATTGAGCAAAATGAATAATTAAATATGATTTAATTATTATGAATAATATGAATTTGATTCATATTATTTGGGCACATGAGAATGGACATCCAAGATGATTAAATATGATTTAATTATCAAGGATGTGAATATGTGGATAGCACTATCCATATTAATCATGGATATTCTAAATGTGATTTTATAATATATTAGAGAGAGCTAATTGTGATTTGTATTTATGAATTAGTAGTTAATGTGAATGGGATTCACATTGGACAATTAATTGTAATTGCAAATATATTTTGTTTTGGATATGTGAATATGATTCACATTCCTTCAATCGCTTGATTGAAATTATCATAAAATAATTTGGAATTATTTTAGTGAATAATTATGCAATAACGGTTATTTCATATGTGGAATATTTGTTGAGAAATAAGCTCTCGACAAAATTGGAATGATAGAGCATCCTTACCATATATGGGGGACAACCATGTTGAGCCCTCTCAACTTGGTGGGCGTCCACCCCCTTCATGGTATGTGGCTCCGTCCTCTTCCAATTTATTCCTTCTTTGTTGGTCTAATTAGAATTGAAATATGTTGATTGATTTCAATATATTTAATTTAATTGAAAGCCAACAAATTTGTTGTTGTAAATTTAAAACAGAACAAAATCATGGTCATTGATTGAAAACACAAATCAATGTCAACTATTGGATTTGTGTGCACATGGATTGAGATACATGGACAATCTATTAGTATAGAAGGAGGGGTAGCCCTATCCTTTTGTGTTTACACACATTCTCTTGAGGGACTCTCTCTGTACGTCTACTTGTGGTCATCCATATAGTGTTGGAGAAGAAGACGCCATTGTTGCTACACTGTTGTGCCACTGCCTCGACCTCTCGTGGATCTCCACCTTCTTCGGTGCCTCTCGCTCGTGGAGAATATGTTGAATTTTGTGAGACAGAATTAGGAGATTCGTTGTTCGGATCATCAAAGTGGATTGTGAGAAGCACGGGATTCATCCTCACGCCTGCAAGTGCGATTTACATCGGATCAGACTTAAGACAGGAGGTCTCTTCATTTAGATATACGATCATAAGCATACTTCAAGAGTAACCCTAATTCCCATTTGTGATCTCGATGAAATGATTTAAGAAGTGTTCTTAGATCATGTGATTTCATTACATAAATATTTTAAATTCCGCGGCCCCGAGCGACTAGTACGACTAGTAGCTCCCGATCATATATGATGTGTTCTTCATGCTTCTGTGATGAGCATAAGGTTTTTCCCATATCCTTCAGAGGGCCTGGTGTGAGGAGAGGTAGGAGGAGAAGGTGTTGGTACTCTAGCACAAGGACGAGGAGGTGGAGCAGGAGAAGCCCAAGTGGATCTACGAGATGGGGGCTTTTTGGAGACTTAGTTTCTATAATGTCACAAAATCATTGACATAATAAACTATGTTGATGTTATGCGACATCATCCATCCCGCACTCTCATATTGGCGGTTCAGGGGGAGCAAGATCCCATGAACTACTTCTTGAGGGTCAAGAACCTAACCAGATGCAAGACACTTTTGGTATTCCCAAGAGTACATACCCATGGGAATGAGGTGCCAGTGTCGGGAGGAAGGGATTTGGTTGGGAAGTAGGGGATTAAGGAGGAGGATTTCATTAGCAATTCGTGAAAACTTCATCGAGTCTTCTCCAAAGGGTTGAACACACCTAATCTTCATAGGATCTTCCACATCATTGATTGACAAATAAGTCATAATGTGGCAAACCAAGACAACACGCACAGGTAGTTGGTTGATGGTGTGGCTACAATAAAAAGAAAGCATTGACTCCAATTAGGAGGAAGTTCATTTTTGAAGATATAAAGGAGAGTTCGAATTTCATTGGAGACACACTCAAAGTTCGTTTGCGTATTATTGAAGGTCTAAGAAAATAGTGATTACGAAAGTGAGGAAGAGGACGAACAAAAGGAGTGGAGATAGAACGGTCCTCTTTAAAATCTTTTGTAGCGAGGAGACACTCTCGGATGGTTTCACTAGGTATATGCATGTCTCCCACTAGGTAATCATTAACTATAGGTCCCTTGCATAAACAATTAAGAATAGTCTCTATTACATGTTCATCGATACAAAATGACCTATTGTGTGCGTGATGAATGAAGGCAGTAGTTTCTTGAGTCACCAGTCACCTTCAGATTCGCAAAAAACTGGGAAATGGCAATGAGCAACATATATGTAATATACAGGTTCTCGAACCCATGGTAGAAGGATTAATCAAAGAAGGTGCAGAGGTCGTTGTTTTCAAATACGTTACTCTTCGTCGGGAAGCAGTCTGCGAAGATGCGCTAAAGGATTGGTCAGAACGAAGTGACAAAGATGAGTATGAAGTCAGTGAGGTGATCGTGCTCTTTGGTCGAGGGTGTGGAGCGTCTTGAGGAAGATGATCCATTGGCAAAACATTGCTTGGAAGCTAGTTTGCTGGAAGAAATAACAAAGGGGAATCAAGAAATAGTTAACAAAACAAAAAAAACAAGAGAGAAGTTCCTAACTAATCAATATAATCGATCACTGATAGTTGGTTTGATCAATCAGGGGATGATTGACCGGGGCAGAGAGGTTGATCAATCACTCAGGGTTTTAAAGCTTGAAAACTTCGAACATTTTGAGAGGGGCACTCATCTCCAGTGTGAAGGAAAATGAATGGGAGTAGTCTCCTTAAATAGAAATGAGAGGAGGTGTCGAAAGAGGAAAATCCAAATTTTAAAAATTCAAAATTTGTATTTGAAGAGATAAAGGTGATTTGACATGTTGCGGACGTCAATCAACATGAATGGAGGTTGAGAGGATCAACGTGGCACGAGATTTGAGGAGATATGGGTCAAAATAAAACATCTCATGCACAAACTGATCCATCACGTCGTTTCCATATGATCGATCATAGACTAATTGATCAGTCCAATTTCAAATGATCGATAAGTTTGGTTTTCTCAACAAGAAGACTGAATTAAATCAGATATTTCAAAGTACAGAGATCCAAGTTTCTTCTGAGTTGCTCAAATCAAGCAATAACTAAAGGTTTAGTGAATATGTCAGCTAATTTCTTATCTGTTGAGACATAATTCAAATAGACTTCTCCTTTAAGACATCTTCATGACGAAAGTGATGGCAGACATCGATATGATTGGTCTTGAGTGACTGATAAGGTTTTGGCAAGATTGATACAGACGATATTATGACAAAAGATTTGACTTTTTGAAATTGATAAACCAAAGTCAATAAGAGTGTTTCTCATCCATAGTAATTGAGAATAAGCTAAATGTACCATAATATATTCAACTTCAATTATTGAAACTACAATACACTTTTGCTTTTAGAAAACCAATATGGTAAAGCAATTCCCATAAACTGATAAGTTCCACTAGCACTTTTTCTATCTGTACGACTACTAGTGTAGTATGCATCACTAAATGCCAAGAGATTCATGCTTCTTGTGGATAAAACAAAACAAAACTTTCAATAGTAGCCAAATAATGAAATATTCTTTTAATGGCTTTCAAGTGACTTTCTTTAGGGGAGGACTGAAATCGTGCACCTAAACAAGTGCTAAAAAGTATATCAGGTCTACTTGTTGTTAGATAGAGTAGAGATATAATAATACCTCAGTACTCTTTTGCGTCGATGAGCTTATGTCCTTCATCTAAATCCAAAGAACAATACGAAGCTAGTGGAGTAGGCTTCCCTGAATAGGAAGCAAACTCAAAATTCTTTAGTAGTTCCTTGGTGAACTTTTGATGCGAGAAGAAAGTCTTGTGCTTAAGTTGAGATATTTGATGATGTAAGAAAACTTAAATTCTCCAACTAAACTCATCTCGAGCGCATCGTGCATAAGATAAAAGAACTCTTTGCATAGAGATGCATTAGTAGAACCAAACATAATATTGTCAACATGAACTTGAACAAGAAGTAAATAGCAACCAACAGACTTAACAAACAGAGTGCAATCTACTTTGCCTACTTTAAATCTTTATGTAATAAGGTAGTCTCTTAGCCTATCCTACCACGCTCTCAAAGCTTGCATAAGTACGCAGAGAGCTTTACTTAGTCTAAAGACAAAGTCAGGGTCTTTAGAGTCTTCAAAGCAAGGAGGCTAATGTCATATACTTCTTCCTTAAGAAGTCCATTTAAGAAAGCGCTCTTTACATACATCTTGAAAATCTTGATCTTCTTGAAATAAGAGAAGGCTAAAAAATCTGACAGACTCGGTCCTTGCTATAACAGCGTAGGTTTCATCGAAATCAATGCCTTCATGTTGTGGGTACCCTTGAGCAACAAGTCTGGCCTTATTCCTGACAAGATGTCATGACTCATCCAATTTGTTACTAAAAACCCATTTAATATAAATTATTGAGTGGTTCTGAGGAGGGGATACTAGTTCACATAACTATTTTTTTCAAACTGAACAAGTTCTTCTTGCATTGACAAGAGCCAAGATTGATCATACACGCTGATGAGTCTATGATTCATCACTCTAAAAGATGAAAATAGAGCTCAATTCCCAAGTAACTCATTGTGTTTATTCATCCATATTGCATTTTTACTATTCATGCATATGTAAATAAATTCATATTTTAGCATGCATAATTGCATTAAATAAGAAGCCCAAATTCTCTTATACATTATCACCTGTATATTACCATAACTTCCATTATTTTTAATTATTTTTCACTAACTCAAAATAAAATAAAATCAATTATGTCGTGTACATATTACTAACACTAATCAAGGAAAATACAAAAAAATTAATAAATTGTATTTTTGTCCAATAAAACCAAAACCCTAGTTTTGAGACAAACCCAAACCCAAATACTAGTTTTGAATATCTCTCTCTTATAGTCTTCGATGGACCCTTACTCATTTTGAATTAATGTGTGTATAGTTATCTACAAAACAAGACCAGTTCAAAAGAATCATAGTTCATATGTGAAACTTGGGTTTTGGGACCTCATTGTATATCGTACCACCAAAAATACATTTTGTACAGATGATCTTTTTTGATTTTAGCCCCTTCACGAAAAATGTAGATCTCATCGAGATGATCAATTTCATGAAGATCACTTTTTGGTTTTACCTCATTTTCTCTATATTTTTTATTTTTCTTCTTCTTTATTTTATGAATTTTCTAGGAGCAACATGTGGCAGCTCCTATATCCACCACGTGTCACACCTTTTTATTTATTTATTATTATTACTATTAAATATATTTTTCCTTACTACACAGTAGCTCCTGACGCCTGCCACATGAAACCATCATTGGCCCTCTTCTCTCGCACCCGGTGCTCCGCCCTCCGTGATGGTGCACCCGAGCCTCTTCCTCCTTGCTTCTGCCTTCTGCGACGGAGCAGGCCGCCGACCCAACCGCCTCAACCATGCCCACCGCTTTGCCTCCATCTCTCCCATGATCTCAAGCTCCCACTGCAACCATGACGAGTATCTAAATATGATATTTAATTCATGTTCGTTGTGATACGTGTACTTAGCAATTCGGTCAGAACCGAGAGAAGATCTCCGTGAAGAGTGTCTCGGCTTAATTTATATCACGGGCAAGTCCGGGGTCGAACTCAGGGAGGCAAAGGAACAATATTGGGAATAATTTTAAAATTAAGTTTTAAATTTTCAGTGCGGTTTTTTTATAATTTTTTTATGCAAAAACCAAAGCAAATGCAAAATGCGGGTGAATTAAGACACTAAGAAATCACACAACAAGGCTAAATTAATTTTAATGTCAAAATAATCTAATTTAGCCAAATTATATTTTTTCTAAAGTTCTAATCCAAAGTTGAATGCAAAGTACTTTTTTTTGGAATTTTAGGGGTTAAAATGCAACAACTAAAAATACACACTTTTTATGGGTTTTTTTCGCAATTTTTCACGCAAACATTTAGCAAAAATTATGAAAAAATTACCGAAATAAAAACATCATGCAAGGAAGCTACAGTAATATTTTTGGAATTTTTTGACAATATATGAATTTTTTAGTGAAAACAGAGTGACAGTGAGTAAATAATTTCTAATAAATCCACATTATCAAATTAATCAGAGTCCGAATTATCTCAGAAAGATATTTAGATAAGCATTAAAAATCAAATACTAAAAACACTCTACAATTTATTTTGCGCACATGACAACTCCATTTTAGATGAAATTTGGATAGTAAGTTAATCACTCTTCAAGGCATCATCTCAAATTTTTGTGGAATTTTTAGAGCAACCGTGTGTGAGATATAAATTTAATGGCACAGAATGATAAACTATTCAAAATTTCAGTTGAACAATTTTACTTAATTACCCAAATACCATAAAAATTCAAATAAATATTCAGAACGTAGACAATCAGTTGCTCAACACAATGGTATTTTTCATTGAATAAAAAGATGCAAGTTTGATGTCCAAATCAAAGCATAAACACAGGGGTGTCTTTGCAATTTGTAAATGACTTAAACAACACAACAAAAGCACATGACTATTTTGTAATTACATAAATTACGGAGGAAACAAATGCAATATTTACAATAAAAAGAAATAAAATAATGAGACCTTCTTCTTCCTGCGCAGGTGGAGGTGGAACCCAAAAGAGGGCCGGCGGCTGCGGTGGCTCGACGGAGGCGCGGCGCGCGCGCCGACGCGCAGAGGAGGCGGGGCGGCGGCGCACGGCCGCTACGCGAGTCGGATGCGGGGGGGGGGGGGTGCTGTCGGTGGTTGGGAGGCCGAAGGTGGGCAGCGGCGGCGTCGCTAGCGGAGAGGACGGGGGGCGCGGGCGCTGGTCGCGGCGGCGCCGCGAGGTCGAGCGGAGGGACGAGGGGCGACGATCTCGCCGTTGGGCGGCGTGGCGGGTCGCCGCTGGTGGAGCGGCCGCCTGCGGTGGTGGGGGCGGCGGGCGCGCCGCTGCCCGTGGATGGAGGGGGCGGCGGTGCACTACTGCCCTATTTTTTTTTGATTTTTTAAAAGTTTTTTTAGTATGAAAATGCTGCTATAGTGAACATTTTTTTGTTTTAATTTTTTATTTATTTTTTGTTTTCTTAAACAGAAAATGAACACATGCAATGGGGAATATGATTAAATGCAAATATGATGGTGAAGATGATATGGAACAAATGTGGGAAAAAATGGTGTGATGGTGGTGTGGAAGGGATGATATGTGGTGTGCTAAAAAAATTTGCAAAAATAACAAGATGATAAAATGAGACGACAATTTACCTACGATGGAGACGATCGCCTATGGAGTGCTCGCGAGAGTACGGTATTCGCTCGAATCGTCGGCGTGCGATGAGCTCGAGCAGCGCGCGAGTGCGGCTGCGATGTTGGCCGAAAAACCAACGGATCTCACCGGAGAGAGGGCTGTCGTCGCTCGACCGCGGTTGTGTCGCTGTCACCGATTCAACTCTGGGAACTCGGCTCTCCTCACATAAAGATGGATCAAAGGCAAAAATGAGGAGAATGAGATGTATATAAAGATGATACATGAGAAATTATTAAGGTGGTGGAGATGAATGGGAAGTTGGATTATTAATGGAGTTGAATGGGAAGTTGGAAAAAATGGTGGAATAATGGAGTTGAATTGGTGGTTATTGTAGAAAATATAAAATAAATAAATAAATAATATAAAATAAAGTAGGCTACTTTAATTACAATAGAATAAAAGAGAAGAAAATAAATAGTGGAGAATTTACAAAAGAAGACAAAACACCATGTACATTTTTTTTACTTTTCTAATATGTAATTTTTTTGTCTTTTTAATAAGAGATATTTACAACGGAAAAAAATACAATAAAATACTATAATTAAAATACAAACAAGTATATTTTTTTGTATTTTTAGTAATTAAGAAAGGTAACATAAAAAATGAAGAAAGAATGAATATATACATAATGTACAATGTACATCTAGGTCCCAAAACCCAACTTTTGCAAATGAGCTCCGATTTTAATGAAACCACTTCCGTTGGATAGATAATTTTCTAACTTGAACTTTAAAAGTGAGTTTAGTGAATTTGGAGTTCATACGGAGCGGGAATTTAGCTTGGAAGTTGGACTTTACGGCTTTTTCTCTTTGGGATCTAGGAGCATTTATTTGAGGTGAAATTTGTTTTGTATTTTTGTATTTTTATATAAATTTTTATAAACAAGTTAGAGAAAGAATTAGGCAAAAAGGAGTTGAAATGAAATTATTAAAAATACATGAAGTTTTGGGCTATTTACATGTATAAAACTCCTTTATTTTTGCGGCTTTTTATGGGTAATTTAATTTGTACAATCTAATATACAATAATTCGTGTGTTTTATTTACAAGAGTTATTTTGTCAGTTTATTGATTTTATGGACATTTATTTGGGATTTTACTTGGGGATTTTGCTAAGATCAAGATATTAAAATGATGAATCGTGGATTCATCACCCCCTATACTTAAACTTTGCTAGTCCTCGAGCAAATAAAGAATGAATAAGTCGGGTTAACTCTGACTGTGCATGTGAATACAAGACTTGATCCGTTCAAGAACTATCGGTTTTAGAGATCCTAAAATTCTAAGCTGAACCAAGCTCTAGTCAAAAGGTATCCAATTTCCCTAATCATCAGACTCTCTTTGTATACATATATAGTAGGGATATGACTTTAAGTGTTGACTGTAGTTACAAGAGTAGCGTCACAACGTCACCCAAGGTTCCAGTCCAAGAGACTCTCCTATGGACCCGATCCTCAACACTAGGGAATAAACCATTTCTTGCATCCAATCCATCGTCTCTTTAGTTGTCAGACTTAAAAGTGTAGATGGAAGGCCAGTTGATGGAGGGCATAGGATTGTGTCATTTCTTCTCTCCCTCTCATTGGAACAAGGATCCTCTCGAGTGTCTTATTACTCAACGCATTTTTTTGGTGTTGATCAGTGCGTCCGTCAAGAGTAGTTGGAGCCGTCTGTACTTGTTTTCCTGGGAGTACACCGAGGTGTGCCTTTTTTGAGTACCTATCATACCTTCTACACCCAGACTTGTAGCATTTACGATGCAGAGCCCTTTTTTGGTGCAAGCCCGACTCCTGGTCCTAATAGCGGTGGTCCAAGTGGACACTATGAAATGGTTGGGAGCGCTCACCTTTGGTGGAAGCTCTTTTGATAATTGACTTTGTGGAATGAGAGCTTTTCTTTGAAATTTCATTGCTTTACAGTATTTTTGGCTAGCTCCACTGCTTTTACCAAGAGTTGGCGCACACTGATCAACATTTTTTTATCACACCCTGGCACATAGGTAAATATCAAGAGATAGTACAAGAACCATGTTCTCATACTGGCTAAATGTGCTGACACTCATGTTTCATGAAGCCTTCATTGACTTTATCCCATCCTCGAGCATCATCAAATCAAGTCCAAACTCAAATCCCTCATCCCAGTTCCTTAAGTGAAATTTCAACTCATCTCATCATAATTGCAGTCGTGTACGTGAGGTGCTGATCATATTCTTAAGGTAGAGACTAAGCATGCAATATAGCACACAAATCTTTCAAACTAGCGAAATGTGAATAATTAAGTCAAGGACCCTAATGACTAAGGCTGGTTAACTCAAAATCTCAAGACCTCATAAACCAAGTGTTCTCGAACATCACTAGTCTTGTGTGAAAGTGAATGGTGTCAGGGATTAAACCAACTTATTAGTTAGTTTTTTTAGTTAGTTTTTTTATGATGATTGATTGATTGATTTTTTTTAAGTTTTAGAAAAAGTTTTTTTTTTCAAAAAGTTTTTTTTGACAAACAAAGGCAAAGAAGTTTTTTTCTGTTAGAAAAGTTTTGCTTTTTTTTGAAGAGTTTTTTTTGAAAAAGATAGGTAAATAAGAAAAGACCTTTTTTTTTGAAAAAGTTTTTTTAAAGAGGATTTTTTTGAAAAGTTTTTTTATTAGCAAATAAGGAAAAGGAGTTTTTTTTAGGAAAAAGTTTTTTTTGTTTTTGTTTTTGTTTTGTTTTGTTTTGTTTTTTTACCCACCCCATAATTATTGTATAATATATACAAAAATACGTGAAAGTACGAGCTATGGGTAAAGTATATATGTAATATATACACGCCCCCCTATACTTAGCATGTGCTATGTCCTCATGGCACAAGAAGCGAGAAAAAGACATAGCTCGTGCTAAGCGTAGGATGGATAAAATAATAAATAGTATAGAAGTCGATCCGCCCCCCCCTATACTTAGGCTCGTGAAAGCTTAAGTGTAGAAGAAGAGCAAAAATGGGGTGGACGAGGTCAAGAGGAGAAATGATGAGTAAATACACATGGCGGGCATCGGTCCCCCCTATACTTAGGCTTTGGTCAGCCTAAGTATAGGACAAGAGTAAGTGTGAGAACTGATGTGATCTCGAGAATATACAAAGAAGGGGGAATATGTACAAGAGTGATTGAATCTTCTAAGATGTTGAATCTTGATGCTGCATCTTCATGAAGAGTAATAAGATGTATCTGCTCTGTGCTCACTCTGTATGAAGTTGATGACCTCGACTTGGACTAACTGCTCTTTCGAATCAACAACATGATTCAACAGTTGTCCATTCACCACATGAGATTGTGCACCATCTGTAAGATCAGCTATCTCTACACTTCCATTCTCATGCACTTTCTTAACCACAAAGGGACCCGTCCATTTAGATTTGAGTTTCACATGGAACATTTTCAACCTGGCATTGAACAACCATACCTTTTGCCCAGGGACAAAGTCTTTGCACCTAATGTGCTGATCATGCCATCTCTTTACTTTGTCCTTATAAATCAAACTGTTGTCATAAGCCCTATTTCGGATTTCCACGAGCTCGTTCAAGTTCAAGTCTCGGCAAAGCTTCCCTAGGTGACAACTCCAATTAATCTTCTTAATTGCCCATTCGAATTTATAAATCAATTCTGGGAGCAAATGGCGTGGCTTGCCATAGATCATTCTAAATGGTGAACTACCCAATGGTGTCTTGTAGGCTGTCCTATAGGCCCATAGAACTTGGTCCAAGAGCTGAGACCAGTTCTTCCTATCGGGACGAACCAATTTCTGCAAAATACTCTTCACCTCTCTGTTCGAAACCTCTGCCATGCCGTTGGACTGTGGGTGGTAAGGACTAGTAACTCTATGCTCAAATCCATAGTCCTTAGCTAAAGATCTCATATCCCAGTTCACGAAGTGGCTACCCCCATCAGATATCAAAACTTTTGGCACCCCAAACCTAGCAATAATATGGTCTCTCACAAACTTATAGATAGTCTTGCTGTCTGCGATTCGGGTTGGGATAGCCTCCACCCACCTGGATAAATAATCAACCGCCAATAATATGTACTCATGTCCTTGGCTGTTGGGAAAGGGACCCATAAAATCTATGCCCCATGCATCAAAAACATCACAAATAATCATCGGTTGTATGGGCATCTCATCTCTTTGTCCAACTGTCCCTCCCATCCTTTAACAGATTGGGCACGACAATACAAAATCAATGGCATCTCTAAACAAGGTCGGCCAATACAATCCACATTGAAGTCCTTTGTGAGCGGTTCTCTTTCCCAAATGGTGTCCTCCAGCCTCAAGTGAATGACAATATGTGAGGACACTCTGGTATTCCTCCTGAGGAATACACCTTCTCCAAATACAATCCGGTCCTTCAAAGAAAAGGAAAGGATCGTCCCAGTGGTATCTCCTCGAATCCGACTTCAGTCGATCAATGCTGCTCCTAGTCCAATCATGGGGAACCTTCTTGGAGAAAAGATAGTTCACCATGTTGGCATACCACGGGAGTGAGTCAATAACACAAATTGACTCATCTGGGAAGGTCTCTCTAATCCGTTCATGATCAGGAGAATCCTTAAGTTCAATCCGAGAAAGGTGATCAGCCACAACATTCTTCACTCCAGGTTTATCTTTAATCTCCAAATCAAATTCCTGGAGGAGTAAAATCCACCTAAGAAGACACGCCTTCGCATCCTTTTTTTCCATTAAATATCAAATAGCTGTGTGATCAGTATAAATTGTCACCTTAGAGCCCAAAATATATGATCTAAAATTCTCGAGGGCCCATACTACTGCGAGCATTTCCTTTTCAGTCACTGTGTAATTTTTCTGTGTAGGATCTAATACTTTGCTCGCATAGTGAATCGCAAACGGAATCCCCTCTCACCGTTGTCCTAACAAAGCTCTTATAGCAAAATCTGAAGCATCGGTCATGATCTCAAAGGGGAGAGACCAGTCAGGAGCTTGTAGGATAGGCAAGGCACAAATCTTCCTCTTCAAGAGCTCAAAGGCCTCCAGACACCTGTGATCTACAACGAACTCTGTGTCTTTCCCTAAGAGCTCAGTCAGTGGGCGGGCAATCTTTGAAAAACCCTGAATGAATCTCCTATAGAATCCAACATGCCCTAAGAATGACCGCACTGACTTCACGTTGGTAGGTGGATCGAGTTTCTTGATCACCTCCACCTTGGCAGGGTCAACCTCCATTCCCCTTTTGGAGATGACATGCCCCAACACGATACCCTCCGTCATGATAAAGTGACTCTTCTCCCAGGAGAGTACCAGATTCACCTCTCTACACCTCGTGAGGACTCGGTCTAAGTGCGCTAAACATGTATCAAAAGAATCACCATGGACCGAGAAGTCATCCATGAATACTTCCAGGAAATCTCCCACCATCTCGGCAAATATGGCTATCATGCACCGCTGAAATGTGCCCGGGGCATTGTAGAGCCCGAATGGCATGCGCCTGAAGGCATAAGTACCGAATGGACATGTGAATGTGGTCTTTTCCTGGTCCTCAGGGGCTATGGTCACCTGGTTGTAGCCTAAGTACCCGTCAAGAAAATAGAAGAACTCTTTCCCTACTAGTCTCTCCAAGATCTGATCAATAAAAGGCAAGGGAAGGTGGTCTTTCTTAGTTGCAGCATTCAGGCGCCTGTAGTCAACACAGACGCGCCACGATGTGGGTACTCATGTCACGATCTCTACCCCCTCCTCATGGTGACCATCTGAATTCCTGACTTCTTCGGGACAACATGTAGCGGGGCCACCCACTTGGAGTCAGAAATAGGGTATATAAACCCTGCTTTGCACCATTTCTCAATTTCTTTCTTCACTACTTCCCGTAGATTGGGGTTAAGTCTCCTCTGAAACTCACGGGAAGGTCTCACGTTATCCTCAGTAAAAATGTGGTGCGAGCAGAGAGCGGGGTTGATGCCCACGAGATCCGACACTGTCCAGCCTATTGCTTTGCAGTTCCTCTCTAAGACCTCTAACAACCTAGACTCCTATTCTAAAGTCAAGTCTGAGCTAATGATGACATGATATCTCTCTTTGGGTCCCGTAAGAAAGGCATACTTGAGTGTAGGAGGTAGTGATTTCAGTTTTGGCAATGTGGTATCATCAAGCAGATCTGGCTGAACTGAATCTGAATCTGGTTCCGTGCTGTATGAAGGTGGGCTAAGCTGAGTAGTACTCGCTACCAAATCAGAAGTATCGGGAGTCGGATCGTCAAAAATATCCAAACAATCGGCAAAAGCTACGTCCGACTCGTCATCTATGTCCCATGATTGTTATGAAGAGGATGGAACTGACAGATCCAGATGGATCTCTAAGTCATCATGAGAATAGGTTGATGCATCTCTAGCAAGATCAGACAACACCTGGCAAACTGCATCATGCACTATATCCTCTCCAGATGAAAGGGTCTCGCTCTGTCCTGAAGGAATCTGTCCCCAAATCCCAACTATGCTACTCATACTGCAATCTGCCTCTGAAGATGAGTACTTTGTACTACTCTCTGAATCAGGTCGCTGACACTTGGTTTGCTTCATCTCAAGGTTCACTTCTCCACCTGGAGAACGAAACTTCATCATTCCCATACCATAATCGAAAGTTGCGCCTGCGGTCCTAAGGAAGGGTCGCCCGAGAATGATCTGAGATTCTCTCCAATGATTGGGGGTCTCCATGTCCAAGATTGTGAAGTCCACCTGATAGTTCTGCCCCTCAATCGAGATAACGACGTTCTTCACTTCTCCCTTAGGTCTCTTCACTGAACGATCTGCGAATTGGAGTAAAGCTCTAGATTTGCGAAGTGGTCCCAACTCCAATTTCTGATATAATGCTAAGGGAAGTAAGTTGATCGAAGAACCGTTATCTAAGAGTGTGCGTGCAAACGCAATGTCGTCAATACGACTCTCCACATAGTGAGCACCCATGTCTCTCTTTTTCTTTGGCAAAGTCTGATTCTTGAGACAATAGGTTGTGGCTACTGATAAGACATGTGTCTTTATATTTCGGTTATCTTTCTTCCTGCTAACCCTTCTAGGTGTGCATCTCACCTTAAGGTATTTTTGGAAGGCAGGATGGTTAGTCACATATTCATCAAATGGCACCTTAACTGTGATGTTTTCTTTACAAAACCGTGCCATATCGGGGTCATCTTTCTAAATCTTTTTGATGCGCTTTCCTGCCGTAAGAGCACGGGGGAAAGGGATTGAAGCTAGGGAAACAGAGGATGAAGAATCTGAATCATGAACTGAAAGATCATTCTTTGCATTAGCGGAAACAGAGTTCTTCATACAAGAATCTTTTTAATGCAACATGGACTTAAAATCTAAACTATCTACTATAGGTTGTGGAATAGAAGATGGAGTGGTATCCGCCACAACCGGAGATGCAAGGTCCTCCGTAGACTCAGAAGAATATCCATGCTGACGATGCTGCATACGCGCTCTCCTCCTCCTCTCGGCTCCCTGAGTGGAAATCCTCGAATGGTGCTGATGGGGCTCTGAAATATGATGCCTCTCCTCCTCGTCCTCTGAAGACTCCTCAGGTAGAGCTCCAGATATGCCCCTCCTCATGTCCCTCGCCCGGTCAGGTACGACCACGGTCCTTCCGCTCCTGAGTGAGATGTGGTTAGCCTCGTCACACGAAAGAATCTCATGTTCAGATTTAGGAGATGCTGAATAGTATACCTGACCAAAATGCTGCTGAAAACTAGAACGGTTCAGGCTATTTGGGTTAGCCTGAACTTGGGATGGGATAGAGGTAGAGGGTGCAGACTGCTCGTCTCGCCATCTGGACAGGCGGTTGACATCCACCCGTAAGTCTTGAATCTCGTTCCTGTAGGAACGTAGCTCGTCGAGTATCTGCTGCTGAATATCCATGGGACTAGATGATGAAGGAAGTGGATAAGACTGGGAAGAAGAACGAGAAGACTAGCCCTGCTGGCCAGTGTACTGCCTATGCTGCTGCTGCTGGGGTTGCGGGCCCTGCTGGCCCGTCTGGTAATGGCCCTGT
This sequence comes from Ottelia alismoides, assembly GCA_037367405.1. NCBI lineage: Eukaryota > Viridiplantae > Streptophyta > Magnoliopsida > Alismatales > Hydrocharitaceae > Ottelia > Ottelia alismoides. Next base: position 37,559 of record JAZKJV010001666.1, read on the forward strand.
CGGCCATACTGCTGGTACTGCTGCCTCTGCTGCTGGGGTGGATGGAATCCAGGGCTCTGCTGTGAAGGAGGTGGTGCAGAGGTGAATGCAGTGTTGTGAAAGGTCGGGGGACGCTGATAGGCCTGTCGGTCTCCCGTACTTCCCTGCCTGGCAGGGTCCTGAGTATACCATATCCCATTCACCTCCCAAACTAGTGGAGGCTCCTCCTGGACTGTCTCTGCTACTGGAGGTGGCTGCTGGAAAGAGTGGGTGTATGATTGGTCCTGCTCCCACGGCTGGGGTTGCCCTGACACCAACTGCTCCTGAACATGGTGAACTCAGTATACAGGAGCAGAGGGTGCAGTCACGGCGGGTATCCGTATCTTAGATACCTTCTCAGTCAACTCCTCCATCTGTTTTGGAAGTTTGGAGACGCTCCGGTCTAACTCATCAATCCTCCTGTCGATCCTCTCGACTACAGTAAGCTTGTCAGCAAGGAGTCCCATGCTAGGGATCACGTCCTGAGAGAGATCGTACAGCTGCTTTTCCCCCTCCAGATGAGAGTGAACTGGAGGATGGTGTATAGGCCCTGCTGGCCATCTGTGAGCGGCTAGTTTCAGCCATCTGCTTGAATACCCTCCAGACGGTATCCGCTCCTTGTGATGTATAGCTTCCTCCACAGGCAGCGCTCACTAAACCCTGCATCTCGGGGTTGAGACCAGTGAAGAAGGATTGGACCAAGATGTTGTCATCTATTCCATGACAAGGACACTTTTGCAGGATGTCCTTGAATCTTTCCCAAGGATCACAGAAGGCTTCATAGGGTAACTGGGAAAAACTCGTAATTCGCGTCCTCATCATGTTAGTTCTACTCAACGGGTAGAACTTCTTTAGGAGTAGGTCCTTGAACTGGGCATAAGTGGTGATGATGATTCCAAGATTCTTCACCCAGTAATAGGCTTTTCCACCCAAGGCAAATGGAAGGGCTTTGAGCCTAATATAATCCTGGCTAACATTATTATGTTTGAGGTTAGCACAGATGAGCTCAAAGTCCCTTAGGAATGCATATGGCTCCTCAGAAGCATTCCCATCAAAATGTGGCAGCAAGTTCAGAAAATGTGGCTTCAATTCAAAGTCAACAGTGGGTTCGACCGGACTCAAGTAGTTATGAATTTGATATTGTCCGGGGTTATACGCCGCATCCATTGGTAGTTGGACCCGAACATTTAACTGTCCTAATTGAGCTCTCAGTAATGCATGTTGCTGCTCAGATGCAGCTAATCGGGCTAGTATCATTCTCATCGGGTCTTCATGGTTCTCTTCTTCCTCTTCTTTCTTCTTTGGCATTTTACTCGAATCTTCTTTATGTCCTGAATCAACAATGTTTTCTTGATTAGAAGAGGATTTATGAATCATGATATTCTCACCAAGGCGATGGTCTTCCTCGGTGAGGTGGGAAGAGAGAAAGGGAATGGTTTGAGAGTAACCATCCCAAGAGTGAGTGATCCTGGGCTCAAGAGGGTCATGAGTCCAGGTTGGTCCAAGTTGCACTTGGACCTTTGAAGACATACTTTTTGAAGGGTTCAACGAGAGATTGGCAAAGTCCGAATAAATATCCCCCCCAATCAGTCATCTTCGATGTCAAAAGAACCGATTAGATCACGATAGTCAATGAGGCACTAGTTCTACGGTGCACGTAAATGTGTGGAGTGAACTCACACAATACAAACACAATTCAAACCTTCAATTTAACCAACTCAACACGTGATGGCCGTAAGAGTTCGGCCGAATTATCTGGTAAATTTTAGTTGGTGAGAATACAATCTTGGAAAGATTAACGAGCTGTTAGGTGCCCGTATTTTCCTACAGACTGGCCCGGTTCTTACGACTAGTTTGACCTACTTTTAGCCAGTATAGGAGTAAGTACGGACCGTATAAATACGGCTACCCGTTCCTTGAGGAATAAGGCGTCCTCTAAACCTCCCACTCTGCTAAGGAAGTCCGGACCGTTTACCGGCTACCCGTATTCCTCACTGAAAAGTAGCTAATCGCCTAAAAAGAAAGAACCAGTAGTAAGTAAGAAATCCAGACTTGGCTCTATCCTAGGGTCGTCTCTCTCTCTCACTTGCAGGTAAAACAAACAATGAGGTCTTTATGCACCCGAGAACAAGGGTTCTTTTTATTACAATTATGTTAATCGATTTGCTCTATTCAGTCCCAATTTTAGAGTTAGGTTATCACTTGAAATTAATCTGAACACACAAGCACGTCTACCGTTCAGTCCCAATTTCCTTTTTGACCTTAAGTTGTAAATCAAGAAGGGAGTCGGAAATCAGAATGCAAACGAAAAACTATGATGTATGCTCAGAAGAAGGTATACTTACAGTGAATCCCAGCACTCTCCATGCGTTATGCAAAACTGAATTTGTAAATATTACACTAAATGCATGCAGATCGAGAAAACCACACCTAAACAATGTAGTATTAGCGGGGAAGAATTAATTGAATTTTGAGCTAAGTAGTACGTGTCTATGTGCATCTCATTATGAATCTTATAAGATATGTGAATCTTCTAAGATATGTGTGGCCTAATTTACGATGGGCACAAACAAGTTTGAATCCAAACTACCATGTGCCTAATCCTAAATTTCGCCACTCAAGTCGAGCCCCACCCTTACCGGAGAGTGAAACAGGCTCGACACACCACAAATAATGTCTAAGTCTTTTTACACACACGAGCTCTCAAATAAGAGCCGCTGTAAATGAGAAAGCTACCTAAATAATTACAATAAAATAATTACAAAAATTTACAAAATTTCTCTCAAAAAATAAATTGCTTTTCCTAGCCCTTCAGCAGTCGGCGCGTATCGCGTCGTCGACCTCCGATGTACTCCAAGTCCACCGGGCCCTCTCAAGGAAAATGAGATTTATATTAGAGAGATAAACAACAAGATATATACAAAAATATGAAGAGAAATAATTGCAAAAAAATCGAATAAATACAGAGGCTCGGGGGCTAGACTACCCGAGTAAATGAAAATCTAAATCCAAATTTTTAAACTAATCCCTAAGCCATTTGCCTCTCCGGCAACGGTTCCATCTGACGAGTCGCTAAATACGATGTTTAATTCGTGTTCGTTGTGGTACGTGTACTTAGCAATTCGGTCAGAACCGAGAGAAGATCTCCGTGAAGAGTGTCTCGGCTTAATTTATATGCCGGGGAAGTCCGGGGTCGAACTCAGGGAGGCAAAGGAACAACTTTGAGAATAATTTGAAAATTAAGTTTTAGATTTCCAGTGCGGTTTTTTTTTATAATTTTTTATGCAAAAACCAAAGCAAATGCAAAATGCGGGTGAATTAAGACACTACGAAATCACACAACAAGGCCAAATTATTTTTAATGTCAAAATAGTCCAATTTAGCCAAATTATATTTTTTTCTAAAGTTCTAATCCAGAGTTGAATGCAAGATACTTTTTTTTGGAATTTTAGGGGTTAAAATGCAACAACTAAAAATACACACTTTTTATGGGTTTTTTCATAATTTTTCACACAAACATTAAGCAAAAAATTATGAAAAAATTATCGAAATAGAAACATCATGCGAGGAAGGTACAGTAATATTTTTGGAATTTTTTGACAATATATGAATTTTTTATGGATTTTTTAGTGAAAACAGAGTGACAGTGAGTAAATAATTTCTAATAAATCCACATTTTCAAATTAATCAGAGTGCGAATTATCTCGGAAAGATATTTAGATAAGTAATCTAGTAGAGTTGAAATTTTGCAAAAAGGATATGCGTGGATTTAAATAAAAATCAAATACTAAAAACACTCTACAATTTATTTTGGGCACATGACAACTCCATTTTAGATGAAATTTGGATAGTAAGTTAATCACTCTTCAAGGCATCATCTCAAATTTTTGTGGAATTTTTAGAGCAACCGTATGTGAGATATAAATTTAATGGCACAGAATGATAAACTATGCAAAATTTCAGTTGAACAATTTTAATTAATTACCCAAATACCATAAAAATTCAAATAAATATTCAGAACGTAGACAATTAGTTGCTCAACACAATGGTATTTTTCATTGAATAAAAAGATGCAAGTTTGATGTCCAAATCAAAGCATAAACACAAGGGTGTCTTTGCAATTTGTAAATGACTTAAACAACACAACAAAAGCACATGACTATTTTGTAATTACATAAACTATGGAGGAAAAAAAATGCAATATTTACAATAAAAAGAAATAAAATAATGAGACCTTCTTCTTCCTGCGCAGGTGGAGGTGGAACCCAAAAGAGGGCCGGCGGCTGCGGTGGCTCGGCGGAGGCGCGCCGACGCACGGAGGAGGCGGGGCGACGTCGCACGGCCGCTGCGCGAGTCAGATGCGGGGGGGGGGGGGGGTGTCGGCGGTTGGGAGGCCGAAGGTGGGCAGCGGCGGCGCCGCTAGCGGAGAGGACGGGGGGCGCGGGCACTGGTCGCGGCGACGCCGCGAGGTCGGGCGGAGGGACGAGGGGCGGCGATCTCGCCGCTGGGCGACGTGGCAGGTCGCCGCTGGTGGAGCGGCCGCCTGCGATGGTGGGGGCGGCGGGTGCACCTCTGCCCGTGGATGGAGGGGGCGGCGGTGCACTGCTGCCCTGTTTTTTTTTTTGATTTTTTTAATTTTTTTAGTATGAAAATGCTGCTGTAGTGAACAACTTTTTTGTTTTAATTTTTTTATTTTTTTGTTTTCTTAAACAGAAAATAAACACATGCAATGGGGAATATGATCAAATGCAAATATGGTGGTGAAGATGATATGGAACAAATGTGGGAAAAATTGGTGTGATGCCCTGGTGGTGGAAGGGATGATATGTGGTGTGCTAAAAAAAATTTGCAAAAATAACAAGATGATAAAATGAGATGATAATTTACCTACGATGGAGACGATCGCCTATGGAGTGCTCACGAGAGCATGGTCTTCGCTCGAATCGCCGGCGTACGATGAGCTCGAGCAGCGCGCGAGTGCGGCTGCGATGTTGGCCGAAAAACCAACGGATCTCACTGGAGAGAGGGCTGTCGTCGCTCGACCGCGGTTGTGTCGCTGTCATCGATTCAACTCTGGGAACTCGGCTCTCCTCACATAAAGATGGATCAAAGGCAAAAATGAGGAGAATGAGATGTATATAAAGATGATACATGAGAAGTTATTAAGATGGTGGAGTTGAATGTGAAGTTGGATTATTAATGGAGTTGAATGAGAAGTTGGAAAAAATTGTGGAATAATGGAGTTGAATAGGTGGTTATTGCAGAAAATGTAAAATAAATAAATAAATAATATAAAATAAAGTAGGCTACTGTAATTACAATAGAATAAAAGAGAAGAAAATAAATAGTGGAGAATTTACAAAAGAAAACAAAACACCATGTACATTTTTTTTACTTTTCTAATATGTATTTTTTTTGTCTTTTTAATAAGAGATATTTACAATGGAAAAAATATAATAAAATACTACAATTTAAATACAACACAAGTATGATTTTTTTTGTATTTTTAGTAATTAAGAAAGGTAAAATAAAAAATGAAGAAAGAATGAATATATACATAATGTACAATGTACATCTAGGTCCCAAAACCCAACTTTTGCAAATGAGCTCCGATTTTAATGAAACCACTTCCATTGGATAGATAATTTTATAACTTGAACTTTAAAAGCGAGTTGGTGAATTTGGAGTTCATATGGAGCGGGAATTTAGCTTGGAAGTTGGACTTTACAGTTTTCCTCTTTGGGATCTAGGATCACTTATTTGAGGTGAAATTTGTTTTGTATTTTTGTATTTTTATATACATTTTTATAAACAAGATAGAGAAAGAATTAGGTAAAAAGGAGTTGAAATGAAATTATTAAAAATACATGAAGTTTTGGACTATTTACATGTATAAAACTCCTTTATTTTTGCGGCTTTTTATGGGTAATTTAATTTGTATAATCTAATATACAATATTTAGTGTGTTTTATTTACAAGAGTTATTTTGTTAGTTTATTGATTTTATGGACATTTATTTGGGACTTTACTTGGGGATTTTGCTAAGATCAAGATATTAAGATGATGAATCGTGGATTCATCAAACCACCTTTCCGATCCTCTCATGAACCCTAACTCCCCTAGACAAAAAACCACCTTGCAACCCCCATTCCCGATCATTCATCGAGCAAGAGCATATAAGGTCTAGACCCCTTGGTTCCTCCGGTGACAACGAAGAGCAGCGTAGGTCACACAATGATGAACTTGTCCCATTCATAGGCGTGATACACGCCATTAGTCTCGTGCGACAGTGAGCTTCTAGCTTTGCTGCAAAGCTTCTTGGCCTCATGCCAAGGCCAATGGAGGTGACAATCAGAGCCACTCATCACAACTCCATCCTTCTGGCAAACCACTAGGTAAACATCTCTTTCTCTTCTCCTTCCATTTCTCCCTTATCCTCTTCCTTCCTTTCATTTCTCTGCTAATATCATTCATCTTCTCCCCCAAATTAGACTTTTACTTCCGTTACCCAATCTGACACCAATAACACATCCATCTCTCGATCCCCTTCTCCACTTCCTCTTCCTTTCGGAACCCACTATCATCAAAAGCTCCCTCCTTCGTATGAGGTAGCTTGCTCCGCCTCCACCAATATTGGTTTGAGTCGTAACATTTAGGTCGAGTACCCAAATACTTGAGCCTTATCCTCTTCACTTGCATGTCTTCAAGGAAGCACACAGTTGCAAGTCCTATCGATCAACAGTGCCACAAATTCCTTTGACTTACCATCAGATGAGAAATGAAAGAGATACGGGTGAAATAAATAACAATCTCGGCCTTGGATGCCTACTCGTAGGAATCACAACAAGCCATCATCCCTTCCTCATTACAACACCTCTCCTCCAACCGAGATCAGCCATCACCGCATGTGCACCTCCAACCACCGCACCCTCACTTCACATCGCCGGACCCCAAACCACTCCACATGCTCATCTGCTTCTCTCCCTACGCCTAGCGATAATTATCGCAGCTCTCCTACATAGTTTCCTCGCAACCCACCAACTCATGCCTCTGCCTCGAGCCCAGCACGTCACCGATCGCCCTTGCACGTAGAGGCACCGACTCTTCCTCTCCGCTTTGCCTCGCCCCACTACACTTCATCGCCACCGGACCGCCCAACCTTGAGAAGTCGAAGCTCCAAGAAGCTGATGTGTGGAGGTATGAGGCTCTACGCCCTAGCCCCACCTCCAAGCCGCCCTTTGAGCCTCACGTACACATGTCGCGCACACGCATGGGGAGAAATCGCAGTCAACCCCTACAAGTCCTCCAGAATCAACACCAAGTCATGGCTCCTGAAGCATGTGCAAGGCACACATGCACTGGAAAATTTGCAAGACCCCCTTAGGGTTTGGGTAATTGCATTTTAATCCTTTCAACATATTTGTTTTTATTATTCATTTTATTTTATGCCAGACCCTATGTTTGCACTTTTTTAAGTCCCTTTTTCGCATCATATTTTAATGTTTGCTGTAAAAATTTGCAATAAATCAATAATTGCTCTGAAAATTCTCAAAAATTCACAATATAAAGAATTAGTTGTTTTCTGATTGTACAAATCATCTCATTTGCATACATGGTTAGCCTGAAATAAATTATTTTGTGATTTGAGCAAATGGTTTTTAATTGATTCATAACTTAATATTTTAAGGAATTAAAAATAGTTATGGATTCCTAATTATCAGAGTTTTAGAATAATTTTAGTTCGGGAAATTATTGAGTTTTAACATTTATTAAAATAATTTCCTCAAAATCACACAGTCTGCATATTTAATTCACAGAAAATCATCCAAAAATTCCAAAAAAATCATAGTAGATTAATTTCATCATTTTAACATTCTGGCCAAGTTTTAGGATTTTTAAAAATCATTTGATTGAAAATTGCATTTTAGTCTCTAAACCTTTCCAAAATTGCATTACGCCATTAATTACATAAAAATTACCAAAAAATGCTCCTATGAAAACCTAGTTCTAATTCATCTAAAAATTAACATAAGGAGACAGTGGCCTCCTTGAGTTCGAACTTGAGCTTTCCCAAATACAATAAATTTAACCGCTCACTTTTAATTAAATATTAATTTAAGTGGTCTTTTTGATCGATCTGTAATTGCCCGCCTACAATGAACAACAATTAATTACATGAAATCAGCGAAGGGAGAATTTCAGTTTTTCCACATGCCTCATATATGGATTTCAGCTCGAGAAAGGATACAAAAGCAGACAGGGCAATGGAGTAAAAGTGCCATCTTGTTTGAACTCCCTTATGCACATCTCCAATCACCAGCTCCTTAGAATGGTCTCTAACAAAGCTGTAATCCTTCAGTAAACCGTGAGAATCCTCATTCTCAGGTATACAAGATGGATTTGTGGACCCAATCTCATCCTCATTTTTCAATTCATGTGGCTGAGATATTTGACTCTAGTTCTCTTAAAAATAAACATTATCGGCTTCAAAAACTATCATAGTTTTCTTGATGAAGATCCTGTAAGCTTTGTTACGTGAAGAGTTCCTATGAAAATACGTTCTTCACTTTTTGGGTCAGACTTGTCAAGATTATCCTTTATGTTAAGAACAAACCATTTACACCCAATGATTCATAAATAATCTATCCTTTGAGAGCGTTCATAATACAACTCGGAGGATGTTTTATTTAATCTGGTTGAATTAAAGTTCTATTTAATACACAACAAGCAATATCTATGGCTTCTGTGAAAAAAAAATAAGGTAGATCAAAATTCACATAGTATAGTGTGGGTACATTTCTAAAGTGTGTGATTCTTCTGCTCTATGGCTCCATTCTGATATGTTGTTCTTGGAGCTGAGAATTTGTGCTTGATTCCAGTTTTGAACCATATTTAGATAACTTTTCATTCTTGAACTCACCACCATGATACCTTCTTAACTTAGTGATGGTAGTTCACTTGTTCATTATGAATTCAGTTAGCTAGCTTTTTGAACCCTGTAAAGATAAATCTTTGGTTGTAAGAAACAAAGCCCAAGTGAATCTAGACTAATTGTCAACTACGACAAAGCAGTAACGAAACCCACTTCAACTTGTAGATTTTGTAGGTCCAAATAAGTCTAGATGTATAAGTTCTAAAGGTCGTGAAATGCTGATAAACGCCTTAGGTTTGGATGAATTCTATGCAATTTTCCTAAATCACATGTTGTACGGATGTTCTCCTTCTTGTAGGATAGCTTAAGAAGTTCTTTAACTATGTTAAGTTTACTAAGCCTATGGATTTGCTTGAAGTGAATGTAACCTAACCTTTTATGCCATGGTACATATTATTCTTGTGCTGCCATTATGGCAATGCATCGTCAAACCTTCGTTGAATCTAACTATGTATACATTTTTATGCCTATCGCCTCTTAACAAAACATCTACTATGTCTTGTTTATCAACTTCAAAATGATTTCTACAGAAAATAACTTTAAAACCTTTGTCTCAAATCTGTGATACACTTAACAGATTGTGCTTCAAGCCTTTAACTATATTAACAAAATCAAAACTAGCAGTAGGGTTCCAATCATAACTTGGCTAATAACTATACCTATATGGTTGTTGTCAAAAGTGATTGTGCCTTTATCCTTAGTTTATAGGTGTAGGAAGAGGTCCTTATCTTCAGTTATGTGCTTGGAGCATTCATTGTCCATGATCTAGTAATCTCTCTTTCCTTTGCCTTGTTCCTGGCTTTGTCATTTTTCTCTAAGGATAAGTTTGTTTCTTTGTTTCTATAAAACAATGGACATAGTTCTTTTGTACCCATATCTTTCGGTTCCTTGGTTTGTTAGCTTGTTTCAAGGATTTCTCCTTGGCTCTGATACACTCTTAGATGGTTTTTGACTAAGTAAAACTTGAGCATGAATAACAGATTTATAAGTGCTGGCTTCGTGCTTGTTATAACCTAAACCACATGTGGTTGTGCTATGGTAATTACAACCTAATAACTATCCAGATTTTCTTTTTCTTTTGTGAATTTAGCAAGATCATTAATAAGAGTGTTAGTTTTCTTCTCCAGTGTAGAAACAATGTTCTCTAAGTTATCTATGTTTGATTTAAGAGACCTAATTTATGTTTCATGTTGTTTTTTAGAAGTAGATAAACTATTTGTAAGTTCAAATATGTTCTCTTTAGAAGCTTCTACTTGTGAGAGATGATTTTCTAGTGTAGTGCATGCATTTTGCTTGAGAATCTTATCTTTTCTCTTTTCAATATAAGAACCAGTTCATCTAATTCAGCGATAGCTTCTTATAACTCATCAATAGAATTTTTAGTTGAATTTATATGATCATCATGAGCCATGAGTCCTACAAGAGCTTCTTCGTCATTGACTGAATTTGAGTCATTTTCGAGTCATATGAGAAATCCGAAGAATCATCCTAAGTTACATTGAGAGCTTTCTTTGAGTGCTTTCCATGAAACTTCTTTGGGAGAAGAGTCTTCTTTTCTTCTCTAGGCTCGATCTTCTTGCTTTTGAATTTCTGATTCCTTTCGAGAAGTGGACAATACTTCTTGAAGTGCCCTTGTCTATTACAGTTGTAGCATATCAGATCATTGTGTTGCTTTTGTTCGCTTTTTAATAGGAATTTCTTAAACTGTTTGGTTGTCACAACAAAATTCTCATACGAGCTGGCGTTCGAGTCTTTAGTGGTAGAGCAAGATTCTTCCTTCCTTTTGTTTCAGAGTTAACTTCTTTGACATTTTCCTTTTCATCTTCATAATATAGACGTTTGCCTATTAGTAGGTTGGGCTTTATTTGGGTCCACCCAAATAACCCACCCAAACCTTTTTAAAATGGTTTAGATGGGTTGGGTTATCTGGGTTTTGGGCCGGGTTAGGCCCAAACAAGTATTTAATTAGTTTTTAGGTTGGTTGATGGGTTCAAGGTGTTCCATTCACCCAAAAAACCTGAATTGCTAATTTGGTTGATCAACGATTTTAATCTACCCGACCTAACCAAATTACCACATGAAAGCTAATCATTTGTCATCTGTATGTTCCTCTTATATTCCCTAGATTAAGTACCATCTATCCATGGTTCTACACCCAAATTTGATGGTGAGAGTATCAAAGAGAGACGCATATTTTGGTCCCCAGTTTGCTCTATTTCAATTTTTTATTTTTGTGCCGGACTTTCTTATTATATCAATTAATGACATATTAGAAACATCTTATGATGAACTACACGTTGACACAAGCTTATGAGCTTTTTATATTTAGATCTCATAATTTACTGGCTTATGAATCGTGAGAAAAACATGAGTAATATAAAATTAATATGAGATTTTAATATATCACAATTAGACTTCTAAAGTTTGGTTTTGACCTAATCAAATCGTCTCTAACCCATAACAAGAATTCCTTTACCCAATTTTATTTGACTGGGTCTTGGGTGGTTACTTTTTAAACCCAAATCGAATACCACTCGATATATTAATCCAAACCATCCAAACTGATCGAATGCTCACCCCTACCTATTAAGTCGTCAATGGGCAAGGTATCCGCCTTACTGGCTTCTTTGATGATCGTAGTTGTAGTGTTCCACTCAAGGGTAAAAGATTTGAGTAGTTTTTTCACTTGATCAAACTCTTTGATGTTGACATCCAAGATGATTAGTCAGTTGATTAGCCCTGAAAATTTGGTATACATATCTCATATAGATTCACCACATTCCATTTTAAAGAGTTTGTATCTTGTTTCTTTTACCTTGTTTGTACCTTCATATGTGACATTCACCTTATTCCATATCTGGGTCGAGAAGGAATAAAGTAAGGGGAGATAAGGGCCTCCATATCATGGGCATCATGATGATTGGGTGGACAAGGAATAAAGTAGGGGGAGATAAGGGCCAACAAACCAATAAAAACCCTAATTTCAAATTCTCCAATAAGTCATTTTGATACCTATTTTATTCTTTATTATTTATACTTCAAATCAATAAACTTTGTATATGAAAATTGTAGATATAAATACGTAGAAAAATACAAACTTTATTTCATCTAAAAAATGCACAATGTGCCTTATACTTTCAGAATAAAAAGCCAAAATCTAAACTTCACAAACATGTATCTTATCCATATGAACTCAAAATTCATCAAACTCACCTTTAATTGTATATAAAATTTAATAATCTATTTAAAAAGGTGGTTTCATTCAATTTGGAGTTAAGATGCAAAAGTTAGGTTTTTGAACCCCTATGTATATTATACTTGAATAACATAATTAGTTTATTTATTCTTTACAATTTTCACTTTTTCATACTTTCATAATTTTGTAAATATTATTTATAATGAGGGCTTATCTACTGCGCACAGGGCTCATTAGCGTTTCAATGAGCACTCATTTTAGGCCTTACACGTGTATTAACCATAACTATATTTCTAATTATAGGCTACGACGAGTTTAAAAAAATCCTATATTTCCTATTATACAACGTCCTTAAAAATTGGAAGACGGTTTTGGAAAGAAACAATTCAAATAAATGATTCCACGCGGATGATTAAGGATCCAAACACTATGATAGTAATAAATGTAAATTACTGATCATTTTTTTGATATTACTGATCTCATAGTAGCTATTACTGACAATTGGTTATGGTTTTACTGACATCACAACAAGCACTTACTTGAGCAATGCCCATGACTTACTGACCATAACTTTGTTATTACTGATCTGATAGTAGCTATTACTGACCATTGGATATGCCCATGACTTACTTGAGCAATGCCCATGACTTACTGACCATAACTTTGTTATTACTGATCTCATAGTAGCTATTACTGACCATTGGTTATGTAAATTACTGACTGTTGTTTGGATATTACTGATCTCACAACAACCATTTACGTGAGTATTGTGTCGAAATTACTGACTTCTATTCAAAGTAGTAATACATATAGAAATTACTGACCATTGGTTATGGTTTTACTGACATCACAACAAGCACTTACTTGTCCATTGTATATATATTACCGAATTCTGCACCATGTAATACAATGAATGTATATTACTAACCGTTGTTTTGGATATTACTGATCTCGCAACAACCATTTACTTGACTATTATATATATTACTGACATGAGCATTTGGATCTCGATTTTCAGCAAGAAATAATCGATTCGAATGTTTTCTTTCCAAAACGATCTTCCTATTTTTTTGGACGCGATATAATTAGAATATCACTTATTGTTACATCGCTTTGCATATTAATCTCCTTCCAAAAACAACATCCTTCGAAATAGGTAACCACTAAATTGGTAATACACGTGTGTGGCCAACAAATGGTGCGCACCGAAACTCAAATGGGCCCTGTGCGCATTGGATAAATTTCCTATTTATAATATATGTACATACTTAGAATAAAGTAAGATCATCAAAAAGACAATAAAATAAATAAGAGAATTAAAATACATAGATGAATTATATGAACATATACCTATATAATTCATACATAAATTTATTTAAGTGTACATATTACCTCAGAAAAATACTACAAAAATATATTTATGCATATTTAAATATGTAGATAAATTAATAAAATATAAAATAGAAAGTAAAAATGAAATACTTAATATATAGGTAAATATACCTATATTTATACTTGTAAAACAAAACATACAACAAAGAGCCTTAAAAAATAAATAAAATTCATAATAAAATACTTTATAAAATAATAAATATTTTTTATGTTATGACTAAAAATTAGTAAAATTATTTACTATTTTAATTTGAATTAATAACTAATTCCCAATATATTTTGTCTTCTTCTGTCTTACGTGGACTAATGGGGTGGGGGTCAAAGTTGACCTTGGTCAACTCCCTGCACTCCCCTAGGTCTGCATCTGACAGGACTAGGCTGCTGACCTAATCAATTTATCCACCATCATATCTTACATTTTTAGGGACTGGATCCTTCATCGTTTTTATGCTTCGATCCTTAGTCTTTCACATTCGAGCACCTCCTCGATCGATGGATCGATGCTGCGAACAAGAACCCTAGTCATGCCTCCTCTTGTACATATACATCTCCTCCATCCAAGAGCCTCTTTAGCCCCTCGAAATCCTCAACTTTTGATCCCCTTTAGCCCCTCAAAATCCTCGACTTTTGTGCCTTGGAGTTTCCTGGTGACAACAAGAGCCTCGCCGGACCAGTTGGCATGGAGGAAGAGGAGTTCAGGTGGTGATCTGAGCATCACCATTCTTCTGCAGCAGAGCTCTGACCATGCTCCCTCCTCCGATAGGTAGATCCCTAGTTTAAGCGGTATTTTTGTTCCTAGGATTAGGATTAGAGTAGTCTAGCTTTAGTTTTCAGTTAAATTTGCATTTTATTTTGTGAAATTCAAAAATCATAGTTCGTCTCCAACCTGCCTACGCCCCTACTTTGTTTCCTATCGCTTCTTTTCCATTCCATGCACCGTCATCCTAATTGATCTTGTCCGGGTCAAAAAATCTGACCTCTAGCTCCGCCATCGTCGGAGGTTGCCACCACACCTCGCCTCGCTCCATTTCACCCCGATTGGACCCCCCTAAAATCCCTTTTTGCGTGTGGTTCCCTTTCTGAAGATCTGGAGGCCTAAAGGACCTCTCTTAGGTCGATTTTTGCCAAGGACAAGGTACCTGGAGCTCTGTTGCTTCCTCGGCTTCATCTGACCATGCTGGAGCTCCCAGAGCTTTTTGAAGCTTCCAACCGACGTGTACCATCATCGATGGTGTTTTGAGCCACTTGGGAGCATCCCAGGTAGCCGCAGATGCCTTGGAGAGCAGACTGAAGATCGTAGGAGGTGAGCTTCTTCCCAGTTCTTCCAGGTCCTCTCCCCACAATCGGATCAAGAACGACGCCCCAGATTACCCAAGTGTCGTAGAATCGATTGCCTCGCAACTATCAGATGTCCAGCTGAGATCTGATCTCAGCCCTTCAGAGCGAAGCGTGATCCACCATTCGCTGCATGACACATGGCAAGTGAAGCAGATCTAGCCGTCCGCCAGTGCCATTAGGTGGTATTTTGCAAACTCTGTTCCTACTTTTTGTATTTTATTTTTAGTCCATAAAGTTTAGTTTATAGTGTAAAAGTTTTTGTAATATTTGCAGCAAACCCCATATGTTATCTTTATTTACACTTTGGTCACTTTCCACGTCACCTCACGTGCCCATATACGTGAGGTGGTGGCTTTTTGCAGGGACCCCCTAAACTTTCATGGTATTGTTTAGTCCTATAATTTTGTTATTCAGTTCAAAACTTTTGGGATAAATTGCATGTATGCCCTACCATATTTTGTAAATTGCATTTTCCGTTACAAGCATTGAATGATTTAAATTTTTATGGGAAAATTTCATAGTGGCCCCCGGACTTTGGAATTTTATTATGGATCACATTTTTTACTTATTTATAATTCCATTTCAGTACCTTCCAATGTTACATTTTTATTTCTTTTATTTTTCTTTTTAAAAATATCATTTTAAATCAAAAATACTAGGAAAATTAGTTATTTAAAAGTTTCACATTACGTATATTTTCTTGGGGCAATTAAAACTATTTTCCTATATTAAAAAAAATTAAAAAATACTGCATTTAGTCCCTCTTTACATTAAAAATACATAAAAATTAGAAAAATGTTTTGAAAAATTCTAAAAAATAGGAGTTATTTACTATTGTATTTTGCACATAGAGACCAAAAATCACTAAAAAATTCAAAAGACCACAAATTGCAAACCCTCGCTAACCCTAAAAAATTATAAAAAAACGTTAAAAATTCCAAAAATTACATCTTCTATTTTTATATTTTAACATATTAAAATTAGTTTTGGAAAATTTTAAGCTATTTAGCTACTTCAAAATCCAAAAAAAGTTGGCTATATATTTTTTGCTCACTGTTTTCCTATTTTTATTAAACTAAAAATACAAAAATTAGTAAAAAAATCAGATAAAAATAACAAAAATAGATTAAAATATAAAAATATAAAAAGATTTTATTTTGTGTATTTTGATTATTTTTATGTACATATATATACTAGACTATATTGTATATTTATACTTATATTTTCTTATATTATAATTATTATAATTATAATAAATTAAAAATACCAAAAATATTTTAATACCCTTAAAAAAGGACCATACTTGGTGTATTTTCCCTAATTTTTCTATATTTATATCTTATTTATATATTATAGTAATCAAATTATATATACACCCCATATATATTTATGTCGCGACCCCGTTTCCCGATCCGTCAGATCCTCCCATATCCGGATCTGGTTACTCAGCAATAATTTATTCAGCAATCACAACTAACATTCAAAAATAGACTGCAAATAAAAAAATACTCAGAAGAAAGTATTTCAACACTTTTCCATTCATAAAATAAAGTTCAGATGATACACTGTCCTACTATAACCATTTACATGTACATCAGCTCGAAAGGAAAATATACAAAAGATTACTAACTACCTTAAAGAGTAAAGCTACTGTGGTTGGCTGGATGTCTAGTATGTAAGCTGGATGTATTTTTTTAAAGTCCTTGCGATGGCTCACTGATACCTGTTGGGTTTTCTATAAATCATAGGATAAAAATTAGCGAATGCTAAGTAACAAAGAAGAGAAAAGCAAACAAATTGTGTAATTTTTCAAAACTTGATATCACAAAAATTTCATTCCTTTTCATTAATTTAAGTCCTATTCCTTTCTATTCCACATCAGGGATTAGTCCAGGGGAACCCCACCATTCTTGGACTCCGAAGCTGTGGATGCTTCGGGATTGGAGATTGTGTTGATCTTGGTAAGCTTATGCTGCCACACGTCGCCTCAACCAATCCTCCAATACTACCCTGACAATTTCATTTTCTTTTATTAAACAGGGTCTCAACCCTCAGCCTGGAAAAACAAATGAGCACATCGTCCTCGAGGACTCGGTTTCTTAAAACCTCAGGCTAACATGTAATCATATTACCTAGCAGCTTTAAATACATGTTATCGTGACCCAGCCGCTATTGAACCACCCGTGCCTCCACATGGCACGACCACATCTTCCGTTGTTCCAACCCGAATATATTGGCTCCCGGTACCACGCGTTGCAAAACATTCAATTTGTGCGCACTTATCATAACAGGGCAACCGTGTACCACTTAGGTAGGGAGACGCCAATACGGGTTCCTTCCGACAAACCTACAGGTTGCATGCCCGACCTGTAGTTCTACTCCCAGTCATCCTTAACGTGACACATGATCCTTTTCTGGATCCAACTCAAATCAAACCAATTCACATGATGTAATTCTTTCGTTAAGTCTTTGATTTGCATAATCCGCAATACTTAGTATTGACTCACATATATATTATTCATAACCATATGTATACTCCTATTTACGCCTATTTTAACTCCCAAACCCTAACTTTCAGAGCTAACGCATCAATTTGATGCGTAAATCTTATTTTAGTGGGAATCACAAAGCAATTCTTCAGACTTTTTCAAAAATAACCAAAATTAGGGTTCTTCGTAGCAAAGAACACAAAATCAAGAATTTCAACAATTTCGTATGAAATCCCAACAACAAAAGGAAGGATTTCGTTAACTAATCGAGCTCTCTCTCGCGCATGAAAGGCTTTATCGTGTTTCATTTTTAGAAAGGCTATTTTAAGGCTCATGAAAAGATCGAATTTCATCTGATCAAAATGCTAAGAACATGTTAAGAACGCAAAGAACGCGAAGAACACGAAGAACGTCAAGACATTTTTTTCTCTTAAAATTTCGGCAGAGTTTCCCCTTATATCGGGACATATTTCTCGGAAAATTTCGGCAGAGTTTCCCCTTATATCGGGACATATTTCAAAATAAAAACGAAAAGAGTTTCCTCTATAAAATCAATCGAGAGGAAAATAACAACAAAACTGAAAGAATATACTCAACAACAAGAGATGAAGAACCGGTAGACACCACACATCTTAGGTGAGTGAACGTGTGACGAATCACAGGATCACTGACGTGCATAGCCGCCCGCACCTAAGTAGGGTATTACACAGATTTCTCCATCAAAATAACTATAAAAGCATAATGCGAAGAATAGAAACATAAACGATGGAGAATCGGTAGACACCACACGTCTTAGATGAGTGAACGTGTGACGAATCACAGGGTCACTGACGTGCATAGCCGCCCGCACCTAAGTAGGGTGTTATACAGATTTCTTCTCGAACCACAACAGGAAAACGAATCGGAAAGAAAGATGAATCAAGAACAAAACTTGGAAGAACAAGAGTATGAATTGAAAGCCTAGCTTACGAAGCAACTAAGAGAGGATCATACCTTTCTCCTCCTCGTTCTCCCGGCAGCGCTTCGCTAGCGCTCCTTCCTCGCCTCCCACTCCTCCTTCCAACCTCTCGACCCTAGCCCTTGGGGTGGTGGTGGTAGTAGAAGTTGTAGAGAATGAATGGGTAGGGGGGGGGTCTATTTATAGGCCCCAGAAAACCACTAACCATGGTTAGAAAACCATGGTTTAGACCTTAACCATGGTTTAGCGGCCCATGGTTTTGGCCCATGGTTTTAGCCAAAACTTATCCCAAACTTGGAGCTTAAGTTAGAACATTCTAGAGGATTCTAGATTCGCTAATGACGCTTAATTAACACTAATCGTGATTAACTTTCACTAATCGCGATTTAACTTTCGCGGCTTACACTTATCTTTTGTTAACTATTGATTAGTGTTTACTAATGATCATTAGCGACTTTCAATCGTCATTAATTTCTTTAATCATGTTTAATTAGTCTTAATGACAGTCATTATGGATTAATGACTTCTCTTTCTTCGGAAAATCATAACAATTCGAAATGAAGTCCGATTCACATAAAACAAATTTCGTTGGTTTTCTCTTGACGAGCCGGATCTTATTATATAGGATCCGAGATATGCCAAGTTCAAGGCTTTACAATTATAACAACCTTAAAGTAAGTCTCGTCCTCGAGACTAGAAATGCAGGCATAACAACCTTAAAGAGGATTGAAACCATAACAACCTTAAAGAGAATGAACGTCATATCATTTAAAATGAACATATACATAATACATAATGTTATCATTCAAACAAGTACGAGTATTTCTCTCTCATTTCTACCTCAGGTTCCCATGTGGCTTCTTCAAACTCTTGGTTTCGCCACAATACTTTAACTAGAGGCACCTCTTTGTTTCTCAACTTCTTGATATCCCTTTCAAGTATTTGCACATGTATCTCTTGGTATGTCAAGTCTGGCTCAACATGTAAATCATCATAACTTATCTTATGCTCTGGATACCTAATGTACTTTCTCAGATTTGATACATGAAATACATCATGTATTGCTGAAAGATGTGGAGGAAGTGCAAGTCTATAGGCAACTTTTCCAATCTGTTGAATAATTTCAAAGGGACCCACGAACCTGGGTGCTAACTTCCCACGCAAGCCAAACCTCTGAACACCCTTCATAGGTGATACTTTGAGAAATACAAAGTCACCTACCTCAAATTCAATGTCTCTTCGCCTGGTATCACTATAACTTTTCTGGCGACTCTGGGCAGTTAATAGTCTTTTTCTAGCAAGCTCTACAGCTTCCCGTGTCTCCTGAAGTCTATCTGAATCATAAAGGTTCTTTATTCCGATCTCTTGCCAACACAAAGGAGTAGTACACTTTCGTCCATATAGTGCTTCAAATGGTGCCGTGCCAATACTTGTATGGTAACTATTATTGTAGGTGAATTCTATAAGAGGCAAATGTTTAATCCACGATCCCTTCCATTCTAAGGCACATGCTCGTAGCATATCCTCTTGTGTTTGAATCGTACGTTCTGACTGACCATCTGTTTGTGGATGATATGCTGTACTCAAGCATAGTTGTGTACCTAAGGCTTTCATGAAGTTCTCCTAATAGTGTGAGGTGAATCGTGAATCTCGATCAGAAACTACTTCCTTTGGGATACCATGGAGGCGAATCACATGTGTAATATATAACTCAACAAGCTGGTCTGGAGTGAAAGATAAGCTTATCGGAATGAAGTGTGCTACCTTTGTCAGACGATCTATTATAACCCAGATACTATCTTTACTACCAGTCGTCTGAGGTAAGCCAGTAATGAAATCCATGGAAATGCTTTCCCATTTCCATTCAGGTATAGGGAGGGGTTGCAATAATCCTGGTGGCTTTTGGTGTGAAGCCTTTACCTGCTGGCAAGTGAAACATGAATTCACAAACTCAGCAACATCTTTCTTCATTCTCGACCACCAAAAGTATGAATGAAGATCCTTATACATCTTCGTAATTCCTGGATGAATAGATAATCTAGAACAATGAGCTTCTCGTAAGATGTCTTTCCTTAGTTTAGGTGTGTTTGGTACACAAACTCTGTGATGATTATACAGTAAACCATCTTGTATCTGGAATCCCTCTATCTCATTCTTCTCAAGTTGTTGTTTCAAGTCTTTAAGGACTGGATCATCCTCCTGTCCTTTCTTTATTTTATCCCATATTTTTGGTTTGTATCGATGAGGAATAGTTATAGTATCAGCACTACTATCAAATGGTTTCCATTCACTTAACGTTGATAGTAAACCCCAGAAGTGGATAGCACTCACTAACCCAGGTGAATAAGTTCTTCTACTAAGTGCCTTCCTGAGATGATGTTCATGCAGATACTTATCCTTGGAGTAAATAAGCACATTATCAATAAAGACTACTACAAAGTGATCTAAGAACTCCTTGAATACTCTATTCATGAGATCCATGAAGGCTGCTGAGGCATTTGTTAGTCCAAAAGGCATAACTAAGAATTCATAATACCTGTATCTAGTTCGAAAAGTTGTCTTGGGAATATCTGTATCTTTAATTTTTCAACTGATGGTATCCAGATCTTAAATCAATCTTGGAATACACAGTTGAACCTTGTAACTGATCAAAGAGATCATCTATTCTTGGCAGAGGATACTTGTTCTTTATTGTCCTCTTGTTTAGTTGTCTATAGTCAATGCACAACCGCATCGACCCATCCTTTTTCCTAACAAATAAGACAGGTGCACCCATGGTGAAGTACTAGGATGAATGAATCCTTTATCTAACAGTTCTTGCAACTATACCTTTAACTCTCGTAACTCAGCTGGTGCCATCCTATATGGAGGGATAGAGATAGGTTGAGGATCAAGCATAAGAGAGATTTCAAATTCAATCTCTCGCTCAGGTGGTAATTCAGGTAGTTCCTCTGGAAATACATCAGGAAACTCGCACACTATAGGCACATCTTCTATCATTCTTTTTGACCCTGATGTAGTGGATACATAAGCTAAATAACCTTGGCACCCTTGCTCTAATAACTGTTGTGCCTTCAATGTAGAGATATATTTGATATTATCATTGGATATCTTTGCAATGAATTGGAACTCTATCGAGTTAGGAAGGTGAAACGTTACTGTCTTCTGGAAACAGTAAAGACATGCATGATGCCTTTCTAACCAATCCATTCCTAGTATAAGATCAAAGTCCTCCATTTTGATTAGTAGTAGTGAAACAGGTAATTGATTTCCCGCTATCAGTATTATACAATTATCCAGGATTTCTCGGATTATAAATACTTGTCCTCCTGGTCCCTTGATCAGATAGGACTGTTGTACTTCTACTGGTATCTTACCCAAAGTGGGTACTAACCGTCGAGCAATAAATGAATGTGAAGCACCAGAATCAAATAAGGAATGTACTAAAAAGCCATGAATAGTAACAGTACCTCGTACGACTGTGCCTGAGTGGTAGGCTTGTTCCTCAGTAATTGCATTGAGCTGGCCATTAGGAATAGGCAAGCTAGAACCCGCAACACTTTGTGGTGGTTGTTGTGTAGGAGACGCTCCTTGTGAGCCTCGACCTCTACCACGTCTTCCTCCATGTGTTGCTCCATTGCTCGAGGTGGATGTTATACTATTAATTGGGGTTGATTTAAACCCTGAACCTCTCAACTTCGGACAATCTTTCTTGATGTGGCCTTCCTGATGACAGTAAAAACACACACGTGCTCCTGTTTGAGCTGAAAATCCAGCCACAGAGGTGCTAGCTCCTGCTGCTGAGTCACGAGGATATAGTGGAGGTCTAGAGAAACCCCTTCTTCCTGATAATTCCTGATCCAAGGTCTGTGGTGAGCTTATATTGGGACCGGCTGGATGATATCGATGATCTCTACGATTATAATGTGCCTTGCTTTTGGATGGTCCACCATTAAAGTGGAAACTTCTTCTTTGGCGATTTTCATACCTCTCCATCTCAATACGAGAGGCGATGTCCATTGCTTCATCTACGGTTGTGGCTCTAAAACCAGCAAGCTTTTCTCGTAGATCTCCCTGAAGACCGCTAACAAATTTGGTAAGACACTCTTGTGGTGAAGCTTCTAGAGCTGGTGAGTACTGTAGTAGCTCAGTAAAGTGGATATGATAATCTCGTACAGTCTTAGAACCCTGATTCAGAGAAGCCAACTCTCTCCTCTTTAATTCTTCCCAATGAGAGGGACATAAGTGAGCTCAGAACCTCTCTTCGAAGATATCCCATGGAACAGGATCTGTTAACTTCTTGGAAATTGCTCTCCACCATCGTCTTGCATAGTCTGCTAAGGAGTAATCAGCAAAGTGCACCCAAGTATCTGCTGGTGCGTGTATTATTCTCAACATCCTACTGACGTCATCAAGCCATAATTCAGCCTCAGCAGGTGTCTCTACACCTTTGAATCGAGGAATTTTTCCCTTTCGGTAATTATCTAGTAATGTTTGGTGTCTAAGAAGGGCCTTCTCCATTGTTCCTTCAACCGGGGTAGGAGCAGACTTAGTTGAAGGATGGTAACTAGATTCTTCCTCAGAAAGATGGACAGAACCTTCAATCCTAGCATCCGCAGGCTTAGATGCCTCGGGTCTCTCAGCCTGTGCATTGAGCCTCTCCTCCAATGCTTGTTGCCTTTGCCCCATGTCTTGGAGCATTGCCATCATAGCTGCTAATTTTCTAGACATGTCTTGGTCTGCCATGATCCTGGGATGAGTCAAGGTCAAAGGTCAGATCCTATATGTCTTAGCATGATGTACATAAGGGACAATGACTTGTGAATGGTACTGCAGTAATTTATTAAGATCAAAGGATCTTAATACAACCTTAGTTTCTGAATACCGCTCATAGTTATTAATTACTAAATAAATTACTGGAGTAACCTAGCTCTGATACCAATCTATCGCGACCCCATTTCCCGGGCCGTCGGATCCTCCCATATCCGGATCTGGTTACTCAGCAATAATTTATTCAGCAATCACAACTAACATTCAGAAATAGACTGCAAATAAAAAATACTCAGAAGAAAGTATTTCAACACTTTTCCATTCATAAAATAAAGTTCAGATGATACACTGTCCCACTATAACCATTTACATGTACATCAGCTTGAAAGGAAAATATACAAAAGATTACTAACTACCTTAAAGAGTAAAGCTACTGTGGTTGGCTGGATGTTTAGTATGTAAGCTGGATGTATCTTTTTAAAGTCCTTGCGATGGCTCACCGATACCTGTTGGGTTTTCCATAAATCATAGGATAAAAATTAACGAATGCTAAGTAACGAAGAAGAGAAAAGCAAACAAATTGTGTAATTTTTCAAACTTGATATCACAAAAATTTCATTCCTTTTCATTAGTTTAAGTCCTATTCCTTTCTATTCCACATCAGGGATTAGTCCAGGGGAACCCCACCATTCTTGGACTCCGAAGCTGTGGATGCTTCGGGATTGGAGATTGTGTTGATCTTGGTAAGCTTATGCCGCCGCACGTCGCCTCAACCAATCCTCCAATACTACCCTGACAATTTCATTTTCTTTAATTAAACAGGGTCTCAACCCTCAGCCTGGAAAAACAAATGAGCACACCGTCCTCGAGGACTCGATTGCTTAAAACCTCAGGCTAACATGTAATCATATAACCTAGCAGCTTTAAATACATGTTATCGTGACCCAGCCGCTATTGAACCACCCGTGCCTCCACATGGCACGACCACATCTTCCGTCGTTCCAACCTGAATATATTGGCTCCCGGTACCACGCGTTGCAAAGCATTCAATTTGTGCACACTTATCATAACAGGGCAACCGTGTATCACCTAGGTAGGGAGACACCAATACGGGTTCCTTCCGACAAACCTACAGGTTGCATGTCCGACCTGTAGTTCTACTCCCAGTCATCCTTAATGTGACACATGGTCCTTTTCTGGATCCAACTCAAATCACACCAATTCACATGATGTAATTCTTTCGTTAAGTCTTTGATTTGCATAATCCGCAATACTTAGTATTGACTCACATATATATTATTCACAACCATATGTATACTCCTATTTATGCCTATTTTAACTCCCAAACCCTAACTTTCAGAGCCAACGCATAAATTTGATGCGTAAATCTTATTTTAGTGGGGATCATAAAGAAATTCTTCAGACTTTTCAAAAATAACCAAAATTAGGGTTCTTCGTAGCAAAGAACACAAAATCAAGAATTTCAATAAATTCGTATGAAAACCCAACAACAAAAGGAAGGATTTCGTTACCTAATCAAGCTCTCTCTCGCGTATGCAAGGCTTTATCGTGTTTCATTTTTAGAAAGGCTATTTTAGGGCTCCTGAAAAGATCGAATTTCATTTTCATATCAAAACGCTAAGAACATGTTAAGAACGCGAAGAACGAACGAAGAATGCGAAGAACGCGAAGAACACGAAGAACGTCAAGACATTTTTTTCTCTTAAAATTTCGGCAGAGTTTCCCCTTATATCCGGACACATTTCTCGGAAAATTTTGGCAGAGTTTCCCCTTATATCGGGACATATTTCAAAATAAAAACGAAGATACTTGTCTTGTTGCTTCTAGATCTAATTCTTCCAACTTTACTAATCCCACCCTCTTAATTCTTAAGGTGAAGAAGATGAACCAAAGTTCAAGATGCCTCCTAAGAAAAACCCTGAGGATGAGGATCATAGAGATGACACCATGCCGCAAGTCATTGCCCATTTAGCTAGTGTTGAGAAGCAGAATGCAGACCTTATGACTAGAATGGGACGTGATTGAGGTGGGTGGTATGGACCGACCTATGGTGGATGCTTATAATCCAGTAAAGAATGAAAATGCACAACTGGCTAGTGCCGGAAGTTCCACCTGATGCATTTGAGTTGAAGCCCCATTTCCTTGGGTTGGTACTGAAGTTTAATGGGAATGCAACAGAAGAGCCATATGCATTCTTGAGAGTCTTTGAGTTGGTGTGTAACAACCTTAGTCATCCTAGGGTCGGACAAGATTATATAATGCTGAAGGCTACCCCCTTTGCCTTAGGAGATAAGGACACTCATTGATTAAAGAATCTTAGGGTTAGATGTAGGACCTGGTTGCAATTCATGGACTTATTTTTGAAGAAGTTCTACCCACTCAGTAGGACTAAGAAGATGAGGACAAAGATCACTAGTTTCTCCCATGACCCCTATGAGCCATTCTATAAAGCATGGGATAGATTCAATGATTTGACACAGAAATGCCCCTACCATGGCATTACCAAAGTGATCTTAGTCCAGACCTTGTTCTTTGGCATGACCCCTGAGATGCAGGGGTTAGTGAGTGTAGCTTGTGTAGGTAGCTATCTGATACCATATGGAAGGTCTTAGATCGCTAAATGCATGAATTAATAATGATCCGTTGTATTACGAGCACTTAGCTTCTCATAAAGAACTGAGAAAAAAATCTCAGTAATTAGATTCTTGGCTTTAATTTTTAACCTAGGAAGTCTAGGGTCAAACACAAGGACACGAGCCATAATACTATTATTTAGGTGGTTAAATATATAAGTTAAGCAATTGATAAATTATCTAGGTCAAAACAAACAATGCACGAGATGAAAGCATCACAAAATGAATGCGAAGACAGAATGCACTTCCAAAGCTAGTTTATGCCTATTAGATAATCATCAAAATGAACAAAATGATAAAACACTAACATATGCAAATAAAATCATGATTATGCCATAGAATGACTGTTCAAACTTAAGCAGAGAATTGATTTAAAAATCAAGATTCAATTGAGCACTTTAATCAAGCTAAGTTTCCTTTAATAGAGATTTAACAACTCATTTATCTCTAATAAATCAATCAGTCATTAAGCATTAAATCAGAGAATAAATTAAGCCATGAGAATGATAATGAAACAAGGATCAAAATGTTGCTGAAATTACTTCATTTGGATATCACATGCTAAAGCTATTCAAGTTTGAATCCATGGGCATAATTGTGATAAAACATGAATTACAACATAACAAACAGGTCCTTGGAGGGATTGAAATGCAATTATGAAAACCAACAATGTAATTTATTGAATACCTCCTACGTGGGGGTATTTCTGCATAATGGATAACCAGTGGGGCATTGATGCAATTTTCCTATAGACCGTACGCGCAGGTTCGGGTGCAGGAGCATGGCTCGGACCACGTGTTGGTGTCTAAAGCTTCGGCTGGGGCTCAGATCACTCATTGAGTGCAAGCTTGGACTTAAAGATGTGGCTCAATCTGAGCCGTTGGATCGCGCCTAAATTGGTGTGATCCAACGGCAACAGTACTGTCTCCTCGTAAGAACTCCGTCGTGCATGGTTACAAGAAGATAGGGCTCCTACGAGATCTCCATCGCTCTGCCTCACTTCAGGAGATGATCTGCAGGTTGGCTACGATGTTCGGAAATATCGCGAAGATGAATCAACGTCGGTGAAGGTGCGTAAACTTCTGAATGCCAGTGATGGTGCATACCCGTCGAGGATAAAGCTCCAGATCGAACGTGGTATTTGAGTTCCGACCATTGCAAAACCTTTGATCCTGTAGGAGTTAAAACAACATAGCCAAAGTGAATAATGTGTATGCGTGTGACATTGAGTGGGATGAAGGGCTTTAGGGGATTTGAAGAAGGTGGAGCCCAGAGGGTTCCTCTTTTCATGTTTGAAGGAGGAAGATGAGCCGAAGGGGAGGGTTGTGACAGAACATAGGAAACAAAGAACATGACCTTCCACGTGAGCTATGGAGCCACGTTAAAGGTTGATCACATGGTGGGTTTGCATGAAGACTTATGTACAAGGTAGGAAAATCAAATAAATTCGAAGAAAATCTAAGTACCTGAATCTCGCAGATGAAAATTGGAGGAGTGTGGATTTGGTTGAGGCCATCGTGGACCTTGGGTCTTCGCTTAATTCGCTCAGCCATGGCAAAAAGCTTGAACGGCCATGTTTAAGGCCATGGCATGGCCAGTTCAACCATGGGTCTCACTGGAAGTAAGCTCGCCATTATCGCACGATCAACCTCTCTCTTCCTGTCACGAAGAAGAAGAGGGATGTCTAGGGACTTATTCATTCAAGTATGGACAACCGCCACACAAGGCTGTGGTATGGTATTTGAAGAGGAAAAGGGCTACGGTTGTAGGAGTTTCATGGTGGTTTCAACCACCACGCATGAACGCCATGGCGTCTTCAGGTGGTTGTGGAGGTTGACGCGAAGGAGGGGGAAGTTAGGGGAAGGCAATGGTGGTGGGTTCGAGAGGATAAGGTGAAGAGGGTGTCTGAAGAAATGGATCGAAAGAGGCCTACTAGACGGTTTGCAGAGATGGAAGGGGGTTGCTGGAGGTTGAAGGTGAACTGTCAGCCGTTGGATCAAACGATCCAACGGTTGGTATTGAGACGCGGTTGAATGAACATGATCCACTTGATCAAGATGATCAAGCGGTCCAAGATGAGACGCCAACATGCATCTAAGATGTGCTGAAGGAATGATCGGATGGCGGAAATAACAGCGTGAGTGGCAAGATTGCAGTGAACCACATGGTGCGCTCTGAAAGTGCCACGTGATCCAATCAGAATTGAAGAAAATGAAAAAAATCAGAATTAATTCAAAAAGAATTAGTTAGAGAAGTATTTAGAAAAATTCATGGACATAAAAGTTGTAGATCTCTTCATTGTCCATGTAGAAGTCAAAGAGATCAGAGGCCATTTATACTTAGAAAATTTAAAAATAATAAAAACCATATAAAATAAATTTCTTTTATTTTCTTTGTTTATTTTTTTGGACTTTTATTTTGTTTTATGTTAATTTATTTATATACAATATTATTCTAATTTTTATTTGATTTTTAATAGGAATTAAATACATAAAATATCACACCATAATAGAGTTTTATTAATATATAATAATTAGTGTCAATTATATACAACACACTATTTATTAATTAATGTTAACTGTTGATTAATCTTGTTGATTAACTTAAGCAAGAGAGATAATAAAGGTGATTAGTGATGATGAGTCAGGAATTTATCACCCCTATTCTTAAGCTAAGATCGTCCTTGAGCTAATAAAGAAAGAATTAGTTAGTGAGTTAGTTTAATTAGTCAGATCCCTGACATGTGCAAGTGAGTATACAAGGCTTGATTTGACCTAGACCACTAGGTTTTTAGGAATCCTAAAACTTTAAGTTTATCCAAGTATTAATCGAAAGGAATTCAACTCCTCTAATTGTCAGACTCTCAATGTATACATAAATATAATAAGTATGACTTAGTGTAGACTGCACCATAGCAGAGTCAAGACATCACCAAAAATTCAAATCTCAGAAGCTCTCCCAAGGTCCCAACCCTCAACTCTAGGGAACAAATCTAGTTGTGCCTCAATTCACCGTCTCTTTAGTTTGTTAGACTTCAAAGGGATAGATGGAAGGCCAGAATGGATGTTGTAGGATTGTGTACTTATTTTCTCTTCATCTGATGGGAACATGGTTCTCTCAAGTGCCAATAATCAACACAATTTTTATTTTTGATTTTTGTCAATTGGTGTGTCCATCAAAAGAAGTTGGAGTCGTCTGCACTTGTTTTCCTGGGAGTACACCAGGGTGTACCTTTTTTTAGTATCTAATATACCTTCTACACCCAGAATTGTAGCATTTACGATATAGATCCGTTTTTGGGTTCTAGCCTGACTCTTGGTCCTAGTAGTGGTGGTCCAAGTGGACACTTTGAAATGGTTGGAAGTGCTTGCCTTTGATGGAAGCTCTTTGAATTTTGACTTTGTATGGTGAGAGCTTTTCTTTCATCATTTCTTTCTTTTCTTTGTTTTTGGCTATAGCTCCACTGCTTTTACAAAAAGATTGGCACACACTGATTAACTTATTAATTAATGTCATCACACCATGGCACTTTAGGTCAAATTCAAGAGATAAAATGAGAACATGTCCCATATCGGCTAAGATGCTGACACTCAGGTTTCATGAAACCATCATTAATTTTATCCCATCCTCGAGCATCATATAGATCAAGTCCAAACTCAAACATCCAAGCTCAATTTCCTCAGTAATACCTTGACTCATCTCAATCATGAATGCAACCATGCATGTGAGTAATAGTCAAATTCTTTTAAGGGAGATTAAGCATGAAATATATCATGCATATCTTTGAACTAGGAGATTGTGAATCTTTAAGTCCAATATCCTATTGATCAATACATGATAACTCTAAGTCTAGGGACTTCTTAAACCAAGTGTTAAAGACCATCTCAAGCCTTGAGTGCATAATGAAAATGTCAGAGGAAAGACGCCAACTAATATGTTAGCTAGCTAGTTAGTAGTTATTATTATTGCATTTTAAAGTTAGAGAGTTAAATAATCAGCCTCATTTACACCCTTAGATTTGAAAAGAATTTTTGAAAACTTTTTGCAAATATTATCACATATGTACAAAGATTTTCCAAACATTTTACAAAGATTTCAAAACAAGTAAAATCCCTATTTTTCAAACCTTAGTAAAGCATTTTTGAAAATAATGTCACATAAATATGTATGTTTTTAAAATATTTTACAAATGATTTTCCAAACATGTCAAGCTGTTTTTTCTCAAACCATGTAAAACACTTGAAAACCTTGTCAAGTATGTATATAATTTTCAAAAATTATTTTCAAAATATTTTGTAAAAAAAATAAGTTCAAAAATATGTAATACAATACCCATAAACCCAAGAGTTTGAAAAAGTTTAAAATTATGAGCTATGGTTAAAGTATATATGCAATATATACGGTAGACCCCCTATACTTAGCTTTTACTATGTCCTCATAGCACAAATTGATATGAAGCCATAGCTCATACTAAGCATAAAAGAAAATCCCAAAACCGATGATAGAATCACAAGTGCAAAATGAATAAAAAGAATCAGTTTTATGAAGACAGAGACTCGAGTTCTCCTATACTTAAGCTGAGAAATATCTTAAGTATAAAGATATGAATTAAAGCTAGGTGACCCAAGCAGAGCAATCAGAACGAAGTTAGATGCCCCTGTACTTTGACTGAAAATAATAAGTATACAGAATAAGAAGCTAAGTGATGAAGGGATCAATGTTAGTTGAATCTCTAGATGACGAATCTCAGATGATGATAATGGAGCCTAGGGTTTCAGGAGACTAAATAATCAAACAAGATCAAACAACCCGATTATTTCACCAACACACAGTGAAGACCATAAATATGGTCTAATGATCTTGTCTCTTTTATTGATGACAATACAAAATTTATGTTCATTTTGAGCAGGCTGAATTAGGGTTTGGGCTCTATCATAGGGATTTGTCCTCACCTCTCAACGAATGCATATCTACAAGTAAAGCAGGGGCTTTCTCTCCCAAAAAAGGTGAATTTTAGTTCCATTTTATTTACATCAACTTTCATTAACAATCTCATTTTTAGATATTAGGTTATCACTTGTAATAAATCTCTGAACACATAAGTCATCGTCTACAATTCAGTCCCTTTTCCATAATATCCTCAGTGACAAATCATGAAAAGAGAAAAATCACGCAGACGTAAAATCATGATGTCATGCTCAAGAGAATTATTTACAGTGGCTCCCGCTCTCTTCATGCTCATGCAGGCTGAATATAAAATTATATCTAAATGCATGCAAGTCAATGAAAAACTGTACCTAATCATGCGTCTATTAGCGGGGAGATAATCAATTTAATTTGAGCTAGGTTGAACGTAGATTTATTGCATCTTATGAATCTTAGAGATGAATGAATCTCATAAGATAAAGTTAGTGTGCCCTAACTTACGAAAATAAGCACTTAAGATAATACATTGAAAATAACTCTATGAGCCGTGTGCTTGGATCCTAAATCGAGCACTCAAGTTGAGTCCCACCCAACATCGATGAAACAGACTCAACACACCAACCGAATAATAAAGTCGAAAGTCCAAAATTATACATCAAGAATATCAACAAAAATAGTCTTCAAGAAACTTGATGGCATCTTCTGCGGTTCTTCTTAGTGAGAATTCCAACTTGAGCTTCTAGCCTCCATTCTCCATGAGCATCCTCGAAGAATGGACCCTACCACAGAAGATAAAATATTAGATATTTCAAAGATTATCAACACATATATAATAACGCAGAAAACATTACATTACAGGATTGATCTAGATAAAATAAAAATCAACTTAACCACATTATAAAAATCTAATTAATTATATTCATGAAGTCGTGTCCCCGACAATAGCGCCATCTGATGAAGAACTAAATGCATGAATTAATAATGATCCGTTGTAGCACGAGCACTTAGCTTCTCATACAGAATCGAGAAAAAAAATCTTAGTAACGAGGTTCTCGACTTTAATTTTTAACCTGGGAAGTCCAGGGTCAAAAATAAGGACACGAGCCATAATACGATTTTTAGATGGTTAAATATATAGGTTAAGCAATTGATAAATTATCTACGTCAAAATAAATAATGCACGAGATGAAAGCATCACAAAATGAATGTGAAGACAGAATACAATTTCAAAGCTATTTTATGCCTATTAGATAATCACCAGAATGAACAAAATGATAAAACACTAACATATGCAAATAAAATCATGAATATGCTCTAGAATGATTGTTCAAACTTAAGCAAAGAATTGATTTAAAAATCAAGATTCAATGAGCACTTTAATCAAAGCCAAGTTTCCTTCAATAGAGATTTAAGCAACTCATTTATCTCTAATAAATAAATAAATCAATCATTAAGCATTAAATCAGATAATAAATTAAGCCATGAAAATGATAATGAAATAGGGATCAAAATGCCACTGAAATTACTTCATTTGGATATCACATGCTAAAGTTATTCAAGTTTGAATTCGGGGGAAAAATTGTGATAGAACATGAATTACAACATAATAAATAGGTCCCTGGAGTGACTCAAATGCAAATATGAAAAACCGACAATGTAATTTATTGAATACCCCCTACGAAGGGGTAATTATGCAATAATGGATAACCACGGGGCATTGATGCAATTTGCCCAAGCCGCATGCGCGATGCACGTGTGGTCCTAGGTTCGGGCGCAGGAGCATGGCTCGGGCCACGTGTTGGTATCTGAAGCTTTGGCTGAGGCTCGGATCGCTCCATGGCTGCAGGCTTGGACTTAAAGATGTGGCTCAATCAGAGCCGTTGGATCGCGCCCAAATTGGTGCAATCCAATGGCAACTATGTCGTCTCCTCGTAAGAAATCTATCGTGCATGGTTGCGAGAAGACGGGTCTCCGGTGAGAGCTCTGTCGCTCTGCCTCACTTCGGGAGATGATCTGTAGGTTGGCTACGATGTTCAGAAATCTTGCGAAGATGCAACGTCGGTGAAGGTGTGCAAACTTCTGAATGTCAGTGAAGGTGCAGACCCGTCGAGGATAAAGCTCCAGATCGAAGGTGGTATTTGAGTTCTGACCATTGAAAGCCTTTGATCCTACAAGAGTTAACACAACATAGCCGAAGCCAAAAACATGTGTGCGTGCAACATTGATTGGGATGAAGGGCTTTAGGGGATTTGAAGAAGGTGGAGCCCAGAGGGTTCCTCTTTTCATGTTTGAAGGAGGAAGACGAGTCGAAGGGGAAGGTTGCAATGGAATAAAGAACATGACCTTCCACGTGAGCTATGGAGCCACGGTTAAGGTCGATCACATGGTAGGTTTGCATGAAGATGTATGTACAACGTAGGAAAATCAAATAAATTCAAAGAAAATCTAAGTACCTGAATCTCGTAGATGAAACATGGAGGAGTGTGTCTTGGGCTGAGGCCATCATGGACCTCGGGTCTTCGCTTAAGTCGCTCAGCCATGGCGAAAAGCTCGAACGACCACGTTTAAGGCTGTGGCATGGACAGTTCAACTATGGGTCTCACCTGAAGTAAGCTCGCCATTATCGCACGATCAACCTCTCTCTTCCTATCACGAAGATGAAGAGGGATGACTAGGAGCTTATTCACTCAAGGATGGAAAACCGTCGTACAAGGCTGCGGTGTGGTATTTGAAGAGGAAAAGGGCTACGGTTGTAGGAGGTTTCATGGTGGTTTCAACCGCCACACATGAAGGCCATGGTGGCTTCAGGTGGTTGTGGAGGTTTACGCGAAGGAGGGGGAAGTTAGGGGAAGGCAATGGTGGCGGTTTTGAGAGGATAAGGTGAAAAGGGTGTCTGAAGCAATGAATCGAAGGAGGCATGCTGAACGATTTGCAGAGATGGAAGGGGGGTTGCTCAAGGTTGAAGGTGATCTGCCAGCCGTTGGATCAAACGATCCAACGGTTGGTATCGAGGTGTGGTTGAATGAATAGGATCCACTTGATCAAGATGATCGAGTGGTCCAAGACGAGGCGTCGACAAGCATCTGAGATGCGCCGAAAGAATGATTAGATGGCAGAAATAATAGCGTGGGTGGCAAGAGTGCAGTGAACCACATTATGCACTCTGAAAGTTCCACGTGATCCAATCAGAATTGAAGAAAATGAAAAATTAGAGTTAATTCAAAAAGAATTAGTTAGAGAAGGATTTAGAAAAAGTCATGAACATGAAAGTTGTAGATCTCAGTGAGATCTACGACTTTCATGTAGAAGTCAAATAGATCAGAGGTCATTTATATTTAGAAAATTTAAAAATATTATAAACCATATAAAATAAATTTCTTTTATTCTTCTTTGCTTATTTTTTTGGATTTTTATTTTGTTTTATGTTAATTTATTTATATACAATATTACTCCAATTTTTATTTGATTTTAATAGGAAATAAATACATAAAATATTACACCATAATAGAGTTATATTAATATATAATAATTAGTGTCAATTATACACAACACACTATTTATTAATTAATGTTAATTGTTGATCAATCTTGTTAATTAACTTAAGCAAGAGAGATAATAAAGGTAATTAATGATGATAAATCTGGGATTTATCAAGCAGATGGTAGAAACCGTCAGATCTCTGGCCACCAAGGTCTATCAGGTGTCTCCATCATACCTATCTCATGACACACTTAGGAGGACTGTAGCAGATCTGACAACTGACCTCATCCCCATCATGGGGATAATAGCTGATAAGCTTTCCATGGAAGTGCATATCCACAAGATGGTCACTGACCTCGAGGCACATTCACAATTGTTGACGCAAGTGGAGGAATTATCTGAGAAGGTGACCAAGATATGTCTACCTACCTCTTCTGCACCACCAATACCTGTACATCGAGTCCACCTCATACAAGAGAAGGTGCATGGGCCTTAGAGCATCTGGGATGAGGAGCATCAGTACACCCAGTAGGAGCAACACATACCCCCACATGTCGAGTCATTCTACGAGGAGCCTCTTCATGTGTTTGAGATCAACGGGTTGTGGTACAACCATGACACCGTCGGTAGATAGCCAGGGATAAGGAGTGGTCTGCCACACTGACCCTTTCTAGCTTATCAGGACACCAGCTCTGCCCCCACACCATGCTTTGTAAAGTCCTGACAAGGATAAGGATACCAACCTCAAAAGCCTAGCAACATCACACTTTTCACTTGGGCCAGCATGGTTCATCACCACCTTAAACTTCACAGTCCCAATGTTGTACATGTATTCTCAAGGGTTTAACTAAAAGAAATTAATGTGCTATGCCGTTGCAACCCTAAAAACCCTCAACAAAAATTATTGTTTTTATTCACAGCTCAAGCCAAAAAGCAAGAAAAAAATCTAAGTACAAGGACTATAAGTGCTATTTATTTACATGAATAGCATACAAGATCGAACTCAAGGAGGCTACAAAAATCCCGAGGGTTATTCAATTCAATGAAAAATCAATGAAAAGAAGAAGCGAATTCTATTAGCACTACTCATGGTTTTTGTATTTTTGATTTTTGTATTTTTTTATGGAATTTTATTTTATGTTTTGTAAATATTTTTCAATTTTGCAAATATTTTTTAATGTTTTTTTAAAAATAAAAGAAAATGAAATCAAATAAAAGAAATGAAGAGAAAATAAAAAAGTCATTTTTTGAATATTTAGAATATAGTAGAATTTAAATAAAGTTATTTATGGTTTATGGCATTTTTTAATGTTTTTATATTTTTTTCTAGAATTTTATTAATTTGTAAAGGTTTTAAATAAATCAAAAATAGGAAAAATATAAACAGAAATAAATGGTATTGTTTTGGATTTTTAAACTATAAAATGAAACAAAAATTAATGAAATATACACAGATAAGAAGGATGATTTTTAAATATTTTAGAAAGCCTTTTTATTTTTTGGGGGATTCTCTATGAATTTATATACTTTTTTATTTTTTGAATGTTTTGTGATTTTTTGGTTGTTATGAGGAATATTTATGCGAAAATGGTACTAAAATAAAAATAATTGAAAATAAACAGACACTAGCGTGTTAAGATTTTTCACAAAATTTTGTATTTTTTATTGATTTTTAAATGTAGACAGAGATTTTTAGGCAATTTTTGTTATTTTAAAATAATAAAAATGATTTAAATACAAAATACAAATTAATGATGCGAGAACTAATTAATAGAAGGCTAAAATGGTTTTTGTGGATTTTTCAAAAAGGTTTTGCTATTTTTATATTTGATTTTAACATGCAAAATAATATACAGATGCACGGGGGTATGAATGAAAAGAAAATTATTTTATATACTAAGTGGTAACACGGTTGAAAAATGTAGGGTCTAATGTACACAATGTCCAAGAAAATACGTGTGGACGCATATGAGTCGCACTGGATTGGACCTATTTGTAAATAAATTATTTTCAAGGTCCAATCAATAACACATAACGTGCGAGCTCTTTATTGCAATTTTCACAAAACATCACATGCCAGACACATGCAGAGTTCAAGTAGGACTATAATGCAAATATAATAAATGGCAGGGAATAAAATGCAAATGTCTAAACATCTACAACCAGACATGTGTCCTGCTGGGACTTATTTGCAAAATAAACAAAGAAGGGGCTTGGGCGCAATGTTACCCTTAATCCACGTGGTGAAGAGGATGGTTGGATGGTGTTGGATCTCTGATCAGATGGCTACAAATGAATCGTACTATAGCGACGAGGATCAAATCTAGATCTCAATCAACGATGAAGAATTAGGTCTTTTTGGATGGTCGAGATTGCAACTAGAAGTCATGTTCTTGATCGTGCGACTCCATGTGGCATTTGAAGAACGACGATGAATGTAGTCGAAGGTGAACTTTGATCAATCAAAACTTAGCTAATCTCAGTCCACAACAACTCATAAGGGGTGCGGGTTGCTCCTGTGCTTCTCCTCTATCCATCCAAGGGCTCCATGGTGGTCGACGATGACTGAGGTGCAATATGGAGGTCGAAAGGTCAAAAGCTCCAGGTTGACCTCTACATCGCACTTCACACTCCCAAATTCGCTCCCAAGACCAGCAATGAACTCCACGCTCGGAGACGATGCTCCTACGAGCTTATTAATGCATAAAAGATAGAAAACGAGGAGGGGATGAAGTACTCTAGCGTGGGTGGTCGGAGGGGAGGTCGGTCCTCAGATCTGGATTGATTTGAGGGTGAGTTGATATGGAAGGAAACAAAGAAATATTGTGCAAATGTGATGGGCAAGGTCAGGAATGGATGTAAATGGTCGGAACACCTCCGATCTTGCAGATCGAAGGAAGATGATTGAAGATCTGATTTGACTAAATGAAGGATTAAAATGTGAAAAATTAATCAAAGAAATGAAACCTACGAGTACCTAGGGAGTGAAATGAAGGGAAGTCAACATCGATCTGCTGCGGCAGGCAGAGAGGCGAGACTACACCGGCAGATGTCTGACGAGTGGTTTAAATCACGAATCTAACCCTCGAACCACGCTCCTAATCAGAGGTTGGCTCCCCTATCACTGGAGTTGACTCTCTTTCTCTATCTCACTCGATGGGAAATTTAGGGCTAAAAATGGATCTACTGATGATGGGGGGGGGGGGGGGGTATTAATAGGGCTGGAGTCCTACGCCATTTTGAATTTGAATATCAAGCAGATCGAGGCAAGATTAGTGGAACTAAGGCATTGGCGATGTAGAGGGTAGTTATGGATGAAAGTTAGGAGAAGGAATTGGGGTAGCTTAGCAATCGATGCATGCGGGAAAAATAGGGAAAGAAAGGGTGTCACGTGAGTAGGCAGAAATGGCGGGTCAACATACCTGGGCCAGCCAATTAGAACGTGCACGGGGAGAGACAAAATAGGGAAAACGACAAAAGGGGGAAATGTAAAATAAATGAAAATAAAATAGTAAATGCATTAAAAATAAAAAATAATGTAAATAAAAAGTGTTAGTAGTTTAATTATCTTAATGATAGTGATTTTTAATTAATTAAATAAGGTATATACATGTGTAAAAATAATTAAAATGTGTTATATACTGGTATATATACCTATGTATACAAGACTATGATTTTTTAATTAATTTTTTTACAAACATACATATAAATTAATAATTTATTTATTTACAACATTTTATAAGGATTTTAATGATATTTCTATTTGATTTTTATAAAGTAAGTTATTAGGTAAATAAATAGAGGTATTTACATCATATACATAGTGGTACATATACATTATTTACATGATTTTGTTTTTGTTGATATTTGATTTTGTGATTTTTATTTGTATTTTATATGAGTCAACTACAATATTTACAATTAATTAAAAATACAATATGTACAAGAAAATAAATCAGTAAATAATATTCATACTATACATAGGTATAATATATAATACCACCCTAAATAGCAACATTTCACACCTTAACTCTGATTTTTATGAACCACCTCCATTTTAAAGATTATTTAATTTGGAGTATAATGGAAGCGAGTTTTATGAATTTTGAGTTTTAGTGGAGAAGGTATTGATCTTACAAATTGAGCTTTACGACTTTTTCATAGTGTTGTAATTTACACAATATACACTGATTATTCTTGCAATTATTTTTATTATTTACAAAAAATTTTATGCACAATTTTTATGAAGAGAATAATTGTGTTTGAGTTGAATTTAGGTATGAATAAATTAATGAAAAGAATGTGTATTATATACAGTAGTGTACATGTGATGAATTTATACAAATGGAACTTGATTTTCTGTATTTTTAGTTTTTAGGACTTATCTCCCCCTACTTTGTTCCTGATCGATTATGTCAAATATTGACATTCTCTCGGGGTCTGAGTTAGCCTGTATTTATTACATATATATAGTTTTTCTTTTTATTTATTTTTCTTTATTTTCTTTATTTATTATATTTTAGGTTAAAATAGTGATAAATGTACAATATTTATGCAAGAATGTTGGTTAGTAAAAGAATGGATTTATTGATATTTACATATATTTTATAAGGGATTTTAAGCTAAAATAAATGAATAAAGATGATGAAATGCAGATTCACCACCCCCTTATGCTTTACCTTTGCTAGTCTCTTAGCAAACACTTATTTAAAGAATAAGTGATTAAAAGAAAAAGTCGAAGAATAAAGGAAAAATAAAGAACTTAGAACAATATTGAGTAATAAACTTATCTTCATAAAATCAAAGTATGGAGCTCAGTCAGACCTTTAGATTATTAATTTGGGCAGAACCTTAGTGGGAAATGGTCTTGACACTCAAAGCTCTAGAAATCACAAAACCCTTGCTCAAGTCTCCTTAATAGCCAGGTCAAAATAAATCAACTCATACACAAACCCTTATAACGATGAATCTTTCTTGTACAATGTAAGTGATATGTTGCTCTCCTCGACTGAAGCGATAAAAGTCAGTATTCTCCAACATGGTGACACTAATTACTAAATCCAATAACTCTTTCCTTGAGAAGCGGGGTGTTCCCTTTTCAAGTGCAACCAGCTCAAGAAGAGGAAGTAGAGAAAAGAATGGATGGTAGCCAGTGTAGATACCTATCCTAGGATGCTTGGCCAATGTAGCCAAGTCATCCAGCTGCAGTCTCACAAATATCTGACTTGGAAGCTCAAGCTTACTTATTGACTATACATATATATATATATATTGCGGCATGCATTTTATTTTCATTCAGTCCTGTCTATTTTTTGGAGTTTTTTTTTTATTTTGCATTTTTTATTTTTATACAACATCATGTACTTAAGGAGTTTTTCTTCTTGAGACAATAGACTATCCTTCTTTTGAAGCTTCATTGCAACCTACAACATTCCGTCGTTTGACCTCGTCTCTACATGATCAGGTTGGGGTACATTGGCCACAAATGTGTGACTTCCGATGTTTTCATTGGCTTGTGTCTCATGCTGACATATCTAGCCCTCTACCACTTCATCTGAGGTGAGCATAGTGTAAGTGCAGGTGTGCAAGCTAGGTCATTATCAACAAGAATCATGTGTGATTTTTGAAGTATTCTACTTAGGCAGTCAAGACGACACTGAACTAAGTCTTGTGGTTCCCAAAGAATTAAGTCTATAGACATGAAGGATCTCAATTCCATTTTCTATAAGGTTCCTCTGAGATTAAGTGGATTAAGGTCCAACCAAGCTCCTTTCTTCGAATTTATTCCAGACTAGTTTAAGTATCAATACCAATCTGAAAAATGCACATGCAAATGCAAGAAATTTATACAAAACACTTTTTTTAAGAAATAAAAGAACAATCTTTTTGAAATAACTTTCGATGAATTTTGCAAATTTTTATAGATTTTAAACATTTTTTAAAAAGAAAAGGGCTAGTAAGTTGAATGTATTTACAAGAAATATATACAAGTATACACTTAAGGTTTATACAAATTTTATACAAGATTTTATAAGAGGATTTTATGCATAAGTTTTAGATACAAGTTTAAAAAAAAATTTATATACAACAAATGATTTAATTTACAAGGGGATAAGTTATCAATAATTTATACACACATGGATTTTACATATATATATATACACACCCCATAATCTATACCCCACATGACAAAATAATTTTACAAAAAAAGTAGAAACCTTTTCAAAACATTTTACAAAATATTTTGCAAACATTTTTTTTTAAATTTTACAAAGATTTTTTCAAAAATGTTAAGATGTTTTTGAAAACTATTTTACAAATATTTTTACAAATCATTTCACAAAAAATTTACATAGGGTTTTGCAATCATTTTGCTTTCAAAAATTTTACAAACATTTTGTACAGTATACATAATTTTGATACAGAAAATAATTTACAAATATTTTACAAACACAATATTTTTATAAATAATTTTGCAAAGATTTGTAAAAAAATAATTTTACAAAATATTTTACAAGCATTTTTACAAATACTTTACAAACAATTTTACAAAACGTTTTACAAAATATTTTATAAAACAATTTTTGCAAACATTTTTAAGAAAGTTTTTTTGCAAATCATTTTACAAATAATTTTTAAAACCACATTTTTAAAATAATAATAGTCATATTGATAATAAAAATACGAGTTATGGCTAAAGTATACATAGAATATATACGACACCCCCTATACTTAGCTCAAACTATGTCCTCATAGTGACCAAAGAGCTACAAAGAAAGACATAACTCGTGCTAAGTATAGAAAAGTGAAAAGAATCTTATACAACAATGACTCAAAGAATAGACGGAAGGAATAGAAGTTGGTGATCCCCCTATACTTAGGATGAAAAAATCCTAAGTATAGAAGACTGTACGAACGGGGAAAATCGAGGGAAAGAATGAACTAACTCAACGAATTGACTTTTCCTCCCTTATACTTAGGGTAGAAGATCCCTAAGTATAGAAAAAGAATATCAACAAGCTGAAGGGCAAGCGAGAGATCAGAAAAAATAAAAGAAAATAGAAGCATGAAAAAGACGGAATGAACAACATCACTCCCCCATACTTAGGGTAAAAGATCCCTAAGTATAATCAACAACTTGAGTGATGAAATAGAATGAAAATGGAAAAAACTCAAATCATTCACCTCCTATATACTTAGGATAGGGTACATCCTAAGTATAACACACACACACACGGAAAAGATGTGAACGATAAAAATGGAAGAAGAAAGAATAAAATGAAATGATATATACAAGAGACAATCAGATCATGTATCAGACGCGGAGGATGTCAGAAAGTCATCGTCGGATACACAGATAAGGAATCAACTACGAACAATAATGTATCCTGATCTGCATATGGCTTCAGCAACCACCCGTTCACAAGAAATGGCTATGCATCAGATGACAACCCAAATATGACAATACTACCATTGTCACACACATCTCTCACAATGAAGGGTCCTGACTATTTGCTTTTTAACTTGTCAATGAACTACTTCAATTTAGCATCAAACAACCAAACTTTCTGATCATGGGAGAAAGTCTTCATTCTAATGTGTCTATCATGCCAATACAAAATCTTAGAATTCTAGCAATCTGTTCAGATCCAACTTCCTACTCTGTCCTGCTTTCTCATAATCCAAATTACATACACAGAGTGCCCATAATGATTTGTGAATTAGTTCAACTGGCAAGTGGTAAGGCTTTCCATACACCAATATGTAAGGAGACATACTCAATGGAGACTTGTACGCCGTCCGATAATCCCATAGAACCGATTCAAGCATCTAGGACCAGTTCTTTCTATCTGGACGTACAAGTTTCTGCAATATCATCTTTATCTCCTTATTTGAAATCTCAACCAAGCCTTCAGTCTATGGGTGGTAAGGAGACGTAACTCTATACTCAATGGTGTACTCCTTCACAAGCTTCTTCCCTCTCGATTAATGAAATGGATTCCCCCATATAAAATGAGTTTCTTGGGAATCCCAAACTGTGCAATAATGTGATCCTTGAGAAAGGAACAAATCGTATGACTATCAGCGGTTTGGGTGGGGATGACCTCCACTCAACGACTAACATAATCTACATCAAGCAGGATGTACTGAAATCCCTGACTTGCAGAAAATGGTCCCATGAAGTTTATGCCCCAAGCATCAAAAACATCTTAAATCTGTATATTTCTCAGGTCCATGGTATCTTTGGAACCGACGGTTCCTTCCATCTTCTAACAGTCAGTACAACGTCGAACATAATCTGTAGCACACTTAAATAAAGGTTGCCATCATTGGCCACTCTGTAAAACCTTTGATGTCGTGTGCTTCCCCGAATGATGCCCACCGGACTCTAATTTGTGACAATGCTCAAGTACACATGTGTATTCCTCCTGAGGAATGCACCTTCTCCATATACAATCCACAAGCTTACAAAATAAGTACGAATCCTCCCACTTGTAAAAATGTATCTCTGACAGGAATCTGTCTACATTGTGCTCTGGCCATTCTATTGGAACTTTCTTGGAGACAAGATATCTCACAACAACAACATACGATGGGAGTGAGTCCACAGATAAAATAGTCTCATCTGGAAAGGTCTCTGATATGGGAAGAATTGTCTGCTCAGAAGTCTCTACATCTGTGATTCAGGAAAGGTGATTTGCCACAACATTCTTTACT
This sequence comes from Ottelia alismoides, assembly GCA_037367405.1. Taxonomy (NCBI): domain Eukaryota; kingdom Viridiplantae; phylum Streptophyta; class Magnoliopsida; order Alismatales; family Hydrocharitaceae; genus Ottelia; species Ottelia alismoides. Next base: position 80,430 of record JAZKJV010001666.1, read on the forward strand.
CCAGGTTTATCTCGAATCTCTAAATCAAACTCCTGGAGAAGAAGGATCTATATGATAAGATGTGGTTTGGCATCCTTCTTTGCTTGTAGGTACCATATGGTAGTGTGATCCGTGTATACAATGAAATGTGAACCAAGGAGGTAAGATCTGAACTTCTCTAATGCAAACACCACTACTAACATCTCCTTCTGTGACTGTGTAATTACGTTGTGCCTCATCCAGAGTCTTGCTAGCATATTGTATAACAAATAGTATCACATCCCTTCTCGGCCCTAAAACAACACCAACTGCAAAATTTGATGCATCCATCATGATCTCAAAGGGGAGAGACCAATCAGGCGGTTGTAGGACAAGAGCACTAGTAAACATGTCTTCATCTGATTAAATGCAAGTACTTTCTCATAAAAAAACAAACTCATTCTCCTTGCATAGAAGCTCAGTCAAAGGTCTAGCGATCTTGCTGAAGTCCTTAATGAATTGCCTATAAAATTCAACGTGTCCCAGAAATGACATTATCTGCTTCAAGTTTTGCGGTGAATCTAGTTTTAAGATCAAATCAATCTTAGCTAGGTTAACCTCCATACCCTGTTTGGCATTGACGTGGCCCAATACAATCATATTAGTCACCATAAAGCGACTCTTCTCCCACGAGAGCACAAAGTTTACCTCACAGCAATGCTGAAATACTCGGTCTAAATGAGCAAGACATGTATCAAAGCTATCCTTGTAGACCGCAAAATCGTCCATGAAGATCTCTAGAAAACTACCTACCATGGCGACAAAAATGGCCAACGTACACCTTTGGAATGTAGCACGAGTGTTAGACAATCCAAAGGGCATCCGTCTAAAGGTGTAGGTTCCAAACAGACAAGTAAAATCAGTTTTCTCCTGATCCTCAGGAGATTTCAACCTTCTTATACCCGAGTACTGATGAATCTCCATTTCATCACCTTTATTCTATTATTTTGGCCTCAAAAACCCCAGCAAATGTATGTAAATAGCATCAAATTGTACATAATAGCATTCATTATTCATTGTATTTATTTTACATTAAATAAGGTTTTACTGCCAAAATTATAGAATAAAGAGGAGAAAAGAAAAAGGAATAAAATATTGTAAATATTTTATGACCCAAACTCCGAGACCAAGGCCAGCATGGTATTGGTCGACAAGGAATAAAGTAGGGGGAGATAAGGGCCAGTGTACAATAAATACCTCATTTATTCATGCATTTATTCATGCATTTTTGATACCTATTTTTTACATAATTATTTATTCATCAAATAAAGAAACTTTGTACATGAAAGTTGTAGATAATAATATGAATAAAAATGCAAAATTGAGTTTGTACAAAAATAATCCCCAGTGTACATTTTATACACAGAATAAAAAGCCAAAATCTCAACTTCACAGACCCATATCTTGCAAATAAAAACTCCAAATCACCCAAACTCACCTTTAATTGTATATAGCATTCCATAAACTATTTTATAAAATTGGTTTCATAATTTTTGGAGCCCATATGCAGAAGTTAGGTTTTTGGCCCTCCTTGTGTATAGGACTGATTAAAATATTCATTTTATTCAATATTCATTATTTGTATAAATTCATATTTTTAGAAGTTTGTAAATAATGTGCTTAATGCATACACATGAGAGAAGCTAAAGAAAACCAAAATTAATTTGTAAAATAAAATAAGTCTACAAATTCATAGACAAAATACCTATGATATGTACCTATCTATAAATAAAAAGGGTTTTAATCCTTGATTCTTTTGCTCTTCTATATTTTTATAATAATGTATACATTATACATAACTCATTAAAAATATAAAACCAAAATAAAAATCAAGAAAATATATTAAATAAACTAAGTGTACAAAATACATAGATAAAATACCTATAAGTATACCTACATACACCTATATCTATTTATTTAAAAATATAAATAAACTCATAAAAATCAAACAAAAATACCCTTATACGCACAAAAATAAATTATAAATTTATAAAATAAGCCAATAAAATAATAAAAGAAAATAAACAAATTAAAAATAAAATACATGAAAATACATACATATACATATTATTCAAATAAAACTATAATAAAACACCTCAAAAAATTCAATAAAAATCATAAATAAATACTAGATGAAATAATACACATTTTTTATTTTATAAGAAAAAATTAATCTAGTGCTTGTCTTGAGCACCTAGACAGAGTGCTTCAGAAATGCCGTGAAGTCAATCTAGTGCTCTCATGGGAAAAGAGCCACTTTATGGTCACAGAAGGTATTGTGCTGGGGCATGTCATTTCCAAACGTGGCATGGAAGTCGACCCAGCCAAGGTGGATGTCATTTCAAACCTTCAGCCACCTCAGTCAGTAAAGAATGTGAGGTCATTCCTGGGGCATGTGGGATTTTACAGACGATTTATCAAGGACTTCAGCCGCATTGCCCGACCTCTGACAGAACTCTTGTGCAAGGAGACTGAGTTCATTGTTGATCAGCCGGTTCTCCTTACTTTCAATCAATTGAAGGAGCTTATCACTCAGGCTCCAATCTTACAGCCTCCCGACTGGACTCTTCCATTTGAGATGATGACCGATGCGTAAGATTTTGCAGTCGGAGCTGTTCTTGGACAGATGAAAGACAAGGCGCCCTATGCCATTCACTATGCCAGCAGAACATTAGATGAAGCTCAAAGAAATTATACAGTGACAGAGAAAGAACTGCTGGCTGTGGTTTTCGCCTTAGAAAAGTTCAGATCCTATTTGTTGGGATCGAAGGTCACCATTTTCACAGACCACTCTGCTATCCGGTACCTACAGCAGAAGAAGGATGCCAAGCTAAGACTGATTCGTTGGATCCTTCTCCTCCAGGAATTCGATCTAGAAATCAAAGACAAACCTGGAGTTCAGAATGTGGTAGCAGACCATCTATCCAGAATAGAGCAGCATGAGTCTCCTCTGAGCAATGCACCTATTACAGAAACCTTCCCTGACGAAGCTATCTTAGCAGTGGATTCTCTCTCTTGGTATGCTGACATTGTCAATTACCTTGCCTCTGGGGTAATACCTTCGGATTGGATGAAGAATCAGAAGAACAAATTCATGTCGACCATCCGCTTCTACCAGTGGGAAGATCCTCTTTTATTCAGAGAAGGAGCAGATTGTATTTGGCGCCGGTGCATCCCTCAGACGGAGCAATCAAGTGTCCTCGAGCATTGTCATTCGCTCGAATCTGGTGGGCACCATTCTGGAGATCGTACGGCAGCTAAAGTATTGCAGTGTGGCTTCTGGTGGCCCACATTATTCAAGGATGCAGCAGAGTTTGTTAAAAGATGTATTGACTGTCAGCGACTGAAAGGTACACTCACTGCCAAAGATTCAATGCCTCTGAAAATTATTCAGATAGCTGACGTTTTCGATGCATGGGGCATTGACTTCATGGGACCTTTCCCTAACAGTCAAGGTTTTGAGCACATCCTTCTTGCCGTCGATTACGTGAGTCGTTGGGTTGAAGCTATTCCCGCCCGAGCCGCCGACAACAAAACAGTTTGCCAGTTTCTGAAGAATAACATCATCTCACGGTTTGGGATACCAAAGATTCTCATCTCAGACGGGGGTAGCCATTTAATCAACAAAGAGGTCATGAAGTTAACGAAGGAATATGACATCGATCACCGTGTCGCATCTCCTTATCATCCGCAGACCAATGGCATGGCAGAGTTATCAAACAGAGAAATCAAGACCATATTGCAGAAACTTGTTAGGCCGAACAGAAAAGACTGGTCTCAACTCTTGGACTCAGCTCTATGGGCGTACCGAACGTCCTACAAGTCTCCCTTGGGCATGTCGCCCTACCGTCTTGTATATGGGAAACCATGCCTTCTGCCCGTGGAATTAATTCATAAATCTCTTTGGGCAATCAGCAATTGTAACTTGGACTCACGAAGAAGTGGTCAGAAGAGAAAAGACGATCTGAACAGACTCTTGGAATTCCGAGACTGCGCATACGATAACACCTTGATATACAAGGAGAAGGTGAAACGCTGGCATGACCGGCACATCAGACGAAAGACCTTCGACGTTGGACAGAAAGTGTGGCTGTTTGATGCAAAGTTACGGATATTTCCTAGCAAATTAAAGAGTAAGTGGACAGGGCCATTCCGAGTATGTGAGGTGCGTGACAATGGCAGCATCGCTATATCAGATTTGTCTCCGGACGCACAACCCTTCGTCGTCAACGGCCAACTACTGAAGCCGTACCTCGAACCAGACGCATTCTTGGCCGTTGTTGACTCTATTCAGCTAATGCACCATGATGACACCTTCACAGCACCTGTGGCATCGAAAGATTCAGATTATGCCATTCAACAACTGTTTATCTGATTTTTTTCTTTTCTTCTTTTCATTTTCTATTTTTTTGTTTATAACAAAAGGTGCCGCCCTTGTAAACAGTTTTCTATACTTAGGACGTACTTGGTCCTAAGTATAGGGGGGATGTGCACCCCGAGTTTTTCATTTCATTCCGATCCTCTCCATTGTCTCCTCTTCTTGTCTATACTTAGGAGTATCTTACCCTAAGTATAGGGGGAGACAATCTGAGTACGATCTGTGTATTCCCACCCTTGACCCTCACTGCTTTTTGTACAATCTGCTATACTTAGGATTAGTTGATCCTAAGTATAGGGGGACGGTCAACTTCTCATTCATTCATTTCTTTCATATTTATTCTTTAGATCTGTCTATACTCAGTACAAGTTATGTCTTTGCTTTTACTTTCGATCTATGAGGACATAGCTCAAGCTAAGTATAGGGGGGTCGTATATACCCTGTATATACTAAAAGCCATAACTCATGCTGAAAATTAAAAGATCACTTCAACATAAAATAAAATGTAAAAAGTAGCTCTATAATAATGAAAGATGATTGTGAGTTCCTCAGACTCTTTGTAATTATACTGATTATTGAGTCAGAAAAAGGTTTTGTGCGAAACATTCTCTTTTGAAAAATCTTGTGAAAATAGTTTGAAAAGAGTGTGTACAAGTATTCAAAGTTTGAAAAATTAGTTTTGTGTGTAAAATTTATTTTCTTTGAGTGAAACCAAAATGTGTGAAAATCAGTGTGCAAATGATTGTGAACATTTGATTGTTAAAATTGTTTTGAAAAATCTATCTATGCTGTGTAAACCTTTGTAAAAGGAGTTTCAAATGCGTGAACATGTTTGTAAAATTATTTTGGACTATAGTTTTCAAAATCCTTGTGAAAATGATTCTCAAGTAAGTCTGAGGAGTCCGCATAAAAATCTCTCATTTGTAAATAATAAATAAGCCCAAACAAAGCCTAAAAGAACCAAAACCATATTATACATCAAATACTGTTTTTCTTCTTTTGTACATACTGATTAATAAATCAGATACTTATACAGTATGATTTGAAAAATAGTGTGACCAGTTTTGAAAAAATTGATGTGAAATGATTTCAAAGGTGTGAAAACATTTTGATTGCAAAATTTTCCTTTGTGTGAAAGAAAGGATTTGAAAAACCTATGTGCAAATATTTTCAAAAATGCTTGTCAAAACTAGCGTGAAAATTATACATATATAGTGTGACAAATCTTTGCAAAAATAGATTTCAAATGTGTGTAAATGATTGCGAAAATTATTGTGTACTATAGTTTGCAAAAGTATTTTCAAAACCTAATAAGAACACTCTTACAAACTCTTGTAAATCATAAATAAGACACATACAATTCTTTCTGTACAGTTCTAAATAAACTACTCCATTCAAACATGTAAAATTTTAGAAACTCATACATTTTGTGAATAAAGCAGCACACCCGTGTAAATAATCGTATATACTTTTTGCGTATGTACAGTTCTTAGTTTATTTGCAAAAAATTCTTTGTAAAAACATTCTTTGATTCTTTCCAAACTTTTTGTGAAAAATTTGCATCATTCATTGTGCATAGCATAAGCATACCATTCGTATTCTTTTTGAGTGAGCTTGATGATTGAATCAGTCTAATAAAGTCTCAAATTGGAGCTTGGTTGGACCTTACCGCACCTAACTGCACTGGAATCTTATGGGAAATGGGTTTAAGGTACTTCAGGTCTATATAGACTTAATTCTTTGAGAAATCAGGGCTGGGTTCAAGTCACCTCAGTGGACTAACTAGATCTTTTCGAGACACACGTACGACTCTTGCCGACCGTGACCTAACTTGGACACTTGCACTTTTCACTTGGCTCAACTCAGTTGGAGTGGTGAGGGGGTTGGATTTGCCAGTCTGAGACGCACACGAGTGGAAACATTCGTCCTCGTCTAAGGAGGGAAGTGCACCCCAACCTGGTCCAATAGCCATGAGGTCTAAAGACAGGAGATTGTGGGTTGCGATAAAGCTTCAAAAGAGGGATAGTCTACTGGCTCAAGAGGAAAAACTCCTTATGTAAATGCTGTCGTGAATAGTATGTTGAAAAAAAAAATGGTCAGGCTTGTACAAAAATAAAATGCCTGCAAAGTATGTATAAAGTCAATAAGCAAGCTTGAGTTCCAAAGACAAATATGTGAGCCTGCAGCTGGATGACTTGACTACACTGGTCTTGCATCCCGGGATAGGTAGTTACACTGGCTACCGTCCATTCTTCTCTTCACCCCCTCCTCTTGAGCTGGTTGCCACTTGAACTTAGAAGGGAATACCCTGCTCCTCGAGGAAAGAGCTGTTGGATTGGGGAATCATTGGGTTGTCATTCTGGAGAAGTCAGCTCCTTTATCATTCCAGTTGGGGAGAGCCACTATCACTTACACCGTACAAGTCAGCTTCATAGTTATAAGGGTTTGCGTATGATGTAAACTAGTTCTGACCTGGCTATTGAGGTGGGTTGAACCGAGTTCTGTGACTATCGAAGGCTGTTGTATTTTAGAGCTGGTTCCCGACTAGGTTCCACACACATTCACACCCAAGGTCTGACAGGAGCTCCAAATTCAGATTTTGTAAGGACATGCATTGCACTGAAAGCACCCGTATTCACTCTATCTTTCTTTTATTCTCCTTTTTCTTTTTGTTATTCTTTTTGTACTTATTGCATAAGTGTTTGCTAGGGACTAGCAAAGGCAAGTATAGGGGGGTGATGAATCTCCATTTCATCACCTTTATTCTATTATTTTGGCCTCAAAAACCCCAGCAAATGCATGTAAATAGCATCAAATTGTACATAATAGCATTCATTATTCATTGTATTTATTTTACATTAAATAAGGTTTTACTGCCAAGAATAAAGAGGAGAAAAGAAAAAGGAATAAAATATTGTAAATATTTTATGATCCAAACCCCGAGACCAAGGCCAGCATGGTATTGGTCGACAAGGAATAAAGTAGGGGGAGATAAGGGCCAGTGTACAATAAATACCTCATTTATTCATGCATTTATTTATGCATTTTTGATACCTATTTTGTACATAATTATTTATTCATCAAATAAAGAAACTTTGTACATGAAAGTTGTAGATAATAATATGAATAAAAATGCAAAATTGAGTTTGTACAAAAATAATCCCCAGTGTACATTTTATACACAGAATAAAAAGCCAAAATCTCAACTTCACAGACCCATATCTTGCAAATAAAAACTCCAAATCACCCAAACTCACCTTTAATTGTATATAGCATTCCATAAACTATTTTATAAAATTGGTTTCATAATTTTTGGAGCCCATATGCAGAAGTTAGGTTTTTGGCCCTCCTTGTGTATAGGACTGATTAAAATATTCATTTTATTCAATATTCATTATTTGTATAAATTCATATTTTTAGAATTTTGTAAATAATGTGCTTAATGCATACACATGAGAGAAGCTAAAGAAAACCAAAATTAATTTGTAAAATAAAATAAGTCTACAAATTCATAGACAAAATACCTATGATATGTACCTATCTATAAATAAAAAGGGTTTTAATCCTTGATTCTTTTGCTCTTCTATATTTTTATAATAATGTATACATTATACATAACTCATTAAAAATATAAAACCAAAATAAAAATCAAGAAAATATATTAAATAAACTAAGTGTACAAAATACATAGATAAAATACCTATAAGTATACCTACATACACCTATATCTATTTATTTAAAAATATAAATAAGCTCATAAAAATCAAACAAAAATACCCTTATACTCACAAAAATAAATTATAAATTTATAAAATAAGCCAATAAAATAATAAAAGAAAATAAACAAATTAAAAATAAAATACATGAAAATACATGTAAATACATACATATACATATTATTCAAATAAAACTATAATAAAACACCTCTAAAAATTCAATAAAAATCATAAATAAATACTAGATTAAATAATACACATTTGTTATTTTATAAGAAAAAATTAATAAAATCATTTAGGGCGTCAAATAAATCAATCTTCCTTCAGATTTGTTATTTTGTCTCGTAGCGGCTGACGTGGCCCAATGAGGCGCCGGCCTCCGTTGACTCCCAGGTCAACTGTCCCATCCCTCGCCTGGCGTCTCTGAACTGTCCATTCCCCCAATTTCATGCCTTTTTCCCGGGCACACCATCCATCAATCGACAACGCTTCCTTCACAAGAATTGTTCCCTAATCTTCCATGATGCCCGCCAAAATCATAGATCAACGAGATGTTCATTGGATCAGTTAATAATCGCCGGGTGATAAGGCCCCTTGCCAATGTTTATAAATAACAAGCTCCGCTTCCTTCCTCGAATTTGGCCACTTTTATTCCAACCTAAAGCCTAGTTCTTGCTCCTGGATTGTTCCTCGTGACAGGGGGAGTAGCCCAGCATCTTGACTCGGCCGGAGGAAGGAGATTTTGACGCGGCGGAGCTCCGGCGTCCGCCCTGCTCCCTGGAGGCCCCCAGGTATAAGAGCTGATCTTTTATGCATTTCTAGTTAGTCTTAGATGTTAGCTTTTCATTCCAGTCATTAGATTAGTCATTAGTTAATCACCGTAGCTTTAAAATCGAAATTCGAAGTTCGCCGGAGCTTGGCTCCGGCGACTTCTTCACCGTATCCCCGACTGTATCCGACCGCCCCAAGCATCCCATCTCTTTCCTCGTCGCCTTCTCCATCTCTTGCACACACTTGTTCAACCCAGGACCCTAGGTCTTGGCGAATCGGGGATCCCCCTCCGCCGTTCGCCGGAGCCCCTCCGTCCACCTCATTTTTTTGTTGCAGCTTCAAACCCCGGGTCGAGGAGAAAGCTCTCTCGCCCGCGGTTCTTCCTGTGCAGGGATATCGAAGAATCGAGCCCTTTTGGGCTTGCATTGACCCAGGAAGAGGTTCCTGGGGGTCCTCTCCTTCTCCGACCTCGCTCCATCGACTCGGACCCCCAGGAGCCATGAGACCACCATCAGACGACGCGGAAGCCTCCCAGCTACGATCAGAGAGCTTCAGATGCGCTGGAGGTGCCCGGAGGAGCCCGAGCTACCCGATCGAAGCTCGCCGGGGGCGAGCTTCTTCCCCGTTCTTCCAGATGCCTTCAGCACCGTTGGATCGAGAGGGGCGGCCCAGATTGAACGCTGACCGTTTGATGAAGATGTACGTCCACCGTCAGATCAGCCAGGAGGTTCTAATCCTGGCCCTTCGTCGCCGAACCGATACCCGCCGTCCGATGGCTGCCACGTGGATAAGTGGCGCCTCCAGCGCCACAGGATGAAAGCTTTATTAAGGGGTAAATTTCATACCAAGCCCCTCTACTTTTTGTATTTATTATTTAATGCCAAAAACAAAAGTCCCAGTTGTAAATAAAATGTATATTTTGCAGAACAACCCCCTATGTTTTAAGATTTTCTTTTTAGTCCTTCCGCGCCTCACGTGCAGTCCCACGCGAGGCCCGTGAAATTTTGCATCTAAACCCCACCGGGTTCCTGTATTTATTAAATGGTCCTGAAAATAAAAGTTGAAGTGTATTTTTATCGTAATTTTTGCAAGTATGCCCCTGTGAACTATTTTATTTGCAAAAATACCCCTGTCAGGCCATTTAATTTTTGAATGCTTTGTCTATTTATTTTGTGCTCCATATTAAATCGAAAAATCTTGCAAAAATAGACTTAAGCTCCTGTTAGTGTACCCTTGCACGCCATATTTTTAGTTTTGCATTTTGTTGCATTTTTGCACTTATTAAAAATCAAAAACATGTCTTTTATTCCCTGTCTAACTTATTAAACCCCAAAAAATTAGAAAAGGCCTCTAAAAATTCCAAAAAAATTATCTATGGTGTATTTTGACCTATATTAGTTTCAATCCAAAAATCCCTAAAAATCTCAAAAGGAAAACCTTAAAAATTCAAAAATACCCAAAAATTTCAAAAAAATATGAAAAACAAAAAAAAATCAGAAAAATATAAACTCAGGCCCTATTTATGCTATATTTTATTACCTTTATTAGAAAAATAGTATGGACAATTTTGAGGCTGTTAGCTATTTTTAATATCTATTTTGGTGACGACCAGTACCTAGTCCACTGTTTGCTATTGTTTAGCTAGTTAAAAATACTAAAAATATTTGCAAAAATACCCAAAAATCATAAAAAACAGTAAAAAACCATGAAAATCCCAAAAGACCCTTTTCCTGAATTTTTGACTATTTTTGAGTATTTTTGTGAATATTATAATACCCCCTTTATGTATATATATCTATATATCCTAAAAAAAAAGAAAAGAAAAGAAAAATATATATTATATATATGTAATTATTTATATGTGTTCTCATTAGCCTTAATATAAAAAGAAAGAAAAAAAAGAAAAATAGATATATATTTACTTTATTATATTTATATATACATATATATTGTATGTATTATAAGCTATATATTAACCCTCTATGGGTATACATATATATATTTTTATTTTTATTATATATATATATTACCTAATTATATTATTAAAAAATTAATAATAATAATAAAAAAAATCAAAAACCCACACAAGGATGACTGTGCTTTACATATAGGCTATTGCATTTTGGATTGCTCTCTGTGGTTCGACCTCTACATACTTGTCACTGTGCATTTTATGGTAGAGTAAATAAAGATTAATTCACATTTATTTTTAAGCTTGATTGTTGTATTCTTTGGATTGTGGGTTAATTGCTGATCAACACGGGTATTTTTGTGAGCGGGCCTCAGCTTTCATATTATTAATGGTGACCCTCGCATGATACACCCGTGCTATCAGATGGCGCCGTTGCCAGGGAGCAATGAGCATAGCCTAATTATTTTGTCATTCTTGTATATAAAAAAAATTCTTGATTCATCATGCATTTTTGTGAGCAGCTATTTTTATTGCTATTAATCACCAGGCTTCATTTCTTCATTTATTGTGATTATTTTATCTGCTCTATTTAATTGATTGAGCTCTACTAATGCATTCTTTTTGTGACTTTGATGCGAGGGACCGCCACGCGAGGATGGCTTCTTAGGAGGCCAATGCAGCCAAGCTTGGAGGAGGATGGTCTTCTTCTCATGACCATCTGGAGAGAGCACCAAAGGAGCAAGGAGATGTGCATTAGTTAGAGCTAGATACTTAGGAGTATTTATTTTGTAATTTATGGTGAGAGAGAGAGAGAGACTATTTTGGCATGTATATAAACAGGACTCTACTCTTCACAATGAGGTCCAGTGCCCAGGTGATTGTTCACCTGGGGGCCTCATCGCAGCTTTTTCGAGTCTTCATCGCCTTCTTTCATTTTGTTTCCCGAAGTTTTGAGCTTTCCGCCTTTCTTTTATTTTGTTTTATGTGCTTGGAGCCCCTAGATATAGGATGCTTGACTCGGTAGCTAGGTCCAAACATTAATAAGAATGCATGTTCCTATAGTCTACTTCGCTTGGATCTAGTCAGACTTAAACAAGTTGTTAATTTGTCTCTTAGCCCTCTGTGCCGTAGCGAACCCTGTAAAGCACTTTCTCCTAAGCTCAAGTGTGTTGAGTACAGAGGAGGGGTGAGCCAAGACCGGACTCTCTTGGGCTAGAGATGAATTAGCAGCTTATGGTTCTTCACGTTAATAGCAGCTTATGTTTAGGACGATTTTTGCGCCTTGCATACCGACATGTAGATAGGTTTAAAAATTCTGTTTTGCATACCGCATGGAGAGAGCTGGGATGCACTGTAAGTCTTCTAACATAGCATGCATCATTCAGTTCAACGGTGAGATTTCCATCATGGAACCACTTGCACGACTTTTCCGCTATCTCCCTCTGATTTTGAGCACCTAGGACTTAAATGAAAATCTACAAAAATGTTAGGCGCTGGTATGAAACAGATCTAAAAAAAGTGAAAACCCAAAAAATTAAAACAAGGGGACTACTAAATAAACTTTGACCTTAATTAAAATTCGTAATGGACTATCATTGTACCGGGTTCATAAAGCCCTCATTGTTTTCAGGTACCTTGGAGGGGGACCAAAACCCTACTCCCTTGAGCGAGTGCGACCCCTAAGGATTAAAGCCCAAAACCCAGTCTGCAACTGCCTTGTGTATCGCCTGGATTTCCGAAGTAATGGCGCTTCTATCGTACGTAGGCGAGTAGGACTTGGTCACCAATGGTGACTCTCTGTTGTGAGAGCATCGACCCTGTCCGAAGTATTGAGCATAGGCCACGCCTTCACGGGGGTGTCTGTCTCATTGTCCTGCGTCCGAGTAGGTTCTTGCACGCTCACAGGTGATTCCGTTGCGAGCGAGAACTGAAGTATTGGTTTCGCCTATCGGCTTCCTATCTCTTTTCTTTGGTTGAGTAGGGATCCAGGAAGGGTTACAAGGACTCCAAAAAGTACAGACTACATGTTACACAGGAGGAGGACAAGTACGAGATACTTTTCCGGCAGTACTCTCTCTCCTATAGGGTAGCGTACTAAGGACTTGTTATAAGATATGCCTGAAAATCACAACTCTAAAAATGAAAAGATAATAAATAGCCGAACTTTCACGGCTTCACATGGCGTGAGTTAGTGAACCCGATTTTTGTATTGCATTTGTATGAATCTAGATTAAGGTTCAAAGATCAAGTCCCGCGCATTTGCGCACATTTTGTTGTTTCTCCCTTTGACCACCCCGCTCAACCGAGCCTTTCTACTGTTTTACACTCCTTTTATTCCTCGTTGACCATCGTATCATTCTTCCAACAATCCGACATTCTCTTGCTTCGCGAAGTTGATCCATGGATGGTTTCGTCGGGACCATGCCGACACCTACATCGATTCCATAGACTCAACTCCGCCAATAATTTCGAGGCGATTCCCGAGAAACCGATCCGGACTTTGCGGATCGATCTCCAGACTCCTTGTTTTCTACCTTTCTCTTGGCCACCCAATAAACTGGGATCACTTTTGTCCCGCTTCCGCCGTTGTGAATGGGAGTCGATTACAGTCTACATCCCTTTTCCATTCACAACATGCTGGGGTTGACCTGAATTCCAGCTTAATCACGGTAGCTGAAAGTTAATTGCAAGTGATCTGATTCGAACTATCTCATTCTGCAGATAGAAGCCAGTGCGAGCCCTGGAGACTACTCCGGAGTTCATCTCGTCCGACTCAGACCCTGACATGGCTCCAGGAGGAAAGGGCAAGGGTCAGCAGCCACCCGTACCAGAGGGACAGGTGCCAGATCAAAATTAAGTTAATGCACAGTTGTTGGCATCTATCCAGGCCATACAGCAGCAGCTGACCGAGCAGGCCCTCACACAAACCGCATTCCAGGACATGTTGAATGATATGATGAACCTCGACAATGGAAGAGGAGGCAGAGGCAGAGGAGGCCGGGGAGGAGGAGGTGGAGGTGGAGGAGGTGATGATCCTCCTGATGATGACTTTGAATTACCACCACCGAAGCCGACACTAAAAGAAACATACAATCCGGGAGACAGCCAGATGACCGAGTGGATTCTCATTCCACCGGTACACGCTCACTTTGAGCTGAAGCCCCAGTTCATAGCCCTTCTCCCTGCCTTTCATGGAAACACAAACGAAGAGCCGTACATTCACCTGCATCAATTCTCCCGCATTTGCCGCACCACCCACTATCCGAATGTCCCCCTGGACATTGTCAAGATGACGGCTTTCCCCTTCAGTCTACAGGACAAGGCCCTCTATTGGGTCAATTATATGGGAAAGGTCGTGACGACCTGGGAGGAGTTGAAGTCTGCCTTCCTGCACAAATACTACCCTCTCGGTCGGCTCAACCAGATGCGAGCACGTATTAGTAATTTCTCCCAAGGAGCACACGAGTCAGTACACGAGGCTTGGGAGAGATTCACTGATCTGCAGGAGAAGTGTCCCCATCATGATATCCCGAAGACCAGCTTGGTCCAGCATTTCTTTGGGGGACTGAACATTGAAAGCCAAAGGCTCGTGGACGCGGCATGTGGGGGCTCCCATTTCAACAAGGATGAAGATGTTGTCTGGCAGATTTTTGAAGAAATGGCCGAAGGAGAGGCCGCCCTCTCTTCATCCAAGGCATACCAGAAGCAGCTCCAGATCCTCCAGAAACAAGTTCACATGGCTGCATCCAAGGAAGCAGAGAGAGATGAGAGCTCCAACCTCAGCATCATCGGGGGCCATCTCTCTAAGGTAGATATCATAGAGAAGCGATCACAGGACCTCGAGATACTCGCTGTGATCGAGAAGAGGACCCAGAACCTAGATAAGCTAGATCAGATCAAGAAGAACCTCGAGTTGTTGGTCGGTACGATCAACTCTGTCCAGTCGGCTACACCATCAGACGCTCCCGCTGAGAAGAAGGACGAGCCGCAACCGCAGCATCAGCCTCAGCCGAGCCAGCAGCCACCGGCAGTCCAGCACGTGTACTACGTGCAGGCGCCCGACCAGGGCCCGCCGCAGCAGCAGATGGTCGTATACCAACCAGAGTTCCTCCCTGTACCTGATCCAGTCTTTCCACCACCACCCCTCATTCAAGAAGTAATTGGGGTATGGACTCAGGATGCACAGCCGACCCGTCCTCAGGGACAACCCCAGGGTCAGCAATTTGCCAACCGACAGTACCACCAACCTCAGGGTGGTTGTTTTGGTCAATCCTCCCAGCAGCACCGGCAGTACCAGCAGCCTCCCCAGTTTGCACAACAATGGAGGCAAAACTTTCCGTATCAACAGCAGCCGCAGTACTGCCACTCGCAGCCGTATCACCAGTACGCGGCTGCCCCCTCTCCGCAATATCAGCAGTATCCTCCTCCGTCATATCAACAACTTCAACTTCCTGCACCACCACACCACCAACAACAGCCTCCCCACCCATCTACCCAACAGCAGCGTGGTCTGCACGCTGAGTCTTCTGATATGTCCCCTGCTAGTCCCACCATGGAGTGTCTATCCCAGCTTGTTAAAGGGCTGGCGGAGATGACAAAATGGCTTGACGACTTGACCGCCACCCGAACCACTATTCCGGCGCAGGTCGAAGCCAACCCCAACAATTTCAAGAAGAAAGAGCAGGTAGAATGTGATGTCCAGTCCGTGCCTGAAAATGATATTACTGTTTATTCTAATGCTGTTACTCTCAGGAGCGGTAGGGCCTTGCCTCCGCCTGCTACTACCAGTGGGGTGAATAAAGAAACAGGTGGATCGTCATCTTCCGCATCAGCCGTGCCAGCTCCAGGGGCGGGTGAGGAGGAAGAGGAAGGAGAAGCCAGTCCAGCCGTCGTGCCTTGCCAGCATCAACCTCAGCCAAAAATACAAAAAAATCAGCAAAAGCAAAAACACCAAAGAGACGCTTGTAGCAGCAGTAAAGCCGCGCCAGCCTTGGAGGAGCCGCCAGCAGCAGCCGATCCCTCGCCAGCCGATGGAGCTGACGCTACTCTTTTTGACCGCCCAGCAGCACCAGCATGTTTAGATTCAGCTTGTACTCCTTTTTGTAGTCCGGATGTACAACATTCTGTGGGCGATGATTTTGATGTAAATAAGAACTCTAATTTTCCTGCCAGTAATGTGAATATTCCTTTTCCGCATGCAATACAAAAATCCAAAAAAATTGTAAAACGAAAAAAGGCATTGTCAGATCCAGGTGTTGTGGAGATTTTGGATAAACTGACTGTTGAGATTCCCTTGTTGAAGGCCGTGGAATACATGCCAGCTGTAAAGAAAGGATTGAAAGAGGCATGTACTAACAGGCGTCGCCCATCTCAAGACAACAGACGTAGAGAAGTAGAAAAGCACGTTCTCTCCATGGCCACAGTTGCAGCTATCAGCAACCTCCCCCAGAAAAAGCATGATACAGGAGCACCTCTCATCAGTTGTGTGATTTTTGACCATATTTTTGAGCGTACTCTTCTTGACAGTAGTTCTTCCATCAACCTTCTGCCCTTGTCTATAATGCAAGAATTCGGGCTAGGACCGCTCAAGCAGACACGCATGATCCTTCAGTTCGCTGACCGATCCGTCAAGCGACCCCGAGGTTTATTGGAAGACGTGATAGTTATCGTGCAGGAGATGAAATTCCCAGCTGACTTTGTAGTCCTTGATATGGACTCACCTGCACCCCTGCTCCAGACCCCTATCATCCTTGGCAGACCATTCCTCCGTACTTCCGGTGCCGTGGTTGATTACGGGTCTGGGAAGATCACTTTCAGCTCGAACACCCAGCAAATCACGATAAACATGAACAAAGAACAGAATGCCATGACTGATGAGAGCCAGGCAGCATCAGAAGCAGACTGTGATTTTATCGCAGAGATCAGAGATTCAGAGTTATCACTGGACGATCCATGGACCCGAGAAATCCTCACTCTTGAGGAGGACTTGGAAAGCGCAGTCAGCATATGCTCCGATGATTCTTGGGAGACAGATTCTCAGATGCAGGCGCATCTTCTTGAGCATTCACTCCAGACCAAACATGATCAGCTTAGTGCAGAACCGTTCGGTGCATTTCCGGGATCTCAACAGAGTGATGAGGATGGTAGCAGCCTCAAAGTGCATTCCACCACCAGCATGGTATCTGAAGTGACAGATAAAGTGGACAGATCAAAACCAGAACTCAAGCCACTTCCTGCAGGCTTGAAGTATGCTTTCCTTGCGGGTGAAGAACACATGTATCCGGTCATCATCATCAGCAGGCTGAATCCGGATCAAGAATCTCGACTTTTCGAGGTTCTAGAAAAGAACCGCAAGGCACTTGGTTGGAGCGTATCAGACCTCCGAGGGATAAATCCAGCTCTGTGTTCACACCATATCTATCTAGAAGAAGATGCCAAGCCGTCCCGCGAATTTTAGAGAAGGCTGAACCCTAACCTTCGGGACGTTGTTATGAAAGAAATCACGAAATGGTGTGACGCAGGCTTCATCTATCCCATCTCCGATTCAAAATGGGTAAGCCCACTGCATGTAGTTCCAAAGAAATCTGGGCTTACCGTGGTTACAAATGATAAAGGAGAGGAAATTTCAACTCGGGTACCGACATCCTGGCAGGTGTGTGTTGACTACCGCCGTCTTAATGCAGCAACCAAGAAGGACCACTTCCCCTTGCCATTCATTGATCAAGTTCTGGAGAGATTAGCAGGCAAGGAGTTCTTATGCTTCCTGGATGGGTACTCCGGGTACAACCAAGTGGCGATCGCTCCTAAGGATCAAGAGAAGACTACCTTCAATTGCCCGTTCGGCACCTACGCCTTCAAGAGGATGCCCTTTGGATTATGCAATGCACCTGCAACCTTCCAAAGATGCATGCTAGCAGTCTTCGCCGAGATGGTAGGCAGTTTTCTTGAGGTATTCATGGACGATTTCTCTATCTACGGTGATAGTTTCGATGCTTGTCTTGAGCACCTAGACAGAGTGCTTCAGAAATGCCGTGAAGTCAATCTAGTGCTCTCATGGGAAAAGAGCCATTTTATGGTCACAGAAGGTATTGTGCTGGGGCATGTCGTTTCCAAACGTGGCATGGAAGTCGACCCAGCCAAGGTGGATGTCATTTCAAACCTTCAGCCACCTCAGTCAGTAAAGAATGTGAGGTCATTCCTGGGGCATGTGGGATTTTACAGACGATTTATCAAGGACTTCAGCCGCATTGCCCGACCTCTGACAGAACTCTTGTGCAAGGAGACTGAGTTCATTGTTGATCAGCCGGTTCTCCTTACTTTCAATCAATTGAAGGAGCTTATCACTCAGGCTCCAATCTTACAGCCTCCCGACTGGACTCTTCCATTTGAGATGATGACCGATGCGTAAGATTTTGCAGTCGGAGCTGTTCTTGGACAGATGAAAGACAAGGCGCCCTATGCCATTCACTATGCCAGCAGAACATTAGATGAAGCTCAAAGAAATTATACAGTGACAGAGAAAGAACTGCTGGCTGTGGTTTTCGCCTTAGAAAAGTTCAGATCCTATTTGTTGGGATCGAAGGTCACCATTTTCACAGACCACTCTGCTATCCGGTACCTACAGCAGAAGAAGGATGCCAAGCTAAGACTGATTCGTTGGATCCTTCTCCTCCAGGAATTCGATCTAGAAATCAAAGACAAACCTGGAGTTCAGAATGTGGTAGCAGACCATCTATCCAGAATAGAGCAGCATGAGTCTCCTCTGAGCAATGCACCTATTACAGAAACCTTCCCTGACGAAGCTATCTTAGCAGTGGATTCTCTCCCTTGGTATGCTGACATTGTCAATTACCTTGCCTCTGGGGTAATACCTTCGGATTGGATGAAGAATCAGAAGAACAAATTCATGTCGACCATCCGCTTCTACCAGTGGGAAGATCCTCTTTTATTCAGAGAAGGAGCAGATTGTATTTGGCGCCGGTGCATCCCTCAGACGGAGCAATCAAGTGTCCTTGAGCATTGTCATTCGCTCGAATCTGGTGGGCACCATTCTGGAGATCGTACGGCAGCTAAAGTATTGCAGTGTGGCTTCTGGTGGCCCACATTATTCAAGGATGCAGCAGAGTTTGTTAAAAGATGTATTGACTGTCAGCGACTGAAAGGTACACTCACTGCCAAAGATTCAATGCCTCTGAAAATTATTCAGATAGCTGACGTTTTCGATGCATGGGGCATTGACTTCATGGGACCTTTCCCTAACAGTCAAGGTTTTGAGCACATCCTTCTTGCCGTCGATTACGTGAGTCGTTGGGTTGAAGCTATTCCCGCCCGAGCCGCCGACAGCAAAACAGTTTGCCAGTTTCTGAAGAATAACATTATCTCACGGTTTGGGATACCAAAGATTCTCATCTCAGACGGGGGTAGCCATTTAATCAACAAAGAGGTCAAGAAGTTAACGAAGGAATACAGCATCGATCACCGTGTCGCATCTCCTTATCATCCGCAGACCAATGGCATGGCAGAGTTATCAAACAGAGAAATCAAGACCATATTGCAGAAACTTGTTAGGCCGAACAGAAAAGACTGGTCTCAACTCTTGGACTCAGCTCTATGGGCATACCGAACGGCCTACAAGTCTCCCTTGGGCATGTCGCCCTACCGTCTTGTATATGGGAAACCATGCCTTCTGCCCGTGGAATTAATTCATAAATCTCTTTGGGCAATCAGCAATTGTAACTTGGACTCACGAAGAAGTGGTCAGAAGAGAAAAGACGATCTGAACAGACTCTTGGAATTCCGAGACTGCGCATACGATAACACCTTGATATACAAGGAGAAGGTGAAACGCTGGCATGACCGGCACATCAGACGAAAGACCTTCGACGTTGGACAGAAAGTGTGGCTGTTTGATGCAAAGTTACGGATATTTCCTAGCAAATTAAAGAGTAAGTGGACAGGGCCATTCCGAGTATGTGAGGTGCGTGACAATGGCAGCATCGCTATATCAGATTTGTCTCCTGACGCACAACCCTTCGTCGTCAACGGCCAACTACTGAAGCCGTACCTCGAACCAGACACATTCTTGGCCGTTGTTGACTCTATTCAGCTAATGCACCATGATGACACCTTCACAGCACCTGTGGCATCGAAAGATTCAGATTATGCCATTCAACAACTGTTTATCTGATTTTTTTCTTTTCTTCTTTTCATTTTCTATTTTTTTGTTTATAACAAAAGGTGCCGCCCTTGTAGACAGTTTTCTATACTTAGGACGTACTTGGTCCTAAGTATAGGGGGGATGTGCACCCCGAGTTTTTCATTTCATTCCGATCCTCTCCATTGTCTCCTCTTCTTGTCTATACTTAGGAGTATCTTACCCTAAGTATAGGGGGAGACAATCTGAGTACGATCTGTGTATTCCCACCCTTGACCCTCACTGCTTTTTGTACAATCTGCTATACTTAGGATTAGTTGATCCTAAGTATAGGGGGACGGTCAACTTCTCATTCATTCATTTCTTTCATATTTATTCTTTAGATCTGTCTATACTCAGTACGAGTTATGTCTTTGCTTTTACTTTCGATCTATGAGGACATAGCTCAAGCTAAGTATAGGGGGGTCGTATATACCCTGTATATACTAAAAGCCATAACTCATGCTGAAAATTAAAAGATCACTTCAACATAAAATAAAATGTAAAAAGTAGCTCTATAATAATGAAAGATGATTGTGAGTTCCTCAGACTCTTTGTAATTATACTGATTATTGAGTCAGAAAAAGGTTTTGTGCGAAACATTCTCTTTTGAAAAATCTTGTGAAAATAGTTTGAAAAGAGTGTGTACAAGTATTCAAAGTTTGAAAAATTAGTTTTGTGTGTAAAATTTATTTTCTTTGAGTGAAACCAAAATGTGTGAAAATCAGTGTGCAAATGATTGTGAACATTTGATTGTTAAAATTGTTTTGAAAAATCTATCTATGCTGTGTAAACCTTTGTAAAAGGAGTTTCAAATGCGTGAACATGTTTGTAAAATTATTTTGGACTATAGTTTTCAAAATCCTTGTGAAAATGATTCTCAAGTAAGTCTGAGGAGTCCGCACAAAAATCTCTCATTTGTAAATAATAAATAAGCCCAAACAAAGCCTAAAAGAACCAAAACCATATTATACATCAAATACTGTTTTTCTTCTTTTGTACATACTGATTAATAAATCAGATACTTATACAGTATGATTTGAAAAATAGTGTGACCAGTTTTGAAAAAAATTGATGTGAAATGATTTCAATGGTGTGAAAACATTTTGATTGCAAAATTTTCCTTTGTGTGAAAGAAAGGATTTGAAAAACCTATGTGCAAATATTTTCAAAAATGCTTGTCAAAACTAGCGTGAAAATTATACATATATAGTGTGACAAATCTTTGCAAAAATAGATTTCAAATGTGTGTAAATGATTGCGAAAATTATTGTGTACTATAGTTTGCAAAAGTATTTTCAAAACCTAATAAGAACACTCTTACAAACTCTTGTAAATCATAAATAAGACACATACAATTCTTTCTGTACAGTTCTAAATAAACTACTCCATTCAAACATGTAAAATTTTAGAAACTCATACATTTTGTGAATAAAGCAGCACACCCGTGTAAATAATCGTATATACTTTTTGCGTATGTACAGTTCTTAGTTTATTTGCAAAAAATTCTTTGTAAAAACATTCTTTGATTCTTTCCAAACTTTTTGTGAAAAATTTGCATCATTCATTGTGCATAGCATAAGCATACCATTCGTATTCTTTTTGAGTGAGCTTGATGATTGAATCAGTCTAATAAAGTCTCAAATTGGAGCTTGGTTGGACCTTACCGCACCTAACTGCACTGGAACCTTATGGGAAATGGGTTTAAGGTACTTCAGGTCTATATAGACTTAATTCTTTGAGAAATCAGGGCTGGGTTCAAGTCACCTCAGTGGACTAACTAGATCTTTTCGAGACACACGTACGACTCTTGCCGACCGTGACCTAACTTGGACACTTGCACTTTTCACTTGGCTCAACTCAGTTGGAGTGGTGAGGGGGTTGGATTTGCCAGTCTGAGACGCACACGGGTGGAAACATTCGTCCTCGTCTAAGGAGGGAAGTGCACCCCAACCTGGTCCAATAGCCATGAGGTCTAAAGACAGGAGATTGTGGGTTGCGATAAAGCTTCAAAAGAGGGATAGTCTACTGGCTCAAGAGGAAAAACTCCTTATGTAAATGCTGTCGTGAATAGTATGTTGAAAAAAAAAATGGTCAGGCTTGTACAAAAATAAAATGCCTGCAAAGTATGTATAAAGTCAATAAGCAAGCTTGAGTTCCAAAGACAAATATGTGAGCCTGCAGCTGGATGACTTGACTACACTGGTCTTGCATCCCGGGATAGGTAGTTACACTGGCTACCGTCCATTCTTCTCTTCAACCCCTCCTCTTGAGCTGGTTGCCACTTGAACTTAGAAGGGAATACCCTGCTCCTCGAGGAAAGAGCTGTTGGATTGGGGAATCATTGGGTTGTCATTCTGGAGAAGTCAGCTCCTTTATCATTCCAGTTGGGGAGAGCCACTATCACTTACACCGTACAAGTCAGCTTCATAGTTATAAGGGTTTGCGTATGATGTAAACTAGTTCTGACCTGGCTATTGAGGTGGGTTGAACCGAGTTCTGTGACTATCGAAGGCTGTTGTATTTTAGAGCTGGTTCCCGACTAGGTTCCACACACATTCACACCCAAGGTCTGACAGGAGCTCCAAATTCAGATTTTGTAAGGACATGCATTGCACTGAAAGCACCCGTATTCACTCTATCTTTCTTTTATTCTCCTTTTTCTTTTTGTTATTCTTTTTGTACTTATTGCATAAGTGTTTGCTAGGGACTAGCAAAGGCAAGTATAGGGGGGTGATGAATCTCCATTTCATCACCTTTATTCTATTATTTTGGCCTCAAAAACCCCAGCAAATGCATGTAAATAGCATCAAATTGTACATAATAGCATTCATTATTCATTGTATTTATTTTACATTAAATAAGGTTTTACTGCCAAGAATAAAGAGGAGAAAAGAAAAAGGAATAAAATATTGTAAATATTTTATGACCCAAACCCCGAGACCAAGGCCAGCATGGTATTGGTCGACAAGGAATAAAGTAGGGGGAGATAAGGGCCAGTGTACAATAAATACCTCATTTATTCATGCATTTATTCATGCATTTTTGATACCTATTTTTTACATAATTATTTATTCATCAAATAAAGAAACTTTGTACATGAAAGTTGTAGATAATAATATGAATAAAAATGCAAAATTGAGTTTGTACAAAAATAATCCCCAGTGTACATTTTATACACAGAATAAAAAGCCAAAATCTCAACTTCACAGACCCATATCTTGCAAATAAAAACTCCAAATCACCCAAACTCACCTTTAATTGTATATAGCATTCCATAAACTATTTTATAAAATTGGTTTCATAATTTTTGGAGCCCATATGCAGAAGTTAGGTTTTTGGCCCTCCTTGTGTATAGGACTGATTAAAATATTCGTTTTATTCAATATTCATTATTTGTATAAATTCATATTTTTAGAATTTTGTAAATAATGTGCTTAATGCATACACATGAGAGAAGCTAAAGAAAACCAAAATTAATTTGTAAAATAAAATAAGTCTACAAATTCATAGACAAAATACCTATGATATGTACCTATCTATAAATAAAAAGGGTTTTAATCCTTGATTCTTTTGCTCTTCTATATTTTTATAATAATGTATACATTATACATAACTCATTAAAAATATAAAACCAAAATAAAAATCAAGAAAATATATTAAATAAACTAAGTGTACAAAATACATAGATAAAATACCTATAAGTATACCTACATACACCTATATCTATTTATTTAAAAATATAAATAAACTCATAAAAATCAAACAAAAATACCCTTATACGCACAAAAATAAATTATAAATTTATAAAATAAGCCAATAAAATAATAAAAGAAAATAAACAAATTAAAAATAAAATACATGAAAATACATACATATACATATTATTCAAATAAAACTATAATAAAACACCTCAAAAAATTCAATAAAAATCATAAATAAATACTAGATGAAATAATACACATTTTTTATTTTATAAGAAAAAATTAATAAAATCATTTAGGGCGTCAAATAAATCAATCTTCCTTCAGATTTGTTATTTTGTCTCGTAGCAGCTGACGTGGCCCAATGAGGCGCCAGCCTCCGTTGACTCCCAGGTCAACTGTCCCATCCCTCGCCTGGCGTCTCTGAACTGTCCATTCCCCCGATTTCATGCCCTTTTCCCGGGCACACCATCCATCAATCAACAACGCTTCCTTCACAAGAATTGTTCCCTAATCTTCCATGATGCCCGCCAAAATCATAGATCAACGAGATGTTCATTGGATCAGTTAATAATCGCCGGGTAATAAGGCCCCTTGCCAATGTTTATAAATAACAAGCTCCGCTTCCTTCCTCGAATTTGGCCACTTTTATTCCAACCTAAAGCCTAGTTCTTGCTCCTGGATTGTTCCTCGTGACAGGGGGAGTAGCCCAGCATCTTGACTCGGTCGGAGGAAGGAGATTTTTACGCGGCGGAGCTCTGGCGTCCGCCCTGCTCCCTGGAGGCCCTCAGGTATAAGAGCTGATCTTTTATGCATTTCTAGTTAGTCTTAGATGTTGGCTTTTCATTCCAGTCATTAGATTAGTCGTTAGTTAATCACCGTAGCTTTAAAATCGAAATTCGAAGTTCGCCGGAGTTTGGCTCCGGCGACTTCTTCACCGTATCCCCGACTGTATCCGACCGCCCCAAGCATCCCATCTCTTTCCTTGTCGCCTTCTCCATCTCTCGCACACACTTGTTCAACCCAGGACCCTAGGTCTTGGCGAATAGGGGCTCCCCCTCCGCCGTTCGCCGGAGCCCCTCCGTCCACCTCATTTTTTTGTTGCAGCATCAAACCCCGGGTCGAGGAGAAAGCTCTCTTGCCCGCGGTTCTTCCTGTGCAGGGATATTGAAGAATCGAGCCCTTTTGGGCTTGCATTGACCCAGGAAGAGGTTCCTGGGGGTCCTCTCCTTCTCCGACCTCGCTCCATCGACTCGGACCCCCAGGAGCCATGAGACCACCGTCAGACGACGCGGAAGCCTCCCAGCTACGATCAGAGAGCTTCAGATGCGCTGGAGGTGCCCGGAGGAGCCCGAGCTACCCGATCGAAGCTCGCCGGGGGCGAGCTTCTTCCCTATTCTTCCAGATGCCTTCAGCACCGTTGGATCGAGAGGGGCGGCCCTGATTGAACGCCGGCCATTCGATGAAGACGTACGTCCACCGTCAGATCAGCCAGGAGGTTCTAATCCTGGCCCTTCATCGCCGAACCGATACCCGCCGTCCGATGGCTGCCACGTGGATAAGTGGCGCCTCCAGCGCCGCAGGATGAAAGCTTTATTCAGGGGTAAATTTCATACCAAGCCCCTCTACTTTTTGTATTTATTATTTAATGCCAAAAACAAAAGTCCCAGTTGTAAATAAAATGTATATTTTGCAGAACAACCCCCTATGTTTTAAGATTTGCTTTTTAGTCCTTCCGTGCCTCACGTGCAGTCCCACGTGAGGCGCGTGAAATTTTGCATCTAAACCCCACCTGGTTCCTGTATTTATTAAATGGTCCTGAAAATAAAAGTTGAAGTGTATTTTTATCGTAATTTTTGCATGTATGCCCCTGTGAACTATTTTATTTGCAAAAATACCCCTGTCAGGCCATTTAATTTTTGAATGCTTTGTCTATTTATTTTGTGCTCCATATTAAATCGAAAAATCTTGCAAAAATAGACTTAAGCTCCTGTTAGTATACCCTTGCACGCCATATTTTTAGTTTTGCATTTTGTTGCATTTTTGCACTTATTAAAAATCAAAAACATGTCTTTTATTCCCTGTCTAACTTATTAAACCCCAAAAAATATGAAAAAGCCTCTAAAAATTCCAAAAAATTACCTATGGTGTATTTTGACCTATATTAGTTTTAGTCCAAAATCCCTAAAAATCTCAAAAGGAAAACCTTAAAAATTTAAAAATACCCAAAAACTTCAAAAAAATATGAAAAACCAAAGAAAAATCAGAAAAATATAAACTTAGGCTCTATTTATGCTATATTTTATTACCTTTATTAGAAAAATAGTATGGACAATTTTGAGGCTATTAGCTATTTTTAATATCTATTTTGGTGACGGCCAGTACCTAGTCCACTGTTTGCTATTATTTAGCTAGTTAAAAATACTAAAAATATTTGCAAAAATACCCAAAAATCATAAAAACAGTAAAAAACCATGAAAATCCCAAAAATACCCTTTTCCTGAATTTTCGACTATTTTTGAGTATTTTTGTGAATATTATAATACCCCCTTTATGTATATATATCTATATATCCTAAAAAAAAAGAAAAGAAAAAAATATATATTATATATATATGTAATTATTTATATGTGTTCTCATTAGCCTTAATATAAAAAGAAAGAAAAAAAAGAAAAATAGATATATATTTACTTTATTATATTTATATATGCCTATATATATTGTATGTATTATAAGCTATATATTAACCCTCTATGGGTATACATATATATATTTTTATTTTTATTATATATATTACCTAATTATATTATTAAAAAATTAATAATAATAATAAAAAAAATAAAAAACCCACACAAGGATGACTGTGATTTACATATAGGCTATTGCATTTTGGATTGCTCTCTGTGGTTCGACCTCTACATACTTGTCACTGTGCATTTTATGGTAGAGTAAATAAAGATTAATTCACATTTATTTTTAAGCTTGATTGTTGTATTCTTTGGATTGTGGGTTAATTGCTGATCAACACGGGTATTTTTGTGAGCGGTCGCCTCAGCGACACCTTTCATATTATTAATGGTGACCCTCGCATAATACACCCGTGCTATCAAGTACCCATCCAAGAAATACAAGAAATCCTTTCCTACCAACCTCTCAATAATTTGATCAATAAAGGGCGGTGGAAAGTGATCTTTCTTGATAGATGAATTCAGGCGTCGGTAATCTACACACATGCCATGAAGTAGGTACACAGGTCGGAATCTCCTCCCTACGGTCATTCTTTACGATAGTAATCCCAGATTTCTTCGGGACTACATGTAAAAGACTGACCCACTTGGAATCCAATATGGGATAGATAAAGCCATCATCATACCATTTCCTGTTCTTTTTCATGACAACATCCTGGAGGTTCGGATTGAGATGGCGCTGACACTCATAGGAGGGTTTGCTGTCTCATTAGAAGGTATCTCATTAGAAATCTCAGAAAAGGAATGCGTCTCATGAATCTCAGAATGTACCTCCAATATCTTAGACTGATCCTCAGAATACAACTTAAATTGTTCATCAGCATATGACACAGAATGATCAACAAGGGATCTCAAGGTGATTGTACTTTCCAGAAGGTCCTTCTAAGAAAGGAACTCATGGGTGTCCATGAAATCAGGGAATAAATCTGTATCATGAAACTCAGCAAGAAAATCACAATCCTTAGAATCTGGTGTAACTGTCTCTCTCTCATCTGCTGTTGTTGGTGGCGGTGATAGCCTAGTATCGAGGATTGTCTCAACTTTCACCTTATTACTACTGGAGTGAAAGATGATCTCTCCAGTACCATAATCAACTATCACTTTAGCTGTTCAAAAGAACGATCGACCTAGTATGATCGGGGTATGAAGTAACAGTGCAGAGGTATCCATATCCATAACAACAAAATCAACTGGGAATCTCATTCCTTGCACCGTTACAATTTCCTCTAAAATGCCTCTCGGCCTCTTGATCAATCTATCAACAAACTGAAGGATTATCTTGGTGGATCTAAGAGGCCTCACCCCAAACTCAATGAGTACCAAGGATGGCATGAGGTTAATGGAGGATCCACTATCAAGAAGAGTACGATCAAACTCTTGATCTAAGATGTGGCAACAGATGTGAGGTCTCCCTTATCTTTCTTTTTGGGTGGGAGGTTGCAAATGGCTTGAACTGTGGCCATGGTTAAGATGCGTTTCTCTGTTTTCTTCCATCTATTCTGCTTTAGTTGACGCTTTTGAGTACATGCTTCTTTCATTCCCTTTTTGATCATTGGCATGTACTCCATGGCCTTAAGGAGTTGCATCTATAAAAAGATATTATGAAGGATCTCTACCACTTCAAGATTAGATAGTTGATGAATCTGTGATTCGTCATCTTTATTCATTTATTTTATCTTAAAATCCCTTATATAACACATGAATATAACACTAACTCCATATTCTTACTAACTTGCATTTGTCTATAAATATTGTACACTTCTTACCATTTTAACCTAAAATAAATAAATAAAGAAAGAAAGGAAAAATAAAGAAAATAAAGTAAAAATGAGGACTGTATATATGTAATAAATACAGTCTGACCCGAACCCCGAGAGAAGGTCAAGACTTGACCTGGTCGACTAGGAATAAAGTAGGGGGAGATAAAGTCCTTAATCAGAAAATCCAAAAAAAGTATGTTGTGAATATTTGTATACTACACTATTTTATGTGTACCTAAATTGACATCAAATCAAATAATTTTCAAAACAAGAGTTGTAAATAAAAATGTTTTCTAAAAAATAAAAATAATTGCACAATTAAATCATGTACAGAATAAAAGCAACCACATTTGGAAAAAGCCACTACGCGATAATTGAATAACCAATTCCATCTCCATATGAGCTCAAATTGAACGTAACTCACTTCCATTGTATTCTAAATTAAATTATCTTTAAAATGGCTGTGATTTCATAATTTTTGGAGTTACAAGTGAAAAGTTGGTTTTCTGGGGTGGTTTGTGAAATTTTCCCATGTATTTTGTACATATTGTATTTGTAGATATTTGTAAATATTTTTACTAATGATTTAAAATAAAAATAAAAAATAATATGTATATAATGTACCATATGTATATAGTATATGTATATAGTTGCTATTCTTAATTAACCACCATAAAAAATAAAAAAATAACATTTTTTATTTAAATAAAGAAAGTGATGAAAATTCAAAAAAAAGTTAGTTAATTTTTGTAGATATTTTTTAACACTTATCTTGTTATTTTATCTCCATTTCAATTTTGTTCCCTCTCTTATCTCTTATCTTCATCCAAAAATTCAAACTCCATTATCTTTTCTATTTATATGGCTCCTTCTCCCTCATTCAAACTTGATTAATCTTTGGTGAGAGGAGTCCAATCTCCGATAGTCTTCTTGTCGCAGAAGGGTGCATAGCCTCCGAGCCGTCCGGTGACAGCGCGTCGGCCTTCGTTGAGGTGATCAAGGTCTTTTCCGCTCCTAAGGTGAGATCCATTCTTTTTCTTATTTTTATCGTAGATTAATCGTAGTTTTATCTCTCGCATTTTTATTTCATTGTCATTTTTTATCTAGATCATTAAATCCATCACGACTTGATCCGCACTCAACTCGAGTTTTTACTTCATTTTCTCAATCTCTCCAGGTTCATTTTCTATCTCCCACGATCTATCAACTCCGACCATGCACGGTGATCGGAGAACCGGATTCGATTCCTCATTTTCGCTGGATCCCCTTCACGTATTCCTTTTGATTTTGGGATCGAAACATTGTGTTCGCATCCTAATTGTTTATAAATAAAAAAATAATAAAAAAAACACAACAAAAAATATATATATCATTTTTTGCCTAACATTTGTTTTGTAGGATCAAATAAAATTTTTAAAAAAATATATAAAAAAATTATTTTTTATTGCTACTATTTACATTTTAAAAAAATAAAAAAAATAAAAAAGAAGGGGCGGCAACACTCCAGCCGCCGCCGCCCATCTCCTCTGTCTCCGCACCACTCAACGCACGCCACCCGTGCCGCCGCTCGTCCTACTCTACAACCATTCACCGCCGTTGAGCGATGGGGGCATGTGTCGCCTCCTCCGCTCGGCCTTCATCCGTCTGGTATCGCACCGCCCGCCAGAATCTTGTGCCTCGTCACCCTCACCATTCCTCTGCCGGACCAACCCGCACCCGTCCATCTTCATCAGACCAGCCCGCGCCAGCGTGCCTCCAGATATCTGCCGCGTTCGCACTGCAACGCGCGAGGCGGCGCGACCCACTGCGCCTCCGACCACCTGCGGAGGAGCCGCTGCCTAGACCTGCCACTGCCGTGGTTTCGGAGAGAAGGAACGCAGAGGTGGCGCCCTTACCCCGTCGGCACTCATCCCATCTTTGGATTGGAAAAGAAGAAGCCCTAAATAGATAAAAAAATTGTGGAAAAATATCGAAAAAGCACCTGGTACTTCTAAAAATTGCAACAAAGCCCCTGCTCCAGTGAAATCACGTGCTCCACACGCCTTAATTGTGCAAATTGTACGGATGTCCTCCAGACATCTCTGAAAGTGCAAACGAGCTCCTGCCAGCATTTAAACGTATTTTATTGGGTAATTTACGTTTTCTATCTCTATTTTATTTCTTTATTTTTTTAATGTAAAAACAATAACTATTTACATTTTAGTCCATGTGTTTCCAGACCTTTATTTTGCTGGATTTTTGTATTTAAATAAATATTTTCTTTGGTCTATAAATTTCTAAAACAATCATGCCATGTTCTTGATGTGATTATCTTTTCAGCATAAATTTTTCATTGCATTTTATTATCATTTAATATTATTAAAAAAATAAAAAATAATGTCTTTTTCTTTGCCTAAAATTCTAAAATTCATAAAAATTTGAATATTGCTCCAAAAATTCCAAAAAATTAGAGTAGTTTTATTTCATTGTCTTTTAGTTTCTGTCCAAATTTCGTGCATTAAGAATTTATAAAACCCAAAAAATTAAAAATACTAAAAATCTTATAAAAATCATAAAAAAATCTACAAAAATCCAAAAATCTTGATTTATATCTCTGTTTGTAGATAATTGTCCCTATTTTATCTAAAAATAGTTGCCAAGAGTTTTGGACAATTAAAATATTTTTAAGTTGCATATTCCTCCAGGCTGTGCACTGTTTCTCATTTTTGTCATTATTTGATTTTTAAAAAAATACAAAAACATCTGAAAATTCCATAAAAATTCCCAAAAATATTTCAAAATCTTTAAAACCCCAAAATATTTTCTTTGGATTTTTCTGAGCATTTTGATATAATTGAAAATTACAAAAAGAGTTGGTGTGCGTATTTCTTATTTTGTGCATATTGTTCTTGATTTACAAATAAAAAAATTCTGCAAAATTAAAATCACTAAAAATTTGAAAATTAGGAAATAAAAAATAGTTTTTTTAAAAATTAAAAATAGAAAAATTCCACAAAAACAAGGGTAGTTTGCCTTTGAGATTCATGCTTTTTCTTTTAATTATTTTTTGTCGATTATTTGAATCACCCTTGGGAATTGTAGACTCCCTGAGTTCAATCCTGTCCGCTATACATGTAAATAAGTAGCAAAAATTTCTCTTGCTCCACATTATTCTTTGTAATTATTCTACAGTAAGAAGAAGAAAAAAAATAAATTTATTTATTTGTCACATGATTTTTGGGGATAAA
This sequence comes from Ottelia alismoides, assembly GCA_037367405.1. Lineage (NCBI taxonomy): Eukaryota > Viridiplantae > Streptophyta > Magnoliopsida > Alismatales > Hydrocharitaceae > Ottelia > Ottelia alismoides. Next base: position 111,856 of record JAZKJV010001666.1, read on the forward strand.
AACGACCACTCTATATCATCAATTTCCCATCCTCGAATAATCCTTGGCCAACAAGATAGTGCTATTTTTAATTTTTAGTTTTTTCTAGTTTTATTTATTCAAAGCTGGAGGAAATGGAACATAATCAGAAGAAACATCATGCTGCTCATTTCTGTTATTCAGAATAGAGTCATCATGTACATGTGGACAACCAGATTCAATATGTACAATGTTATCCCTTATAGGAATAGAAGGAACAAAAGGAAAAACAAGACGAGTTGCTTGTCCTGCTGGTGAAAAAGAAGTGGCATCTTTCTTTATTCTCTTTTTGGCCTTTTCTGCATAATTTTGGTGAAGAAGGTGGTGGTGATGAACACGAAGATGGTGAAACTCCAAGGCTCTGCTACACAAGATTGCTGCTCAGCTGGTGAAGAAGATGATGAAGTCGGTTAAGCTCTCTCAGTGGTTTTCTCCAATCCTAACTGATGTGTGGGCAGTTGCAATCTCCTACCGCTCCTGATATGAATGACGTCAGATAAAAATGTAAAATCAAGGGTCATACCTATCTCGGGTGTGGATGGATCATGGGATACATGTTCCTTGCATCTGAAGTTGTTAGGATTGGCTTCGACCTGTGCCAGAATCAATGTCTTGGTGATGGTCAGGTTGTCAAGCCTCTGAGTTAAGTCATTCATATTCTTCATCAGTAAAGGGAGATGATCTAGTGCGAGATTCACCGAAGGTGCCTCCGGATGCTCAATGAAAGGTTGTCACTTAAAGTGGTAGTGAGGAGACTGCTGGTATCTATATGGCAGTGGCTTTTGATAATGAGGAGGAGGAGGATGTGAAAATTGTCCGTAAGATGACAACTGCTACTGATAGTAAGGCTGGTGAAAATATGCAGATTGCATTAGCTGCTGTCCATGTCTCCAGTTTTGGAAGTGAGTGGAGACAAGAAGTGAGGCTATAACTGCTAGTGTTGGGCTTGTGGTCTCCCTCCCTGAAAATGACGGGCGGGCCTCCGACTCTACTGGAACCCAACTGACCTTGCTCTGACAGACATGGCTGGTTGTGCTCTCGGTCGAACCAAATACCGTTCACCTCCTAAATGAGAGGTGGAGGTGGAGATTGCTATTGAGAAATATGTAGAAGCTCCTGCTGGTACGGTATAATCTGATGTGACTGCTACGGGACCTAGTTAGGGGTCTGCACATTATAAATGTGCTGAACTGTAGATGGTCCTCTAGTACTCTACTGTGTTGAAGCAGAAGAAATCTGCTCACGAGTAGAAGTATCAGATGCTGCACTCACACTCTGACATGCATTGATCGTATTGATAAGAAGATCAAAATGCTTCATTATCTCATCCAGCTTATCCAGGTTCTTTATCCTATTTTTGATCACTTGAAGATTCTCAAGCTCCTTGGATCGTTTCTCAATTATGACCACTTTGGATAGGTGATTGCCTATAATGATCAGATCTGAACTGTCCACCCTATCAACATAATGTGATGCCGTCATGTTGACAACCTTGTGGGGGACTGTATGACAAGGTACAAGGTGCTTATGAAAAACACGTGAAGAAGAAAGAGCCGCAGATCTCTCAGCCATCTCCTCAAAAAACTGATAAAGGACATCCTCATCCTTGTTGAAGTGGGACCCCCACAAGTGACATCTACCAATTTCTGGTTCTCAATGCTCAAACCCCCAAAGAAGTTATGCACAAGGCTCATCTTCGGAATGTCATGATGGGGGCACTTCTCTGTTAAATCCTTGAATCTTTCACTCGCCTCGTGAATAAGCTCATGGGACAATTGGGAGAAGTTGGCAATCAAACATCGCATTTGGTTGAAACGTCTAATTGGATAATACTTGCTTAGAAAAGTAGACCTCAACTCTTCCCAAGTTGTGACAACCATTCCCAAGTGGTTAATACAATATAATGCCTTGTCCATGAGACTAAACAGGAAGGTTGTCATCTTCACTACCTCTAATGGAACGTTCGGTTAGTGGATTGTGCGACAGATGCGATCAAAACTGTTGGAGGTGTATATATGGTTCTTCATTTATGTGTTTGTGGAATATTGGGAGGACTGGTAAAATTGTCGGCTTAAGCTCAAAATGCCCATGAAACACAGGGATCGTAATCCATGTGTTGGTCTGTCCTGCCCCTGGATTATAGGCATCCTTCAATGTAAGCTTAGCCACTGGCTCAATAAATGGATCTTCTCCTCCCCCATTCCCACCTCCTCCATGGTTTCTATCATCCTCTCTCCTATATTGTATGTCATTTTTGATCTCTATGATCATGTCTCTCAATCCGGCTTGGATGTCAGCCTGTTCAGTCAACTAGGCCTGAATGGCCTATATGGAGGATAACATCGTGTTGTCGATCTCATTTTGCTCAGCCACAGAACCTTTGCCTTTCGGTGGCATCAAGTACTTGATGAATCCACATTTCATCATCTTTATTCTATCATTTTGGCACTAAAAACCCTAGCAAATGCCTGTAAATAGCCTTAAATCAAGCATCTTAGCATTCATGCATGTGCATCCAAACAGTGTATAAATTACTGTAATTAAGGCCAAAATTATAGAATAAATAAAGAAAAGAAAAAGAATAAAATATTGTAAATATTTTATGACCCAAAACCCCCGAGACCTAGGCATCTTGATGAATAGGTCGACAAGGAATAAAGTAGGGGGAGATAAGGTCAGAAATACAGAGAAAATACCTATACATTCTATTCATTCTTTATTCATTTTGGGACCTATTTTTGGTTCCACTTTTTATACATCAAATAAAGAAACTTTGTACATGAAAGTTGTAGATAAATTAATAAAGTAAAATACAAAATTGATTTCACATAAAAAGAATACACAGATAAAAAGTTATGATCTGAATAAGAATCCAAAATCCCAACCTCCCAGACCCGTATCTCACAACTGACAACTCCAAATGCAGTGTACTAACCTTTAATTGTATATAGAATAAAATAATCTACCCAATGGCGGTGGTTTCGCAATTGGCGGAGCTACGGTTTGAAAGTTGAGTTTTGGACCCCTATTGTATACTTGTACTGAATAAAATATTCAATTTATTCTTTATTCATTATTTAGTCATTTTTATATTTTTATAATTTTGTAAATATTACTTATAATATATATATGCATTAAAATTGAAATAAAATGCAAAGAAAAATAAAATTAAAAATACTTGTATAAAGACTACATAGGTATTATACATACACTTATACCTATATAAAATACACTTGTATTTTATTAAATATACAAAACATATCAGAAAAATAAAATAAAAATATATTTATGTGTATAAAAGTATGTTATAATTTTACAAAATACTAAATAAAAATAATGAAAATACATACCCAAATAAAAATAAAATACTAAACTACATAGGTATTACACCTATATAAGGTCAAAAAGGCAACTTGTAAAAATAAATCTCCTAAAAATAATTAAAAATCAAAATAAAATACTACATAAAATTCTAAACATTTTTTATTTTATAACTTTTATCTAATTCGGCCATTTAGTATTTTAAATTGAATTATCAATAAGTTTTTCCAGGGTTTTTCCTGGTTGGTCCACGTGGACCAACCAGGAGGCCAGGACTGTTGACCTAGGTCAACAGTCTGACCTACACCTTGTAGCTCTTGTCAGACCCACTTTTGACCCCATCTTCACCATTTTTTCGAGGAGCGAGCTTTCATCCTTTCGTCTTCCACCCTTCACGACTTTTGAAGCTCCAACATCGAGGACCCTCGCCCAAGCATTATCTTGGGCTGAAGACCACTGCATCAGGCCAGGCGCTTCGTTCTTTCCACCATGTCCGTCAACCCCTTAAAATCCTAGGTCTGACTTCATTTGAATTTCGAACCGCAAATCATCCAGCTCCTTCCCCCCTTGGAGTCGCTCTAGCACCGTGGAGGTGACAGCTCCAGGTCTACACCTTCGAGAGGCGGATTCGAGCGAGTTGGGCGTGTTCCATCCCCACCTCCGGCGGGTGTCCCCGTGAGGTATTCACCCTCTGGCCCTTGGCCATCGAGGCAGCCATTCTTCCCATTTTTATCTCCATCTCGTTCCTGTTAATGTTAGGATCTTTTCGCTCTTAATCCCTCGTCAAATCCCTCATCGAATCGTTCCATAGATCACCTCGCCGGAGCGCAACTCCGGCGAGCCCCTATCTCGCCTTCCCTTCCATTTCGAGAGCCACCTGAGGTCGAGGCATTTTTCCCTCGACCTCCTTAACTTTTTTGTGCAGGTACTGAAGCCCAACGAAGCGTCTGGAGCAATTTTGCCCTCTCGCTGGAGCACCTGGGACCTTGCAGCTCCGCCACCTCCGTGCGAGAGCACCGGCGAACGCCGGTGGCTTTTGAGGCTTCCAGACGTCAGCTGACACCTGCAGGAGCACCCTCGACCGGTTTACAAGCTCAATCGTCGCCGTAGCCGGACGGAGGAGCTCGGAGAACTTCGCCCAACCGGAGCTCCTCCGTGTTCTTCCCTCTGCCTCCAGGACCGTCAGATCAACGAGGAGCGCCCAGATCGCACAGGAGCCGTCAGATCTCCCCACGTGCCCACCGTCCGATCATCGGGGGAGTTCTAATCACAGCCGCACGAGCCCAACCGTCATCGGCACCCGAGGAGCGGACACGTGGACAAGTGAAGTAGCCCAGCCGTCCGATTGCGCCTAGCGGGGGTAATTTTGCACGATACCCCTGCCAATTTTGTAATATTTTATTAGGACATAAACTTTCATTAGCCGCTTAAAAGTTTTGTAATATTTGCACAAACACCCCCGTATTTTCAATATTTGCATTTAGGTCCTCAGCCACGTCACCTCACGTGACCTGTACACGTGAGGTGTGGGCATTTTGCAGAGGAACCCTCGGACATTTGTGTATTTCGTTTTAGTCCTGAAACTTTCGTATCAAGTGTAAACTTTTTGGATGTTTTGCAAGTAGGCCCCCAGGGTTTTGAAATATTGCATTTTAGTCCTCGCCAGGCGCGTGCAAGTCACGCGCCCTGGTGGGAAAATTCCTTGCGTGCCCAGGCGGCTTTTGTAATTGCTTTTTGGTGCTATAAATTTAATATTAAGTTCAATATTTTGTGGAAAATTGCATGTATGCCCCTGGATGTTTGATATATTGCACATATACCCCTGCCAGGACTGTTTAATGTTTGGTTGTTTGCTCTAATTATTTAACCTATCATTTTAAGTCCAAAAATTCCACAAAAATAGACTTAAGCTCCTGGACATGTGTACTTTGACGCCACATTTTAGTTTTTGATTTTATCTTATTTTTATATTTATTAAAAATCAAAAACTTGCTTTTTGTGTACTGTCTAGCTTAGAAAATACCAAAAAAATATTAAAACACCTCTAAAAATTCCAAAAAAATTACCTAGTGTCTATTTTATTCTATTTTAGTGTCAGTCCAAAAATCATTAAAAATCTCAAAAGGAAAACACTAAAATTTAAATACACTCAAAAACTTCAAAAAAATATATAAAATAGTAGAAAAATCCAAAAATAGCAAAGTCAGCTTCTGTTTGTTCTTTATTTTATTCTTTTTATTTGAAAAATATTGTGAAGATTTTTAGCTACTGGTTGTTATTTTTAAATTCCATTTTACTCACAGCCAGCCTTATTTCCACTGTTTTCTCTTATTTCAGCATTTAAAAATATCAAAAACACCTTGCAAAATCCCCAAAAATCACAAAAACAGTATAAAACCATAAAAATATCAAAAATATTTTATTTCTGAATTTTTGGTTATTTTTGCACATTTCTATAAATAATTTAGCTTGTCTTTTATTATATTGTCTTTACTTTTCAATATTGAAAAAGAAATAAAAAAAATATAAAATATAAAATTATAAAAATCAGAAAATTAAAAATCAAAATACAAAATTAAAAATTAAAAATCAAAAAAAAAATTTAAAATTAAAAACCCACAAAATTTATTTGCTTGCTTAGAGTAGACACCTATCACACACACACACTTTAGCACTTGCTTGAACTACCTTGTTTGCTCCCTGTGTTCGAACTCTCTGCATACTTGTCACTATACACCATTTGTGCAGAGTTAAAAATAAATTTTAACTCCACATTAGTTCTAATTTGTTGATCTTGAGTGTGGGTTAATTGTTGATTAAATTCAGATTTCATTTGAGAGCCGCCACAGCGACGGTTGTCTCCGCCTTGTGTGAGATACCAATTTAGACTCTCTGGAAATTTGAGTTTATCAGTACTCTGTCCCGATTTCGGAAAAATTATATGACACTAGATTAGTCCTAAAAAATGTTGGAGTCTCAAATGATAGTTCAAGATTAGAGTCAATATTGAATAATGGATTGATGATGTGGTTAATGGTGAAGTGGAGAAAGGGGAATACTCAGGAAGTGAGTCTTCTCGAATAGAAGATGACTGAATAGGATTGTGAAATTATTTCGCAAAGTCCGAACGAGAAATTCTCCAATCCAACATCTTCGATATCGATAGAAAAAGTTGCGAGAACACGAAGATCAACACAAAAAGAGAATGAGAAAAAGGCACGAAGGGCGTGGAAGGATCTTTACACTAACAAACAAACAAACAAACATAATACAACCTTCGATTCACCAACAGGACACAAATGGAGACCATGAGAATTCAGTCATTTATCTTTTTCAATTTTAAGTTTAGTGAATCTACAAGAAGTTATACTACCAAGCGCATAGGGTGAGTCGCTGCTATCGCCTAACATACATCCTCAAACCTCCCCAAACAATGGTACCATCTTACCGGGATGTCGGGTTCAATATCATGCCCAAAGGGATATAGGAGGCTTAGCACACCAAAACTTTTTTCTATGGTCGGAGGCAAGTGCTTACAGTTGCGACCATACACCAAAAAGTGATGTACATGTACTTAAGGCAAAAGTCCAGGGATTTTTGGCTTTTTTTAGGGATACGTCCTCACCCACTCTGTCTAGAGGTAAGTACCTGCAAAAATTGAGGGGGTTACTCTCCCCAAAATAATGATTTGTCCTTACGTTTCTTTTGGGGTTGAATTTTCTTTAGTAGTCCTAATTTTATACAGTTATCACTTTTTTTGAGTTTTTTTCAAGTAAATCGTCTAATAAACTTTCCAATTCATTTTTATCTTATGTGAGTGAAAACGGAGAAGGAAATCAGAAAATCTGATGTGCGGTGAAATCAATGATGCATGCATGAGATAGAAGATGCACATGTTTCGCCATCACTCTACATGCAAAGTGATACTCACATAAAAATAAATACAGGAAATAAACTAACCTAAATGATGCACGTGAACCGTTCTAGCAATAACATCTATTAACAGGCAAGAACATATTAATTTGTCTAAGTCCAAGATACACTCTACTCTACAAGTGTAGAAATTCTTATTTAGGGGCTTTGGACCTAATTCATTACCTTTCTTAAGAAAGATAATAAAACTTATCACTAAGGGCACATAACACCACGAGAAAACAAATATAAATAAGGCGATGAAAACAAAACAGATGAGGTCTCCCAAGTGCACCGACACTTGGTGAAACATACCCTGCACACACATGGTATATAACAGACTTTTAGAAAATAGAAAAAGAAGCAAGCACCAAATAAATAATTGCAAATTTTTTTTACAAGAATAATAATGGAATAAAAAACTAAATAAAACAAAAATATGTGCAAAGTGCTCCAAAAATTTTGCTTCTTCCAAATCTTCTGCTCCTCCTACACTCTCCTACAGCTCAGTGAAGAAATGAGCCACTTCCTCTTCGCTTGGGTGCATCGATGCTCATAAGAATGCCACCCTCACTCGTCGGACCCTCGTAAAAAAGAGGAAACACAAGAATATGTAAGAAACACAGTTATCATAACATGAGCAAGTAAAATGTGAGCAAAGAAATCAGAGAATATAGACAAACAACAGAGGTGGATCAGAGGCAAAATGAGAAGAGCAAGTGAAATGGATCTTAAATGAATCCCTAAGTCCAATCTTGGGAGATTTCGATGTCCGACAAATCGGATCCTGCAAACGTTGTATAAGCTCCCTCATTACACACAATATTAAATATGAGTGCTCATTCCTTAACAAGATGCAAATCCACAATGTATAATATACATAAAAATATAGACAAAATAATGGAATGAAATAATGACTGAAATATAGAGAAAGAATATGTGACCAAAATATAGACAATGATGAATGCAAATAGAATAAAACATATATCTACAACGAAGAATAGTAGGTCAAGAAAAAACCCTAACTAACCTCACTATGCCTCCCCGACAATGGCGCCATTTGTTATACATGTATTCTCAAGGGTTGAATTATAATAAATTAAGGTGCTATATCGTTGCAACCCTAAAAATCCCTCTATAAAAATTATTGTTTTTAGTCACATCTCAAGAAAAAATGTAAGCATAAGAACCATGAGTGCTATTTATTTACCTATATAGCTTATATGATCGAACTCAGGGAGGACAAAAATCCCGAGGGTTGTTCAATTCACTGAAAAATCAATGAAAAGAAGAAGAGAATTTTATGAACACTAATCTTGGTTTTTGTATTTTTGATTTTTGTAGTTTTTATGGAATTTTAATTTTATATTTTTTATTTGGTCTATTGATTTTTTATATTTTTTTATTGATTTTAAATTTTACAAATATTTTTTATGTTTTTGAAAAAAAGAAAATGAAACCAAGTAAAAGTAATGAAGAGAAAATAATAAGGCAACTTTTTGAATTTTTAGAATATCGTAGAAATAAATAGAAAATTTAAATAAAAATATTTTCAGATTTCTGAATTTTTAATGTTTTTGTAATTTTTCCAGAGTTTTTGATTTTTTTAAGTATTTTAAATAAATCAAAAATAAGAAAATGATAAGCACAAATAAATGCAAATATTTTTGGATTTTTAAAGTATAAAAAAACAAAATAAAAAATTGATGAAATTTAACAATCAACTAGAAATTTTTTGAATTTTCCAGAAAGCCTTTTTATTTTTTTTGGAATTTTCTATGAATTTATATCGATTTTTTATGTTTTGAATGTTTTGTGATTTTTTATTTGTTACGAGGAATATTTATGCAAAAATGGCACTGAAATTAAAATAAATGAAAATAAATAACACGATTTTTTTAGAATTTTTCACATAACTTTTATATTTTTATTGATTTTTAAATATAGATAGGGATTTTATTATGAAATTTTTGAATTTTTAAAAATAATGAAATTTATCTAAATGAAAAATAAAAATTAATGATGCAAGAACTATTTAACAGAGAGCTAACATGATTTTTGTGGATTTTTCAAAAAGGTTTAACTATTTTTAATTTGATTTTATCGTGTAAAATAATATGTAGATGCACAAGGGTATGGATGCAAAGAAAACTATTTTGTATATTATATGGTAACACAACTGAAAAATGCAAGGTCTAATGTGAAAAATGTCCAAGAAAATGCGTGCGGACGGATGTGAGTCACGTTGGATTGGACCTATTTGTAAATAAATTATTTTCAGGGTCCAATCAATAACACTTAACATACTAGCTCTTTATTGCTATTTTCAGAAAACATCACGTGCTAGGCACATGCACAGTTCAAGCAGGACTATAATTCAAATAGATTAAATGGCAAAGAATAAATTGCAAATGTTCAAACGTCTATAGGCAGACGCATGCCCTGTTGGGACTTATTTGCAAAATAAAACAAAGTAGAGGCTTGGGAGAAATGTTACCCTTAATCCACGTGGCGAAGCGGACAACTGGATGGCATTGGATCTTTGAGCGGATGATTGCAATCATACTATAACAACGAGGATCAAATCTGGATCTCGATCTACAACGAAGAATTGGGTCTTTTTGGACGACCGAGATTACAGCTAGAAGTCTTGTTCTCGACCGTGCGACTCCAGGTTGCATTGGAGGAACCGCAATGAATGTAGTCAAAGGTCAACTTTGATCAACCGAAACTCAACCGATCTCAGTCCACAACAACTCTTGAGGGGTGTGGGTCACTCATGCACTTCTCCTCTGTCGATCCAAGGGCTCCACAATGGTCGGCGATGACTGAGGTGCAATCTATAGGTCGGAAGGTCAGAAGCTCCAGGTTGACCTCCAGATCGTGCTTCAAACTCTCAAATTCGCTCCCAAGGACTGTAATGAACTCCACGCTCGGAGACGATACTCTGGCAAGCTTATTAGTGCATAAAAGATTTAAAATGGGGAGGGGATGAAGTCCTCTGGTGTGGGTGGTCGGAGAGCAGGTCGGTCCTCAAATCTGGATTGATCTGAGGGTGAGCTGATATGGAAAGACAACAAAGAAATATCGTGCGAATGTGATGGCAAGGTCAAGAATGGATGTAAATGGTCGGAACACCTCCGATCATGCATATCGAAGGAAGATGATTGAAGATATGATTTGACCAATAAAGGATTGGAACGTGAAAAAATGCAAAATAAAATCAAAGAAATAAAACATACTGGTACCTAGGGAATGAAATGAAGGGAAATCAACCTCGATCCACTACGGCAGGCGAAGAGGCGAGACTCCACTGGCGGACGTCCACTGAGTGGTTTGAATCACGATTCTAACCCTCAAATTGCACTCCTGATCGGAGGTCGGCTCCCCTATCACTAGAGTTGACTCTCTCTCTCACTCGATCTCGGGAAATTTAGGGCTAAAAACAGATCTACCGACGATGGGAGCGAACATGGTGTATAAATAGGACTGGAGTCCGATGACATTTTGAAGACGAGATTAGTGGAACTAAGGCATTATCGATGAAGAGGGCTGGAAGTTAGGAGAAGGAATCAAAGTGGGTTACCAATTGACGTGTGCGGGAAAAATAGGGAAAGAAGGGGTGGCACATGAGTAGGCTGAAATGGCAGGTGGACTAGGGAGTTGACCCGGGTCAACAGACCCTGGCCAACCAAATAGAACTTGCGCAGGAAGAGACACAATTGGGAAAACGACAAAAGAGGGAAACATGAAAATAAACAAAAATAAAATAGTAAATGTGTTAAAAATAAAAAATAATGTAATGAAAAATGTTAGTAATTTAATTACCTTAATTATGGTGATTTTTAATTAATTAAATAAGGTATATAATGTGTAAGAGTAATTAAAGTATGTTATATACAAGTATATATGCCTATGTATACAAGACTATGATTTTTTAATTAATTATTTTTACAAATATACATATAATATAATAATTTATTTATTTACAACATTTTACAAGGATTTTAATGATATTTTTATTCGATTTTTATAAAGTAATTTATTAGGTTAAATAAATAGAGCTATTTACATCATATACATAGTGGTACATATACATTATTCACATGATTTTTGTTGATTTTTGATTTTGTGATTATTATTTGTATTTTATATAAGTCAATTACAATATTTATAATTAATTAAAAATATAACATATACAATATGTACAAGAAAATAAATAAGTAAATAAATTTAATACTGTACATAGGTATAATATACAACAGAACCCCAAATAGCGTCATTTCACACCATAACTCTGATTTTCATGAAACCATCATTTTAAAGATTATTTAATTTGGAGTACAATGAAAGTGAGTTTGATAAATTTTGAGTTTTGATGGAGAAGATATTAATCTTACAAGTTGAGCTTTGCGGCTTTTTAAGAATGTTGTAATTTACACAATATACACCGATTATTCTTGCACATATTTTTATTATTTACAAAAGATTTTCATGCACATTTTTTATGAAGAGAACAATTGTGTTTGAGTTGAATTTGGGTATGAATAAATTAACAAAAATAATTTGTATTATATACATTAGTGTGTAGATAATGAATTTATACAAGTGGAACTTGATTTTCTGTATTTTTGGTTTTTAGGCCTTATCTCCCCCTACTTTATTCCTAGTCAATTAGGTCAAGTCTTGACCTTCTCTCAGGGTCCGAGTCAGCCAGTATTTATTATTATATAAATCCAGTCTTTGATTTTCTTCATTTCTCCTTTATTTTATTTATTTATTTATTTTAGGTTAAAATAGTGATAAATTTACAATATTTACACAAGAATGTTGGTTAGTAAAAAAGAACAGATTTATTGATATTTACATGTGTTTTATAAGGGATTTTAAGCTAAAATAAATGAATAGAGATGATGAAATGTAGATTCATCACCCACCATAGCTCCAGTACTTGTAGGGCCAGTTTAGACAACATAACCACCCATCCTCCAGCTAGCAGCAGTAGCAGACCCCACCCATGAGCGATTTGGGGTCCCTCACCTTGGTCATTTAGTCATTAACATACAGGGTTCAGCATATGCAGAATGATTATCATGACATAAGGACATATCTCAACCATGTCTCACGCCACCAAGATCAGCAAATGGCATCAAGGACTCCAATTCCTGCCTAGGTTCAGGCCAAATCCAGTAGCATGAATTAGAGTTAGCCGCGACCATGAAATCATGTATATTATTCATATTACTCCAGATCTAAACATGAGATCCTTTTGTATGATAATTTGAATCATATGTCCCTCTGGAGCGGAAGGACTGTGGCCATACCTGATCGGGCACATGAATAAGAGGAGGACGCTGCCAAGTCTCTACGTGAGGAGAACTTGGAGGTAGAGGAGCATCATCATCACCACCATCTTCAGCGGAATAAAAGGGATGTGAATCCCAAAAAAATAAAAAAAGAACAAAAATACGGAGAGGAGCACCAACAGTGAATCAAGCGAGGCTGATGAAGAACTTGCACCTCCATCTGAGTAGGACGCACCAGGAGCATCAGAGAATGCATCACCTTATTCTTTTCAAGCAGAGTCAGAGTCACAATCTTGTACAAAACTCATATTCTCGTTTGAATGAATACATTTTCATTTCAAAATCTGAGCTGTCTTCAATAATCTTTTTCCTCTATTCTCTTAAGGATGGAAAGAAGAAATCCAAAAAAAATCCAAAACGATGACCCTATGCTGGCAAGGTTTTGCAACAAGTACATCAAGGCCGCAATCCCTTTTCATATGTATATGGATATGACACCTGCATTTCAGAAGTACCTTAAGGTGAGATGCACACCTACAAGGGTTAGTAGGAAAAATAAAGGTCGTGTTGAGAAGCACATTTTATCAATAACCACTACTTGTGCCATTAAGAATGTGTTTCCAAGAAAACAAAGGGACATGGGTGCCCATTATGTGGCGAGTCATGTCGATGACACTGCGTTTGCACGCACTCTCCTGTATAATGGATCTTCAATTAACTTGATGCCAACAACCCTCTATGAGAGGATAAATCTAGGATCTCTTAGGAAATCCAGAGCTTTATCTCAGTTTGCTAATAGATCCACTACGAGGTCCAATTGAGAATTGAGGAACATTATCATCAATTTCGAGGGGCGAGATTACATGGTGGACTTCACAATCCTTGATATGAATATCCCTCAGAATTGGAGAGATTCCTAGATCATACTTGGAAGGCCCTTCCTGAGGACATCAGGGGCCTTACTTTACTACAAGGTCGGGAAGATTCAGTTCCAAACTCCAGGCAGAGATGAGGAACTAGAGATGAAGTAGAAGAGGTGGCAGAGGCCAGATTCCTAATCCAGCACTGAGTACTCCTTGTTAGAAGTAGATTGTGTTCATGAAGACATTGTTGGGCCATGGAGACAGAACCCATCCAACACAGATGAGTCCCTATCCTCTGGAGAGAATCTTATGCATGAGACCGTTTGTGAGATCCTTTCAAATGAACAACAAGGCACAAATCATATAGAGATTGCATCCCTATACATCTTCGATGACACAAAAACCCAACTAGGCATGTCAGTCCTTTCCTCTTTAGGAAAATCAGAAGATGAGGATAACAAGTCAGACACGACTTTTGCCAATTGCTCGGATACTTTTGATGATCCGACTTTAGAGCCGAATCAGTTGGTGGCAGTTACTTCAGTGGCAGATCCAACCACTATCATCACAGAGCCAAAGTTGATTGAGCTAGATTTGCTTGATGATTACACTTTATCTGAGCTCAATCCATTACCCACAACACTCAAGTATGCCTTCCTTGCAGGACAAGAGAAGAAGTTTTTGGTCATCATTAGTTTACGATTGACCGATGACCGATGAGCATTTTCTATCTCCATGGGATAAATCCTGCTATGTGTTCGCATCATATCTATCTTGAGAATGAAACCAAACCCTCTCGTGAATTCCAACGCAGGTTGAATCCAAATTTACGGGGGGTCATGAAGAAAGAATTGAGAAATTGTTCGATGCGAGTTTTATTTATCCCATCTCTGATTCCAAGTGGGTGGCACCAATTCATTTTGTCCCGAAGAAGTCGGGAATTCAGATGGCCACCAATGAGGACGGAGAGGAGATTGTGACACGAGTACCCACGTCGTGGCGTGTATGTGTGGTGTAAATGCTTAAATGTTGCGATGAAGAAGGATCAATTTCCCCTTCCATTTATTGATAAGATCTTGAGGAGATTGGTGGGAAAAGCATTCTTTTGTTTTTTAGACAGGTTTTTGTGCTACAACCAAGTAGCCATCGCTCCAGAGGATCGGGAGAAAACCACATTCACACGCTCCTTTGGTACCTACGCTTTTAGGAGCATGTCCTTTGGATTACGCAATGCTCCCAATCAATGTTTTGAAAGTTGGACCAGACCAGTCAGTTTGACAGGTTCGGCCGGTGAACCGGGCCTGGACCAGTCTGGTTAATCGGTTCTTGTCGGTTCGATTCTAATGTTTAAATTTTAATCAACCCTTTGGTTCAACCTATTATTTTTAACTCGATTTAACCAGGTTCAACTGAAGTTGAACCTCATTTAATTTTTAATTTATTAAAAAAATGCTGGTAGTGGGACTTGAACCCATGACCTTTGGCTACTTATTCCAAACTCCTAATTAACTACACTAACACAAGTTTTTAGATGTAATGTGTTTTAAATATGCTTAAACAAATATCATGTTATAGAGAAACTAGTCCAAATAATATATATATATATGATATGTACGACATTTGGAGGTGTATACAAAAAAGTATTTTATGTATTAGTGTGATATATATATTGTTTATGTATTTTATTTATATTTCAAGTATATTTAAGTGTATATTTTATATACATTTTATTTCATTTCGATTTGATTAACAATTCAACCACTTTTTTTCTCATCAGTTCGATTTAATCTGATTTTAAATTTTGATGACATCGTCATTCGGTTGAACCGGTTGATTACATGGTTCAGTTTGATCTGACCATTTTGGTAAGGTTTCCCAATCGATGTCCGATTCGGTTTCAAAAATATTGCTCCCGATATATTTCAAAGGTGCATGATTGTTGTATTCATGAAGATGGTCGGTGAATTCCTGGAAGTCTTCATGGATGACTTCTCGGTACATGGTGATTCCTTTGATTCCTATCTTAGAAATTTAAACCGAGTCCATAAAAGATGTTGTGAGATTAATATTGTGCTCTTGTGGGAGAAGAGTCGCTTCATGGTGAAGGAGGGCATTGTGTTGGAGCATGTCATCTCCAAGAGAGAAATGGAGGTTGACCCTACCAAGGTGGACGTGATCAGATGACTCCAACGACCAACCAATGTGAAACAGTTGTAGTCTTTCCTCAAACATGTCGGATTTTACATGAGATTCATAAAATATTTTTCAAACATCGCCCGGTCACTAACTAAGTTTTAGGCAAAGACATGGAGATTATTATCGATCGCAAGTGTCTTGATGCCTTTAAGCTATTGCAAGGGATGATCATCGATGCCCTGATCCTACAATCCCCAAATTGGTCTCTTCCTTTTGAGATCATGATGATACCTCAAATTTTGCTGTTAGGACTGTATTTTGACAGAGGAGGGATGGTATCCCATTCTCTATAGACTAGGAAAGCAAAGTGCTTGACCCAACCCAACGTAACTATACAGTTATAGAAAAAGTAGATGCTTGTGGTAGTGTCCGACTTGGATAAGTTCATGTCTCATCTCATTGGATCCAAGGTTGTTGGGTTCACAGATCATACTCGTGGAAACGAAGGATGCGAAGGCACATCTTCTTAGGTGGATTTTACTTATCTAGGAGTTTGACTTGGACATTAGTGATAAACTTGAAAAGAAGAATGTAGTGATTGATCACCTCTCCTGTCTTGAGATTCTAAATGCTTTTGATGATACACCTATTCAAGACCCCTTTCCCGATGAGTCAGTTTTTGTTATCAACTCACTCCCATGGTACGCCAATATAGTGGACTATCTTGTCTCTAAGAAAGTTCCCAAAGATTGACCCAAGAACAGCATAGATCGACTCAAGTCAGATTCGAACATCATCATTAGGAAGATCCGATCCTTTTCTTTGAGGGACCGGATTGTGTCTGAAGGAGGTGTATTCCTCAGGAGGAATACCAGAGTGTCCTTACTGCCATAGTCTAGAGGAAAGAGGACACTACTCCGGGAAGAGGACTTCATGGAAGGTATTGCAGTGTAGCTTATACTGGCTAACTCTATTTCGTGATGCTCTCACTTTTGTGAAGTCGTGCCCAGTATGCCATTGAATGGGAGGAATCATTGGTTCCATAGATGAGATATCGATGCAACTTATCATCATTTGTGATGTCTTTGATGCTTGGGGCATCGACTTCATGGACCCATTCCCGGTCAACCATAGATTTGAATATATCCTTCTTATGATATATTATTTGTCAAGGTGGGCGGAAGCTATCCCAACCTGAGCTGCAGACAGTAGTACTGTCTGTAAATTTATTAGAGAGCATATTATTTCTAGGTTTGGAATCTCCAAAGTGTTGATATTTAATGGGGTAGCCATTTTGTGGACATAGAGGTGAAGAAACTTATGAAGGATTATGACATTGAGAACCGTGTTGCTAGACTTTACCACCCGCAGACCAATGGCATGGCAGAGGTGTCTAATAGGGAGGTTAAGACTATATTGCAAAAGCTTGTCTGCCCAGACAGGAAGGATTAGACCTAGGTCTTTGACCAAGTCCTTTGGGCCTACAGGATGGCTAAAAAGACACCATTAGGAACCTCCCCATTCAGGGTGGTATTTGGGAAGCCAGGTCATTTGCCCATCGAGTTAGTGCATAAATCAAAATGGCAATTAAACACACCCTTAGGGCAGACACAAAGAGAGACGGATCTGAATGAACACGTGGAAATTAGAAACCGTGCATATGACAACAATTTGGTGTACAAGGACAAGGTTAAGCCTTGGCATGATAGATTTATCAGACGAAAGATCTTCGTTCCTGGACAAAAGGTACGGTTATTTAATGCAAGGCTGAAGTTTTTCCAAGGGAAACTCAAGTCTAAGTGGCTGGGTTCGTATACAGTCCATGTTGTGCATGATAGTGGATGTGTAGAGATCTCAAATCTTACAGATGGAGCACATACATCCCTAGTTAATGGACAAGTGCTGAAACACTTTGTCGAACCAAATGAACATTTAGTCCATGTTGAGCAGATTATTTTCGTGCATGAAACGGATTCATAAGACACACATAGAGACGTGCATGAGACCTTACAACATTGATCTCTGGCCTCAGTGGCATCAAAAAGATTCATATCGCTATATCTTTGTACATTGCCCAATCCCAACGGTTCTCACACTTATTCTTACTTCTATACTTAGGGTGACCAAAGCCCAAGCATGGGGGGAATCGATGCCCACCCTATTTATATATTCATCCATTTCTCCCCTTGACCTCGCCCGCCCCATTTTTGCTCTTCTTCTATACTTAGGCTAACCACAACCTAAGTATAGTGGGGCAGGTCAACTCCTATACTTTCGTTCTTTTCACTCTCCTACGCTTAACACGATGCTTTGAGGACATAACACATGCTAAGTATAGGGGTGTATTTATATATTACATATATACTTTACCATAGCTCGTACTTTCTTGTTATTTTTATATAATATCCAATAATTATGAGATGGGTAAAAATTGGCAAAAAATCTTTGAATATATATATACTTGTATAATGTGTATAATTGTATACAAGTTGTACAATCTGTATAATGTGTAAAACTTGTACAATATTGTAAAAATTCTTTAAATAATACTTTTTTTGTAAAATTGTTGTAAAATAGGAGGTATACCAAAAAAAAAAAAACTATTGTCTAATAAAAAGGGCTTCTTATTTACTCTTGCAAATCATCTTCATATCGTTCTTAAAAAAGAGGAAAAGAAAAAAAATCATCTTGCACTTCATTCATTTGCATTTAATTTGCATATCTTGCATATGCAAAGGGGAAAATTAGTGGGTTCTGATCGAGTTATGAATAGAGATTGAAGATGGACTTGATTTGACCCTAATCTACTTAATTTTAGAGGGACCTTATAGGAATTGGAGTTGAGACTTTTCAGGTCGAGCGACTTAATTCTTTGAGTTCACAAGGCTATGTGCACATGTCATCTTGATTGGTCTAAGTAGAATATTTCATGCACACATGATTCTTCTAAACAGTGACCTAACTTGGACAACACGTAGCTCTTCATTGATGATGTGGTGAGGGGTAGAATCCTCTGGCAAGAGACGTACACGAATGGAAACATACACAATCACTTCAAGTGGCCAGTGCATCCCAACCTAGTCTAGTGGCATGGTTGTCTAAAGACGGGAGCTATGGGTTGACGTAAAGCTTCGGATGATGGATGTTCTGTTGGCACTATTTTTTCTACGACCCTAAAATATGTGCGGAAAGAAAGATTCTATATCCGTACGAGCATAATAAGATCAATACAGTGCAACAATTCTTTCCACCAAATAGAAGTAGATGTATTCAAATATAAAAGAGAGAGAGAATAAAGTTATGTATATCGACCACAATTGTCCAGCTTCAGAGAGACTACAGATCTTCGTGGGGTACACTAGCCAGCTTCACAAGGTGATGTGGCTACATTGTCCACACTCCACTTCTCTTCTTATTATTCTATCTTCTCCCCCTTCGATTGTAGACACGGTACATACCTGAACTTAGAAGGAAATATCACGCTCCTCGAGGAAAGAGTAGCTAGAATAGGGAATTAGGTTCACCTTGCTAAGAGAAGGTTGTTCTTTGTCACTTTTGATGTGGAGAGCTATATTTCACTTACACAATACAAGTAAGATTCATAGTAATCAGGATTTACGTATGAGGACTTGTTCTGACCTGACTATTAAGGTGTCCTGAATAGAGACTTGTAGAACTTAAGGGCTTTTAGGTATTATATCCTATTCCCAATAAGGTCCTGCTAAACTAATAATCTAAAGGTCGAGTCGAGATCCATTTTCACCTTTTGTTCATGACCTTGGTATGGAACCCAAAATCATTTCACTTCTTTATTTCATTTTAGTTGCTCGAGGACGAGCAATGTTTAAGTATAGGAGGTGATGAATATGTGACTCATCACTCTAAAAGTTGAAAATAAAGCTCCGTTCTCGAGTAATTAGTTCCATTTCTCCATTTATTTTGCATCATTATCATTCATGCACTTGTAGATAATATCTGCATTTTAGCATTCATAATTACATGAATAAGAAGCCAAATTCCCTTGTAAAAATCACTTGTATAGTGCCCTATTTCCTTGATTTTTATGTACTTTTCACTAACTTAGAATTAAATAAAGTCAACTCTATAGTGTATATATTACTAACACTAATTAAAGAAAACTACCAAAAAATTACTAACTTGTAAATTTGTCCAATAAAACCCAAACCCTAGTTTGAGACTAAAATCCTTAAAATGTGAATATCTCTCTCATACAATCTCCTATGGACCCCTACTCACTTTGAATTGATGTACATTCCCTTATATACAAAACACGACTAAATTCAAAAGAGTTGGAGTTCATATGTGAAACTTGGGTTTTGGGCTCCTATTGTATTTTGTACATCTTAACTAATTTAATCTTATTATTTTATGTACAAAAAACAATCTTTTTTAGTTTATTTATTATGTATTTATTTTCTTTGATTAATGTTTTAATAAAACATGTAAAAATCTAAATAAAAAATGAAGCAAAAATCAAAGAAAATAAATCGTCCCAAGTCTATATATATAGTTTGTACATACATCTCTTTTATTTTATCTCTTTATTTTCTTAATTACTAAAAATCCAAAAAAATATATTAAGGTGTAAATATTTATTTTATATTTTTCTAATTTTTATTGTTATCTTATTTAAAAATACCAAAAAACTACAAAAGATAAAAAATGTGGTATTTTATATCTATAGAGTACCACCAAAAATACCTTTTTATAGATGTTTTCTTTTGATTTTGTGTACTTCAAGAAAGTTGTAGATCTTGTCGAGACGAACAACTTTCATGTTAAACACTTTTTGATTTGACCTCTTTTGTTATTTTGTTATTTTTTCTTTAGATTTAATTTTTGAAATTTATGGGAGTGACATGTGGCTGCTCCTGGAGCTGCCACGTGTCACCCCATTTTTATTTTATTTTTATTTTATTTTCTTTTTTTCTATTTATTTATTTATTTATTTCATTTATTCATTTATTTATTGTTTTTATTTATTATTTTAATTCTTATATTATCCTTTCTTTTATTTTCTTTCTATTTATTTATTTTATTTATGTATTATTTAATTTATTATTAATATTTATTTTATCTATTATCATTATTTTTAATTTAATTTAATTTAATTTTGATTTTTATTCTTTATTCATATTTTCCTACACCACGTAGTCACCCCTACGTGCTCCATGTGGCACACCCTCTCCTTCCTCCCACATGCGCCCGTCTCCCCCGCATAACTGTCGCCCATATCGCGTGGCAGTACACACAACACCTACGACCCACTACTTCCATCCCTCTCTCCATTCATCAATGCAACCACCCGTGGCTGACCCAGCCGCCTCTCTCTCTCTCTCTCCTTATCCCACTCCCCTTCCTTGTCTAACCACCCCTCCTCTGCCAGAGGAGCCGCAACCTCCCAACACCGCTCTTGCATGTCCCTTGTCAAGCTGCCAACCGCCCTCGCTCCCCACAATGTCCCGACCATCCCACACCACCTCCAACTACACATAAAAGCGCAACCATCACCCCCTTGTGCCTCATCGCCACCTTCGACGAGAGAGAGAGAGAGCTCCCAAGATTTGTTCTGGTTACAACAAAACCAAGTTCGGTCGAGCGACGACCCTCCTCCTTATGGCGAGATCCAGAGCTTCAAGGAGCTATATTGTAGCCTCATCATCGAGCTGCTTTGCTCGTCGTCTACATTGGCAATTCAAGTGATAACCTGAGCTCTGCTTCAAACCCCTTCCCAAGCACACTCCAGGTATTCTCTTACCCTCCATCTTCTTCCTCCACTTCTCCTCTTGTTCATATCCTATCATCTCCAACCTCGTAAACATCGGAGCTTTTGCTCCCCTCCTCCGCTCGCTAAAAGAGCACCAATCATCTCTGCTGCACCCTGACGAGTCGCCAAATACGATGATTAATTCGGTCGCGTTGTAGCACGTGTACTTAGTGATTCGATCAGAACCGAGAGAAGATCTCCGTGAAGAGTGTCTCGGCTTTAATTTATATCCCGGGCAAGTCCGGGGTCGAACTCAGGGAGGCAAAGGAACAACTTCGGTTTAATTTGAAATTTAAGATCTAGATTTCTGATGCAGTATTTTTTTTATATTTTTTATGCAAATAGAATGCAAATGCAAGTGAATTACAACACTAAGAAAACACACAACAAGGCCAAATTAATTTTTTTGTCAAATTAGTCCAATTTAGCCAAATTATATTTTTCTTAGAGTCCTAATCCAGAGATGAATGTAAGGTACTTTTTTTTGGAATTTTATGATTCAAATTATCACACAAACAGTAAGCAAAAATTATGAAACAATTACTTGAATTAAAACATGATGCAAGGAAGCTACAGTAATTTTTTTAGAATTTTTTGATAAGTTATGAATTTTTTATGGATTTTTTAGTGAAAATAGAGTGACTGAGAGTAATTAATTTCTATTAAATCTACATTATCAAATTAATCAGAGTGCGAATTATTTCAGAAAGATATTTAGATAAGTAATCATGGAGAGTTGAAATTTCGCAAAAATGATTTATGTAGATTTAATTAAAAATCAAACACTAAATCCACTCTATAAATTATTCCAGGCACAAGACATCTCCATTTTGAATGAAATTTGGACAGTAAGTTAATCATATATCAAGACATCACATCTATTTTGTTGTGGAATTTTTAGAACAACCGTGTGTGAGATATAATTTTAAGAGTCCAGATAGGGTAAAATACACAGAATTTCAGTTAACCATTTTTAAATAATTACCCATGACTCACAAAAATACAGATAAATAGTCAAAATGTAGAACATTAGTTGCTCATCATAGAGGCATTTTTCATTTAACAAAAAGATGCATAAATGATGTCCAAATTAAAACTCAAACACAAGGGTCTTTGTGCAAATTCTGAAAGCAAAATAAACAAACATTTATATACAGGGACCTATTTGTAATTACAAAAACAAGGACGGAAAATATTGCAATTTTTACAATAAAAAAATAAAAAAGTGAATGACCTTCTTCACGCGTACTGGGAGAAGTGGAACCCAAATGGGGGCGGCGTCGGCGGCGCGCAGAGGACGCGGGGCCTCCCACGCGCGCGCGGCCGCGGCGGAGGGGCGGTGCGGGCAGCGAGGGGCCGCTGGCGCAGGTGGTGGGGTGCTCGTCGCACCACAGGAGCTCGCGGCCGGCGGTGGCTGTGTTGGTCGCGCGGCCACGCCGGCGCGAGGAGGGCGGGCGGAGGCGGCCGACGGCGCTGCCGCCGTAGGCGGCACAACCGCGATGAGGAGTGGGGGTGGGGGGCGGCGGCGTGGAGCTGTTGTTCCCCCCCTCCGTTATTATTTTTTTATTTTTTTTTGATTTTTTTACTGTTTTGATTAAAAAAAACTGTTGTAATGAAATTTTTTTATATATATTTTTTAGTTTTCTTTGAACAGGAAGTAGAGGATGTGGGAAAAAAATATTATGATGATGGTGGTGAAGATGATGAAATGGAGCTAAATATGTGGTAACATGATATGTTAAAAAAAATTGCAAAGGTACAAATGATGACAAGATGAAAAAAAATACCTACGATGGACGCGGACGCCTATGGAGTGCTCACGAGAGCACGGTCTTCGCTCGAATCGTCGGCGTGCGATGAGCTCGAGCAGCGCGCGGTTGCGGCTGTGATGTTGACCAAAAAACCAATGGATCACACCGGAGAGAGGGCCGTCGTTGCTCGACCGCGGTTGCGTCGCTGTCACCGATTCAACTCAGGGAACTAGGCTCTCCTCACATAAAGATGGATCAAAGGCAAAAATGAGGAGAATGACATGTATATGAAGATGATGGAATCAGAGGTTCTTAAAGTGGTGGAGTTGAATGGGAGGTTGTATTATTAATGGAGTTGAATGGGAAGTTGGGAAAAAATGGTGGAATAATGGAGTTGAATTGGTGGTTATTGTAGAGAATATAAATTAAATAATAAATAAATAAATAAAGTTGTCTACTTTAAATACAATAAAATAAAAAGAGAAGAGAAATAGTGGAGAATTTACAATGGAAGACAAACAACATGTACACATTTTTTTTACTTTTCTAATATGTAATTTTTTTTATCTTTTTAAGAAGAGATATTTACAACGGAAAAATACAATAAAATACTACAATTAAAATACAACACAAGTATGATTTTTTTTATATTTTTAATAATTAAGAAAGATACAATAAAAAATGAAGAAATTATGAATATATACATAATGTACAATGTACATCTAGGTCCCAAAACCCAACTTTTGCAAATGAGCTCTAATTTTAATGAAACCACTTCCATTGGATAGATAATTTTCTAACTTGAACTTTGAAAGTGAGTTTGGTGAATTTGGAGTTCATACGGAGCGGGAATTTAGCTTGGAAGTTGGACTTTACGGCTTTTTCTCTTTGGGATCTAGGAGCATTTATTTGAGATGAAATTTGTTTTGTATTTTAGTATTTTTATATAAATTTTTATAAACTAGTTAGAGAAAGAATTAGGAAAAAAGGAGTTGAAATGAATTTATTAAAAATATACGAAGTTTTGGGCTATTTACATGTGAGAAACTCCTTTGATTTTTGCGGCTTTTTATTGTTAATTTATTTTGTAGAATCTAATATACAATAATTAATGTATTTTATTTACAAGAGTCATTTTGTTAATTTATAGATTTTATAGACATTTATCAGGGATTTTACTCGGGGATTTTGCTAAGATCAAGATATTGTGATGATGAATCGCGGATTCATCACCCCCCTATACTTAAACTTTGCTAGTCCTCGAGCAAATAAAGAATGAATAAGTTGGGTTAACCCCTGACTGTGCATGTGAATACAAGACTTGATCCGTTCAAGAACTCTCGGTTTTAGAGATCCTAAAATTATAAACTGAACCAAGCTCTAGTCAAAAGGTATCCAATTTCTCTAATCATCAGACTCTCTTTGTATACATATATATAAGGGATATGACTTTAAGTGTTGACCACAGTTACAAGAGTAGAGTCACCACATCACCCAAGGTTCCAGTCCAAGAGACTCTCCTAAGGACCCGATCCTCAACACTAGGGAATAAACCATTTCTTGCATCCAATCCACCGTCTCTTTAGTTGTCAGACTTAAAAGTGTAGATGGAAGGCCAGTTGATGGAGGGCATAGGATTGTGTCATTTCTTCTCTCCCTCTCATTGGAACAAGGATCCTCTCGAGTGCCTTATTACGCAACACATTTTTTTGGTGTTGATCAGTGCGTCTGTCAAGAGAAGTTGGAGCCGTCTGCACTTGTTTTCCTGGGAGTACACCGGGGTGTGCCTTTTTTGAGTACCTATCGTACCTTCTACACCTAGACTTGTAGCATTTACGATGTAGAGCCCTTTTTTGGTGCAAGCCCGACTCCTGGTCCTAATAGCGGTGGTCCAAGTGGACACTTTGAAATGGTTGGGAGCGCTCGCCTTTGGTGGAAGCTCTTTTGATAATTGACTTTGTGGAATGAGAGCTTTTCTTTGACATTTCATTGCTTTGTAGTATTTGTGGCTAGCTCCACTGCTTTTACCAAGAGTTGGCGCACACTGATCAACAATTTTTTTTATTTTATCACACCCTGGCACATAGGTAAATATCAAGAGATAGTACAAGAACCATGTTCTCATACTGGCTAAATGTGCTGACACTCAGGTTTCATGAAGCCTTCATTGATTTTATCCCATCCTCGAGCATCATCAAATCAAGTCCAAACTCAAATCCCTCATCCCAGTTCCTCAAGTGAAATTTCAACTCATCTCATCATAACTGCAGTCGTATATGTGAGGTGCTGATCATATTCTTTAAGGTAGAGACCAAGCATGCAATATAGCATACAAATCTTTCAAACGAGGGAAATGTGAATAATTAAGTCAAGGACCCTAATGACTAAGGCTGGTTAACTCAAAATCTCAAGACCTCATAAACCAAGTGTTCTTGATCATCACTAGTCTTGTGTGAAAGTGAATTGTGTCAGGGATTAAACCAACTTATTAGTTAGTTTTTTTAGTTTTTTGTATGAATGTTTTTCTTGTTGTTTCTTTGTTGTGTTTTTTTTAAAGTTTTAGAAAATGTTTTTTTTCAAAAAGGTTTTTTTTAAAGTTTTAGAAAAAGTTTTTTTTCATAGAGGTTTTTTTTACAAACAAAGGCAAAGAAGTTTTTTTTGTTAGAAAAGTTTTGCTTCTTCTTTTTTTTTCAAGAGTTTTTTTGAAAAAGATAGGTAAATAAGAAAAGATTTTTTTTTTGAAAAAGTTTGTTTTGTTTTTTTTAAAGAGGATTTTTTTGAAAAGTTTTTTTAGCAAATAAGGAAAAAGAGTTTTTTTAGGAAAAAGTTTTTTTGTTTTTTTACCCACCCCATAATTATTGTATAATATATACGAAAATACGTGAAAGTACGA
This sequence comes from Ottelia alismoides, assembly GCA_037367405.1. Lineage (NCBI taxonomy): Eukaryota > Viridiplantae > Streptophyta > Magnoliopsida > Alismatales > Hydrocharitaceae > Ottelia > Ottelia alismoides. Next base: position 137,844 of record JAZKJV010001666.1, read on the forward strand.
GCTAAAAAGTATATATGTAATATATACACGCCCCCTATACTTAGCACGTGTTATGTCCTCATGGCACTAGGTGACAAAAAGACATAGTTCGTACTAAGTGTAGGAAAGCTAAAATAATAAAATAATAAATAGTATAGAAGTCGATCCGCCCCCCTATACTTAGGCTCTGGACAACCTAAGTGTAGAAGAAGAGCAAAAAAAAAGGGGCGGACGAGGTCAAGAGGAGAAATGATGAGTAAATACACATGGCGGGCATCGGTCCCCCCTATACTTAGGCTTTGGTCAGCCTAAGTTTAGGACAAGAGTAAGCGTGAGAACCGATGTGATCTCGAGAATATACAAAGAAGGGAGAATATGTACAAGAGTGATTGAATCTTCTAAGATGTTGAATCTTGATGCTGCATCTTCATGAAGAGTAATAAGATGTATCTGCTCTGTGCTCACTTTGCATGAAGTTGATGACCTCGACTTGGACTAACTGCTCTTTCGAATCAACAAAATGCTTCAACAGTTGTCCATTCACCACATGAGACTGTGCACCATCTGTGAGATCAGCTATCTCTACACTTCCATTCTCGTGCACTTTCTTAACCACAAAGGGACCCGTCCATTTAGATTTGAGCTTCCCATGGAACATCTTCAACCTGGCATTGAACAACCATACCTTTTGTCCAGGGACAAAGTCTTTGCATCTAATGTGCAGATCATGCCATCTCTTTACTTTGTCCTTATAAATCAAACTGTTGTCATATGCCCTGTTTCGGATTTCCACGAGCTCGTTCAAGTTCAAGTCTCGGCAAAGCCTCCCTAGGTGACAACTCCAATTAATCTTCTTAATTGCCCATTCGGATTTATGAATCAATTCTGCGGGCAAATGGCATGGCTTGCCATAGATCATTCTAAATGGTGAAGTACCTAATGGTGTCTTGTAGGCTGTCCTATAGGCCCACAGAACTTGGTCCAAAAGCTGAGACCCGTTCTTCCTATCGGGACGAACCAACTTCTGCAAAATACTCTTCACCTCTCTGTTCGAAACCTCTGCAATGCCGTTGGACTGTGGGTGGTAAGGACTAGTAACTCTATGCTCGAATCCATAGTCCTTAGCTAAAGATCTCATATCTCGGTTCACAAAATGTCTACCCCCATCAGATATCAAAACTTTTGGCACCCCAAACCTAGAAATAATATGGTCTCTCAAAAACTTACAGACAGTCTTGCTGTCTGCGGTTCGGGTTGGGATAGCCTCCACCCACCTAGATAGATAGTCAACCGCCAACAATATGTACTCATGTCCATGGCTGTTGGGAAAGGGACCCATAAAATCTATGCCCCATGCATCAAAAATATCACAAATAATCATCGGCTGCATAGGCATCTCATCTCTCTGTCCAACTGTCCCTCCCATCCTTTGACAAATCGGGCACGACCGTACAAAATCAATGGCATCTCTAAACAAGGTCGGCCAATACAATCCACATTGAAGTACTTTGTGAGCGGTTCTCTTTCCCGAATGGAGTCCTCCAGCCTCAAGTGAATGACAATATGTGAGGACACTATGGTATTCCTCCTGAGGAATACACCTTCTCCAAACACAATCCGGTCCTTCGAAGAAAAGGAAAGGATCGTCCCAGTGGTATCTCCTCGAATCCGACTTCAGTTGATCAATGCTGCTCCTAGTCCAACCATGGGGAACCTGCTTGGAGACAAGATAGTTCACCATGTTGGCATACCACGGGAGTGAGTCAATAACACAAATTGACTCATCTGGGAAGGTCTCTCTAATTCGCTCATGATCAGGAGAATCCTTAAGTTCAATCCGAGAAAGGTGATCAGCCACAACATTCTTCACTCCAGGTTTATCTTTTATCTCCAAATCAAATTCCTGGAGGAGTAAAATCCACCTAAGAAGACGCGCCTTCGCGTCCTTCTTTTCCATTAAGTATCGAATGGCTGTGTGATCAGTATAAATTGTCACCATAGAGCCCAAAATATATGATCTGAACTTCTCAAGGGCCCATACTACCGTGAGCATTTCCTTTTCAGTCACTGTATAATTTTTCTGTGTAGGATCTAATACTTTGCTCGCATAGTGAATCGCAAACGGAATCCCCTCTTGCCGTTGTCCTAACACAGCTCCTATAGTGAAATCTGAAGCGTCAGTCATGATCTCAAAGGGGAGAGACCAGTCAAGAGCTTGTAGGATAGGCGAGGCACAAATCTTCCTTTTCAAGAGCTCAAAGGCCTCCAGACACCTGTGATCTACAACAAACTCTGTGTCTTTCCCTAAAAGCTCAGTAGTGGGTGGGCAATCTTTGAAAAATCTTGAATGAATCTCCTATAGAATCCAACATGCCCTAAAAATGACCGCATTGACTTCACGTTGGTAGGTGGATCGAGTTTCTTGATCACCTCCACCTTGGCAGGGTCAACCTCCATTCCCCTTTTGGAGATGACATGCCCCAACACGATACCCTCCGTCACCATAAAGTGACTCTTTTCCCAGGAGAGTACCAGATTCACCTCTCTACACCTCGTGAGGACTCGGTCCAAGTGCGCTAAACATGTATCAAAAGAATCACCATGGACCGCGAAGTCATCCATGAACACTTCCAAGAAATCTCCCACCATCTCGGCAAATATGGCTATCATGCACTGCTGAAATGTGCCCGGGGCATTGCAGAGCCCGAATGGCATGCGCTTGAAAGCATAAGTACCGAATGGACATGTGAATGTGGTCTTTTCCTGGTCCTCAGGGGCTATGGCCACCTGGTTGTAGCTTGAGTACCCGTCAAGAAAACAGAAGAACTCTTTCCCTGCAAGTCTCTCCAAGATCTGATCAATAAAAGGCAAGGGAAAGTGATCTTTCTTGGTCGCAGCATTCAGGCGCCTGTAGTCGACACAGACGCGCCACGACGTGGGTACTCGTGTCACGATCTCTACCCCCTCCTCGTTGGTGACCATCTGAATTCCCGACTTCTTCGGGACAACATGAAGTGGAGCCACCCACTTGGAGTCAGAAATAGGGTATATGAACCCTGCTTTGCACCATTTCTCAATTTCATTCTTCACCACTTCCCGTAGATTGGGGTTAAGTCTCCTCTGAAATTCACGGGAAGGTCTCACATTATCCTCAGTAAGAATGTGGTGCGAGCAGAGAGCGGGGTTGATCCCCACGAGATCCGACACTGTCCAGCCTATTGCTTTGCGGTTCCTCTCTAAGACTTCTAACAACCTAGACTCCTGCTCTAAAGTCAAGTCTGAGCTAATGATGACAGGATATCTCTCTTTGGGTCCCGTAAGAAAGGCGTACTTGAGTGTAGGAGGTAGTGATTTCAGTTCTGGCAATGTGGTATCATCAAGCAGATCTGGCTGAACTGAATCTGAATCTGGTTCCGTGCTGCATGAAGGTGGGCTAAGCTGAGTAGTACTCGCCACCAAATCATAAGTATCGGGAGTCGGATCGTCAAAAGTATCCAAACAATCGGCAAAAGCCATGTCCGACTCGTCATCTATATCCCATGATTGTTCCGAAGAGGATGGAACTGACAGATCCAGATGGATCTCTAAGTCATCATGAGAATAGGTTGATGCATCTCTAGCAAGATCAAAAAACACCTGGTAAACTGCATCATGCACTATATCCTCTCCAGATGAAAGGGTCTCGCTCTGTCCTGAAGGAATCTGTCCCCAAATCCCAACTGTGCTAATCAAACTGCAGTCTGCCTCTGAAGATGAGTACTCTGTGCTACTCTCTGAATCGGGTCGTTGACACTTGGTTTGCTTCATCTCAAGGTTCACTTCTCCGCCTGGAGAACGGAACTTCATCATTCCCGTACCATAATCGAAAGCTGCGCCTGCGGTCCTAAGGAAGGGTCGCCCAAGAATGATCTGAGATTCTCTCCAATGATTGGGGGTCTCCATGTCCAAGACTGTGAAGTCCACCTGATAGTTCTGCCCCTCAATCGAGATAACGACGTTCTTCACTTCTCCCTTAGGTCTCTTCATCGAACGATCTGCGAATTGGAGTAAAGCTCTAGATTTGCGAAGTGGTCCCAACTCCAATTTCTGATATAATGCTAAGGTAAGTAAGTTGATTGAAGAACCGTTATCTAAGAGTGTGCGTGCAAACGCAATGTCGTCAATACGACTCTCCACATAGTGTGCACCCATGTCTCTCTTTTTCTTTGGCAAAGTCTGATTCTTGAGACAATAGGTTGTGGCTACTGATAAGACATGTGTCTTTATATTTCGGTTATCTTTCTTCCTGCTAACCCTTCTAGGTGTGCATCTCACCTTAAGGTATTTTTGGAAGGAAGGATGGTTAGCCACATATTCATCAAATGGCACCTTAACTGTGATATTTTCTTTACAAAACCGTGCCATATCGGGGTCATCTTTCTGAATCTTTTTGATGCACTTTCCTGCCGTAAGAGCACGGGGGAAAGGGATTGAAGTTAGGGAAACAAAGGATGAAGAATCTGAATCATGAACTGAAAGATCATTCTTTGCATTAACGGAAACAGAGTTCTTCATACAAGAATCTTTTTGATGCAACATGGACTCAAAATCTAAACTATCTACTACAGGTTGTGGAATAGAAGCTGGAGTGGTATCCGCCACAACCGGGGATGCAAGGTCCTCCGTAGACTCAGAAGAATATCCATGCTGACGATGCTGCATACGTGCTCTCCTCCTCCTCTCGGCTCCCTGAGTGGAAATCCTCGAATGGTGCTGATGGGGCTCTGAAATATGATGCCTCTCCTCCTCGTCCTCTGAAGACTCCTCAGGTAGAGCTCCAGAGATGCCCCTCCTCGTGTCCCTCACTCGGTCAGGTACGATCACGGTCCTTCCGCTCCTGAGTGACATGTGGTTAGCCTCGTCACACGAAAGAATCTCATGTTCAGATTTAGGAGATGCTGAATAGTAAACCTAACCAAAGTGCTGCTGAGAACTAGAACGGTTCAGACTATTGGGGTTAGCCTGAACTTGGGCTGGGATAGAGGTAGAGGGTGCAGTCTGCTCGTCTCACCATCTGGACAGGAGGTTGATATCCACCCGTAAGTCCTGAACCTCGTTCCTGTAGGAACGTAGCTCGTCGAGTATCTGCTGCTGAATATCCATGGGACTAGACGATGAAGGAAGTGGATAAGACTGGGAAGAAGGACGGGAAGACTGGCCCTGCTGGCCAGTGTACTGCCTCTGCTGCTGCTGCTGGGGTTGCGGGTCCTGCTGGCCCGTCTGGTAATGGCCATGTCGGCCATACTGCTGGTACTGCTGCCTCTGCTGCTGGGGTGGATGGAATCCAGGGCTCTGCTGTGAAGGAGGTGGTGCGGAGGTGAATGCAGTGTTGTGAAAGGTCGAGGGACGCTGATAGGTCTGTCGGTCTCCCGTACTTCCCTGCCTGGTAGGGTCCTTAGTATACCATATCCCATTCACCTCCCAAACTGGTGGAGGCTCCTCCTGGACTATCTCTGCTACTGGAGGTGGCTGCTGGAAAGAGTGGGTGTAGGATTGGTCCTGCTCCCACGGCTGGGGTTACCCTGACACCAACTGCTCCTAAACATGGTGAACTCGGTATACAGGAGCAGAGGGTGCAGTTACGGCGGGTATCCGCATCTTAGATACCTTCTCAATCAACTCCTCCATCTGTTTTGGAAGTTTGGAGATGCTCCGGTCTAACTCATCAATTCTCCTATCGATCCTCTCGACTACAGTAAGCTTGTCAGCGAGGAGTCCCATGCTAGGGATCACGTCCTGAGAGAGATCGACTATAGCTGATTTTCCCCCTCCAAATGAGAGTGAACTGGGGGATGGTGTATAGGCCCTGCTGGCCATCTGTGAGCGGCTAGTTTTAGCCATCTGCTCGAATACCCTCCAGATGGTATCCGCTCCTCGTGATGTATAGCTGCCTCCACAGGCAGCGCTCACTAAACCCTGCATCTCAGGGTTGAGACCAGTGAAGAAGGATTGGACCAAGATGTTGTCATCTAATCCATGACAAGGACACTTCTGCAGGATGTCCTTAAATCTTTCCCAAGCATCACAGAAGGCTTCATGGGGTAACTGGGAAAAACTCGTAATTCACGTCCTCATCATGTTAGTTCTACTCAACGGGTAGAACTTCTTTAGGAATAAGTCCTTGAACTGGGCATAAGTGGTGATGATGATTCCAAGATTCTTCACCCAGTAATCGGCTTTTCTACCCAAGGCAAATGGAAGGGCTTTGAGCCTAATATAATCCTGGCTAACATTATTATGTTTGAGGTTAGCACAGATGAGCTCAAAGTCCCTTAGGAATGCATATGGCTCCTCAGAAGCATTCCCATCAAAATGTGGCAGCAAGTTCAGAAAATGCGGCTTCAATTCAAAGTCAACAGTGGGTTCAGCCGGACTCAAGTAGTTATGAATTTGATATTGTCTGGGGTTATACACCTCATCCATTGGTAGTTGGACCCCAACATTTAACTGTCCTAACTGAGCTCTCAGTAATGCTTGTTGCTGCTCAGATGCAGCTAATCGGGCTAGTATACTTCTCATTGGGTCTTCATGGTTCTCTTCTTCCTCTTCTTTCTTCTTTGGCATTTTACTCGAATCTTCTTTATGTCCTGAATCAACAATGTTTTCTTGATTAGAAGAGGATTTATGAATCATGATATTCTCACCAAGGCGATGGTCTTCCTCGATGAGGTGGGAAGAGAGAAATGGAATGGTTTGAGGGTAACCATCCCGAGAGTGAGTGATCCTGGGCTCAAGAGGGTCATGAGTCCAGGTTGGTCCAAGTTGCACTTGGACCTTTGAAGACGTACTTTTGAAGGGTTCAATGAGAGATTCACAAAGTTCGAATAAATATCCCCCCAATCAGTCATCTTCGATGTCAAAAGAACCGATTAGATTACGATATTCAATGAGGCACTAGTTCTACGGTGCACGTAAATGTGCGGAGTGAACTCACACAATATAAATGCAATTCAAACCCCCAATTTCACCAACTCAACACATGATGGCCGTAAGAGTTCGGCCGATTTATCTGGTCAATTTTAGTTGGTGAGAATACAATCTTGGAAAGATTAACGAGCTGTTAGGTGCCCGTATTTTCCTACAGACTGGCCCGGTTCTTACGACTAGTTTGACCTACTTTTAGCTAGTATAGGAGTAAGTACGGACCGTATAAATACAGCTACCCGTTCCTTGAGGACTAACGCATCCTCTAAACCTCCCACTCTGCTAAGGAAGTCCGGACTGTTTACCAGCTACCCGTAAATCCTCACTGAAAAGTAGCTAATTGCCTAAAAATAAAGAACCAGTAGTAAGTAAGAAATCCAGACTTGGCTCTATCCTAGGGTCGTCTCTCTCTCACTTGCAATTAAAACAAACAATGAGGGATTTATGCACCCGAGAACAAGGGTTCTTTTTATTCCAATTATTTTAATCGACCTGCTCAATTCAGTCCCAATTTTAGAGTTAGGTTATCACTTGAAATTTATGTGAACACACAAGCACGTCTACCGTTCAGTCCCAATTTCCTTTTAACCTTAAGTTGTAAAACAAGAGGGGAATCGGAAATCAGAATGCAAACGAGAAACTATGATGCATGCTCAGATAAAGGTATACTTACAGTGAATCCCAGCACTCTTCATGCGTTATGCAGAACAGAATTTATAAATATTACACTAAATGCATGCAGATCGAGAAAATTGCACCTAAACAGTATACTATTAGCGGGGAAGAATTGATTGAATTTGAGCTAAGTAGTACGTGTCTATGTGCGTCTCGTTATGAATCTTATAAGATATGTGAATATTCTAAGATAAGTGTGGCCTAAATTACGATGGGCACAAACAAATTTGATTCTATACTACCGTGTGCCTAATCTTAAATTTCGCCACTCAAGTCGAGCCCCACCCTCACCGGAGAGTGAAACAGGCTCGACACACCACAAATAATGTCCAAGTTTTTTTACACACGCGAGCTCTCAAACAAGAGCCGCTATAAATGAGCAAGTTAAATAATTGCAAGAATTTACAAAATTTCTCTCAAAAATAAATAGTTCTCCTCGCACTTCAGCAGTCAACTCGCGTCGCGTCCGTCGACCTCCGATGCACTCCAAGTCCACCGGGCCCTCACAAGGAAAATGAAATTTATATTAGAGAGATAAACAACAAGATATATACAAAAATATAAAGAGAAATAATTGCAAAAAAATGGAATAAATACAAGTGGCTCGGGGGTCAGACTACCCGAGTAAATGAAAATCTAACTCCAAATTTTTTAAACTAATCCCTGAGCCGTTTGCCTCCCCGGCAACGACGCCATCTGACGAGTCTCTAAATACGATGATTAATTCGGTCGCGTTGTAGCACATGTACTTAGTGATTCAGTCAGAACCGAGAGAAGATCTCCGTGAAGAGTGTCTCGGCTTTAATTTATATCCCGGGCAAGTCCGGGGTCGAACTCAGGGAGGCAAAGGAACAACTTCGGTTTAATTTGAAATTTAAGATCTAGATTTCTGATGTGGTATTTTTTTTATATTTTTTATGCAAATAGAATGCAAATGCAAGTGAATTACAACACTAAGAAAACACACAACAAGGCCAAATTAATTTTTTTGTCAAATTAGTCCAATTTAGCCAAATTATATTTTTCTTAGAGTCCTAATCCAGAGATGAATGTAAGGTACTTTTTTTGGAATTTTATGGGTTAAAATGCAATAAATAAAAATGCACACTTTTTATGGGGTTTTTCATAATTTATCACACAAACAGTAAGCAAAAATTATAAAACAATTACTGGAATTAAAACATGATGCAAGGAAGCTACAATAATTTTTTTTAGAATTTTTTGATAAGTTATGAATCTTTTATGGATTTTTTACTGAAAATAGAGTCATCGAGAGTAATTAATTTCTATTAAATCTACATTATCAAATTAATCAGAATCGAATTATTTCAGAAAGATATTTAGATAAGTAATCATGGAGAGTTGAAATTTCGCAAAAATGATTTATGTAGATTTAATTAAAAATCAAACACTAAATCCACTCTATAAATTATTCCAGGCACAAGACATCTCCATTTTGAATGAAATTTGGACAGTAAGTTAATCATATATCAAGGCATCACATATATTTTGTTGTGGAATTTTTAGAACAACCGTGTGTGAGATATAATTTTAAGAGTCCAGATTGGGTAAAATACACAGAATTTCAGTTAACCATTTTTAAATAATGTAGAACATTAGTTGCTCATCATAGAGGCATTTTTCATTTAACAAAAAGATGCATAAATGATGTCCAAATTAAAACTCAAACACAAGGGTCTTTGTGCAAATTCTGAAAGCAAAATAAACAAATATTTATATACAGGGACCTATTTGTCATTACAAAAACAAGGACGGAAAATATTCAATTTTTACAATAAAAAAAATAAAAAAGTGAATGACTTCTTCTTCACGCGTACTGGGAGAAGTGGAACCCAAATGGGGGAGGCGTCGGCGGTGGTCGGCGGCGCGCAGAGGAGGCGGGGCCTCCCACGTGTGCGCGGCCGCGACGGAGGGGCGGTGCGGGCAGCGAGGGGCCGCTGGCGCGGGTGGTGGGGTGCTCGCCGCACCACAGGAGCTCGCGGCCGGCGGTGGCTGTGTTGGTCGCGCGGCCGCGTCGGCGCGAGGAGGGCGGGCGGAGGCGGCCGACGGCGCTGCCACCGTTGGCGACGCAGCCGCGATGAGGAGTGGGGGTGGGGGGCGGCGGCGTGGAGATGCTGTTCCCCCCCCCTCCGTTATTATTTTTTTTATTTTTTTGATTTTTTTACTGTTTTGATTAAAAAAACTGTTGTAATGAAACTTTTTTATATATATATTTTAGTTTTCTTTGAACAGGAAGTAGAGGATGTGGAAAAAAAATGCTACGATGATGGTGGTGAAGATGATGAAATGGAGCTAAATATGTGGTAACGTGATATGTTAAAAAAATTTGCAAAGGTACAAATGATGACAAGATGAAAACAAAAATACCTACGATGGACGCGGGCGCCTATGGAGTGCTCACGAGAGCACGGTCTTCGCTCGAATCGCCGGCGTGCGATGAGCTCGAGCAGCACGCGGTTGCGGCTGCGATGTTGGCCAAAAAACCAACGGATCACACAGGAGAGAGGGCCGTCGTTGCTCGATCGCGGTTGCGTCGCTGTCACCGATTCAACTCAGGTAACTAGGCTCTCCTCACATAAAGATGGATTAAAGGCAAAAATGAGGAGAATGACATGTATATAAAGATGATGGAATGAGAGGTTATTAAAGTGGTGGAGTTGAATGGGAGGTTGTATTATTAATGGAGTTGAATGGGAAGTTGGGAAAAAAATGGTGGAATAATGGAGTTGAATTGGTGGTTATTGTAGAGAATAGAAATTAAATAATAAATAAATAAATAAATAAATAAAGTTGTCTACTTTAAATACAATAAAATAAAAAGAAAAGAGAAATAGTGGAGAATTTACAATGGAAGACAAACAACATGTACACATTTTTTACTTTTCTAATATGTAATTTTTTTATCTTTTTAATAAGAGATATTTACAACGGAAAAATACAATAAAATACTACAATTAAAATACAACACAAGTATGATTTTTATGTATTTTTAATAATTAAGAAAGATACAATAAAAAATGAAGAAAGTATGAATATATACATAATGTACAATGTACATCTAGGTCCCAAAACCCAACTTTTGCAAATGAGCTCCGATTTTAATGAAACCACTTCCATTGGATAGAACTTGAACTTTAAAAGTGAGTTTGGTGAATTTGGAGTTCATACGGTGCGGGAATTTAGCTTGGAAGTTGGACTTTACGGCTTTTTCTCTTTGGGATCTAGGAGCATTTATTTGAGATAAAATTTGTTTTGTATTTTGTATTTTTATATACATTTTTATAAACAAGTTAGAGAAAGAATTAGGCAAAAAGGAGTTGAAATGAATTTATTAAAAATATACGAAGTTTTGGGCTATTTACATGTGAGAAACTCCTTTGATTTTTGCGGCTTTTTATTGTTAATTTATTTTGTAGAATCTAATATACAATAATTAATGTATATTATTTACAAGAGTCATTTTGTTAATTTATAGATTTTATAGACATTTATCAGGGATTTTACTCGGGGATTTTGCTAAGATCAAGATATTGTGATGATGAATCGCGGATTCATCACACCCTTGCCCTCGCTTTGAGCTTTGCCCAACTGATTTCCATTACCACCCTATGTTCTTCCCGTACAATCATCCTCCACGACCGCCCTCCCATCAGGAGCCTAGCCATTGGCCACCGTGTCACCGCCCTCCACTTCATCATCGATCATAGTGTTTGCCTCGAACCATGCCACCGACCATCCTCCCAAAGCAACAGAGCCCTTGGACCTCCCCACCTCATTGTCACAGACATCAGTGGAGCTCGCCTCTCGGTCGTGTGTCGACTGAGGATGAGCCAAAGTCTTTGCTCCACTGCCTCCACCTTCGAGAAGGTCCTCTCCGCTCTCCACTGCTCGCCTACAGTAAGCCCTCGGCTGCTCCGTACATCGCTTTTGACCACCACCCTCGTTCCTTTCAACATCTGTAGGATCAGGTCTCAAGCCTTGATCCAACGACCCGTAGACAACTATGTTACCACCATCGAACCTCGAGCCTTGGGGAAGACCGAAACAACCTGCTGTTGCCAGGTTTAGGCTTTGGAGTTCGAGCCAAACCTCCCACCGAACCTCTTTCGCACGTGCTTCACATGCGTGGGTGGGGAGAAATTGTGCCCAAACCCTCGAACTCCTGGGCTTTGCAATCAGGCCCAACCAACCAACAACCACGTGCGTGACACGTGCACGGCGTGAAGAATTCATTGGACCTACCACACACCCATCAAATTATAAGGAAGTCTAATATTCAAGGAGGCGCTCGCCCTCTTGTAAAATTGCACGAATAACCCTCCTCGTTTTGGTAATTTTAAGTTCATCCATGTTCGTATTTTTTATTTTCTTCTTTTATTCTGTATTACAATGAGACCCCTGCATTATAGTCACATTTAGTGAGTCATCTTGTCGTCATATTTTTAGTCCAAAAATGGCATCTTTTAGAACACCTTATGCTCGATCATTGTGGATGATGATTTTATTTTTGTGAGTTATGGTTTATTTAATACAATTAAATTGGTGTAAAATTTCATAATTTACCCATTGTGTGGTCTTTCATTTGAAATAAATCGCCAACTGCTCCAAAAATTCACAAAAATTCAAGTAGGTGGATTTAATTGTTCTCTTTTTATGGTCAAAACTCATCTCATTTGCACACACATCGAGGCTGCAATAAATGAAATGGTGATTTGAGTAATTGATTTTTAATAGGTCATAGACCTACTATTTTTAGGATTTAATATTTTTTTTAGATACCACTCACATAGACTTATCTAGGATAATTTTATTTTCGAGAAACAAATTAGTTTGCTATTTATTAAAATTAATTTGCAAAAAATCACTCTGCACACATCATTACTTCATAATAAATTCATTTTACATCCGAAAAATTCCAAAAAAATTACACTGCATTCATTTCATCATATTTCACATTCTGATCAAGTTTTAGGATTTTTTGACTTCATTTGATTGAGAATCACATTTTAGCCCCCTAAATTTGCCTAAGTTTGCATGTCATTTTTTAATGAAAACCTAGGTTCTAAATTGACTATTAACCAATCTAAGAAGACAATGGCCTCCCTGAGTTCGACCTTGGGCTTGACCATGTAAAATAAAAATCTTACTTCTCGCTTTAATTGCTAAATTAATTAAGTGGTCTTTTTGATAAATCCTAAGTGCATGATTAGTGCAATAAAAATGACAAATTAATTAGGATAATTTATCGGATTGTCGTGATTCCATGAAGAAAACGGTGGGTGGGGGGTACACGACTACACTTTCATTACCCCTCATGAGGTCGATCATGTGATGGGTCTTTGGTTTGGAGTTCAACCCAGGCTCGGGACATGTGGTTGTGTCATGTTGCTGCAAGTTATGTTCGGGTGTATAGGCTTCGAGTTATACGATGCCATTGGATAAGAGAAGGGGGAGAGAATCAACGGTGCATGTAGCACCTCCTTTTCTTCGATCTCCTCAGGAAGAGCTTCTTCATCGACAAGTTTTTCATAATACATATACCCGTAAACAAGTGAAGTAAAGACACGAAGCAAGTCCGCCCCTGGTTCTGTAGCTAGAGCTAGTCTGTCCCTGGTAAGCAAGTACGGATATCGTCAGGAATGGGAGCAAAAGTGGAGTCAGCCAATGCGACGAAAGCCCTAAGAAATGCATGGGAAAGAAGGTCAGATTAACCCCGAAAAAAGTGATCCAAAAATGGATTTGACCTAAAGTTTCCGGGTATGTCCGACCAAAGAACCATTTTTCTTCGTCACCGAGGACTTTGCCTAGCTCTGCTCTGATAGTCTAGTGCATCCGCCCCTACCTTCGGGTGCGGGAAAGCATGTCTGAGTCCTGATCTCTCTCTCACCCCTCGCACATATATACTATGGCTAGGGCCCTGACTATACATATACTGCTAGCCTTTCTTCGAAGCTCATTCGATAAGAGAGGGATTGGAAAAAGAAGTAAGTCGGAGGAGCGGAGTTGAGATGACGAGAGAAAAGACCCCCTTTAAGACCAAGTTCCGGGGCATTTTCGGGGAGTAGCCCCTTTCTTCAGACACTTCTTGGCACATACATTAAGGGAGCCATCGAAAGGTGACTGAAACAGCGCGCGTCAGGTATAGTTGTATGGATGAGTATGTCTCGATCAGTCAGATCCACCACCTTCGATAGTTGGTGACGATCACGACAGTTGGTGACAATCGCGTAGGGGGCACCTCTTCTTATCTATTCTCCTTTGATCGCGGCCACGGTCTAGTAATTAGGGGGGCGGCCACAGGAAGACTGGCTTTGGCTTGTTGCATGAATATCTAGTTTAGGGGTGAAAGCACAACCACTCGACCGTCCATAGGTGGCCCAGGTCACTCAAGTGGGAGAGCCGTGTTATGGGTGACCTTATTGCACGGTTCGGAGAGCACTTGTCTAGGTTTTTCCATCTTCCTCTTGTCTTACTTGATTGAAGGTTATAGCTGACGGAAGACTATCTATATTAGCTCTTTATCCTCATAGATAAGCAAGCTTTTTTTCTCCTTTCGCCTTAATCAAACTTTTGTGTCAGAGTCTCGGCGCATAACCTCCATCCTCCCATTTTCAGCATACACAAGAAAAGGTATCAGACCAATACCCCGCGCACACGGGAGCATTTGCCTTGAAGAGAGAAGTCCCCTTACCTCCCCGCAAACTAGAACTAGGTAAATGCCAAGCTGGACAAATGCGGCCACTATTGTCATGCCAGTCCAGGAAGAAGAGCCGCTTGGAAGTGTGAGGCTTCCGGGAGGACCACAGGACTTTTGTAAGCCAACAGAAGCGATTGACCTTCTATCTGTCGACCGGCAGCAACCAAGACAAGAGCGGGATTCTCTTCTTCGCCCTTGTGGTTCCCGGGAGGTGATTGGGGAAGAGCTGCATGAGGCGGGCAATCTCGCTGCTGAGTCTTCAAGTGGCTAGAAGATGGTGGCTCCAGCTCGTGGTTACTAATGGAGTTCTGTTGTTGCTGCTTCTCTTATGGGTTTCAGTCGACTCGTTGGTACTTGCAAGTGAAATTAGACTCGAGGTTGAAAGCCTCGGTTATGTTGTCACGCGAAAGGGGAGGAAGATGGTGATGGACTCCATTGTCATAAGAGGGAAACATAGTGAATCAACAAGAGGTCATGAAAGCAAGAAGAAGCAACTAAGGGGGAGAAGGTGAAGATGGATCTCATGGTTGGATTGGAGTTAGGTTACAAAGAAGAAAATGAAGTGAGAGATGATCGAGAAAACAAGAAAACGAGGACCATACTTAAAAGAAGAAGAAATAAGAAGAGGGAAAAAATAAAAGGGAAAGTGATTACTTGTTGTGGCATTCATCTGAAGTTGAAGAGACTGTGTCCCGCTCATGTTCTCACATTGATCCAACAATGAAGTAGATGGAGAAGCTCTGCTCTTTTCAAGATGACCTAGCAAAAAGGGTCGAAGACACCTCTAGATCACACTATGGGTGAGATCTTCGCCCGAGATCGTGATGTCCATTGTCACTAGTCGTGGATCCCTAGCTCTCTCTCTCTCCTCATTGGAGACGACGATCGATGGCAGATGCTTGAACTCTTGGAAGCAGGAAGGCTTATATGGTGTGAGAGACATAGGGGATGAAGGTTATCTGTTATGCGATTGGGTGGTTCAGATTAGGGGTGAAGATGTTGGAGAAGATAGAGGAATGGGGTTGGTTATTATTAGGTTCTTATATGATGATTTAAAAATGAAGAAGGGGATGGTGTTTACATTCCTTACAGGAGAAGGGACAATGGGGATTAGGATTGGGTATTCATGTTGTTAGTTAGTTGGGGATTGAGAACAAGAAAGGATAGAATATGTTGGGTCTCTATTGCATGTTCGATGATGGTTGGTTGGTTAAGGATGAGCCTTTGGTTCGGATTAATGGTCAAGAACGTGGGATAGTATTCGATTTGGTGTGAGGGAGACATAGTTTAAGGATGGGTTCTGATTTAGGGTGATTGGGTTTGTTCAATCGTGGTTGTATAGGTTTGTTTGATAGGGTAGTTTAGAATTAGGATTGGGTCAAAGAGAAGGGAAGAAAGGGTGTTGATTCGATTATACGCGATGGGATAAGGGTAGTTAGGTTTAGTTTGCATGGGCTCAAAGGTTAGGGATAAACCTGGGTTCGGTTGTTGGGTAGAAATGCAAACGAAGAAGAGGGATGGATTAGGATAGGAGAGTTGACCTAGGGACAATTATGATTGGCTGGGAGTATTATAGGAGTGGAGGGGGGAGTGTGAGTGCACTTTGAGTGTAAGTGACCAGTGATGAAATGCTACTTGCCGTTTTGACTTTTTGACCATGCATGAAAATGCAAAAGAAAATGGAAAAAATAGTAAACATGATTTAATGCAAAAACGGTCAAAAAGAAAGTTGTAGGTCTCGAATAGGTCTACAATATTCGTGGACTAAAATTCATATGAAATCAATATGAGAGATAAGAAAGTTTTTGATGATATTTTATAGAATACAAAATACCAATTTCTATGTTTTGTAATTTTTATTTTGTTTTCTATAGGTAAAAAATGCATGCAAAAAATCAAACATGATGTAAAATAATGAAATATGCATGAATGCTAATTTTTGTATTTTTAATGAATTAAGGATGAGTTAGAATAAAATGTGAGAGTTAATTCTTTATAGAGGAACACAACAATTCTACACAATTGGAAACACTCTTTTTCTTGAATTTTCTGATTTTTTATAATTTTATTTTTATGTAATTTATTAGATCATGGGCTAAAATAAAGAAATGAGAAATAAATAAAATCAAGTGTTAGATATATACATAAATTAATGAGGTGAAGTCGGTATACACACACACAAAATATAGTTCGGTCTCAAAGCCTAACTTTCACATATGAACCCTGATTCTTTCAAATTTAGTCTTTATTTGTAGATAATTAAGTGCACATTAATTCATAAGTGAGTAGAGTCAAATCATACATTGTATGAGAGATATATAAGCACTTATGGCTTTTCAGAATCAAACTTGGATTTGGTTTATTTCACATATATACAAATTGATATTTTTTAGAATTTTTCATTGGTTAATATGAGTGATATGTACATAAAGGAGATGGTTTTATTCAATTTAGAGTTAGTATGAATTAACTAATAATGATGAAGTTAGGTGAATATATACAAGTGAAATGAATGCAATATCAAATGCTAAATGCATATTATATATAGATGCATGAATGCTAGTTATGAATTATAAATACCTAAATGCACTTACTTACTTGGGACGAAGTTTTTTTTCCAGCTAATTAGAGTGGAGAATCACGAATTCATCATGGATCATGGGGAGAGCATCGATGGTGGGGATTAGAGGAGGAAATGAGTTGTCGTGTGTTAACTGGTAGGGTTATGATATGGTGAATTTCTTTTGTGGGGATCCAAAGGCAACAAATTGCCATATCTAACGACCAAGAATGATAAAATAGGAAGCTTGCATCCTCTTAAAAGAAGGTTCTCGTTCCCCTGTACATATACATAGGTATACATGCATATCTACACACGCATGCATATGTTTGTGTACTAATGGATTAACTGGTTATATTGGATTGGATTTTGATGATGATATTGTCCAATCCATAAATTAACCATTTGAAAATTCTAATTCGGTCGATTAAATTGGTAAAATAAAAAAGATTTTGACGATGATATGATCCAATCCATAAATTTACGATTTGAAAAATTGTGATCCGATCGATTAAATTGGTAAAATCAAACAAATCCAGTCCCAAAACATAGGATTGGATATGATTACAAATTTTCTCTAGTCTGTGTGCACCTCTAATTATTATATGAATTTTATTCACATAATATATGATAAATTTATTCATATATTTCAATATTTAATTTGAAGTTTAATACACTGAAATCAATACAAGTCAAAATGATATCACTAATTCCTAGATTGGCCCCTAGTCAACTTGGTGGCTAACTCTTCTCTAATTAAGTAGATGGGACGATTGCCGAGAGACTCCTGACCTCTTTAATGTTGCCCCCCATAGCCTCTCCCCTCCCTCTTCCTCTCCCCAAGTTGGACATCCCCTCTTCCCCATCTATATTCCCATGGTGATGCCCCTTTATGGAGAAGAACCCTATGTTAGAATTTGTTTTAAATCTGACACACATTAGATGTACTTGCATCCATGTATTATTTGAACATTAGTACCGAATCTGATTGGTCATTCTACTAATGGATGAATAACACTTTGAACCGATCGATAATTGATTTTTGTATGATTGATAAGTGTTATGATCGCTCATTGCCTTTTTTCCTGTTTGATCAGTTTTTGAACGCTGTCTACATTTGACCATTTTATTTTATTAATCGAAAAGTTACATTTTATGATCGATCACTAGATTTCAATTCTGTAACCAACCCTATTATCGACCATGGGTCTTTGATCGATCGATCATATGAGCATTGTTCGATCATTGACTTTTGGTTATCGATCATTCAAAATTTGAAAGTTACTATTTTTGACTCCCAACGGTTATCGATCATATTGCTTTCATTTGTTATATATATCTGTTTGAATCAAGTATTTGTACATCTTGTTGATATATTCTCTATGTTGATTTGATTATTGTGAACTGATTATTTTATTTAATCAACATAAATAATTGTTTTATCTTGTTCAGTTAACATTGTCTGGAGATACTCTTGGAGTTGGAAGCTCAAGGTGAAGCTCTGGTGATGCTGTAGCATGTTCAGTTGTAGTAATGACTTCGGTGTTTGATCCAACGTTGTCACTTTGGTATGTTCCAAGTTTGTAAACTTCTTGCTTGTAACCAGCTGAGATATCTGTCATATCTCATGATATATGGAAAAGTTGGTTGGCTCAGCTAATCGGAAATCCTAAGTTAGGAGGCATGGGTCGTGGTTTTCGCCCACTTGGATTTCCATGTTAACATATTCTGCAGTGTAATTGTTGGATTGCTGCTTCTGACTGGAATTGATTTTTATCTTTTGCTTCTGTGAAAAAGTTTTTAATATGCCATACTCCGTTAACCCTCCATATGGAGTGTATTTGATCCGCAAGTTTTGTTAAGTGGTATCAGAGGGGGTTTCTTGACTCAGAGTAAAGCAACGATCTCATATCTGATGGCACTACGGTAGTATTAATCATGAAAGGCAATCTATAGTACGTCCTCCTCACTTTGATGGCACAAGTTATTCCTATTGGAAGATACAATGTAGATATTTTTGGAGTTAATTGACTATGAAGTATGGAATATTATAAAATCAAAATATGAGAAGTTGACTCCAACCACTAAAGCTCCTATGTCTAATGCTGAGAAGAAAAAAGAAACATACAACTGTTGAACCAAGAATTATGTGGGTCTCGTGTTCCACATAAAACGGGAACATAGTCGTTGAGGCGACCCACAATAACCTTGAATTCGATCAACAATTAACCCACAATATATCAAGCGATGCAGAAATAAAAGTATTGAGTTAAAATTTATTATAAGTGTACAAATAATGTGTATTGGAGTAAGTATGTGTAGATTTCAAATGCATGGAGCGAGGGGAATATAGTGCAAAATTGGCAAAAAGACAATAATTATTTTTTATGTTTTTATAGGATTTTTTTATTTTTAGTGGGGTTTTGATATTTTTTGAAAATTTTAATGTATAAGTTTTTGTGTTATTTTTTCTTCTAATTTTTATATTTTCATATTTTTTATATTTTATGATTTTTATTTTCTTTTTTATAAATATAAATAATATATATGAATATGGTTTATAGATAATTTAAATACTACAATAAATAAATAGGATATAAATATATAAAAATAAAGAAAAATCAGGAAATACCCCAGGTACAACCCTTTTTTTTAAGGGTATTAAAAATATTTTTGGTAATATTAAAAATTATAATACTAATAACTATATTATAAGAAAATATAGGTATAAATATACAATAGGCTAGTATATATATACCTATAAATACTCAAAATACATAAAATAAAATCTATTTATCTTTTTTATATTTTAATCAGTTTCTTGATTTTTATCTAAACTTTACTATTCTTTTTATATTTTTAATTGAATAAAAGTGGGAAAATAGTGGGCAAAAATATGTAGCTGACTTGTTTTGGATTTCAAAAATAGATAAATAGCTCAAAAAGTTCCAAAACTAGTTTTAGTATATTATATATGGTAGTAAATACAAAAATAAAATATGTACTTTTAGGAATTTTTAATGAATTTTATATTTTTAGGTATAGAGAGGGTTTGCATTTTTTTGGGTTTTCTTTTTATTTTTTAGTGATTTTTGGTATGTAGGTGCAAAATATAATAATAAATAACTCCTATTTTTTATTTTTTTTTCAAAATTTCTTTCTAATTTTATGTATTTTTAATTAAAACATGGAGTAAATATAATGTTTTTGAATTTTTTAATATCGGAAAATAGTTTTCATTGGACCAAGAAAAATATAAATGATGTGAAATACTTTCATACATTTAAACTATTTTTCTCAAAAATTTGGATGCAAAATGATATTTTTAATAAGCAAAATAAAAGAAATAAAAATGCAACACTGGAAGGAACTAAAACAATTTAAAATAAGTAAAAATGCAATCCATAACAAAATTCTAAAGTCTTGGGGCCACTGTGTAATTTTCCCATGAATATTTAAATCTTTCAATATTGCTGGTAGGGGTATAAATGCAATTTACAAAACACGACATGGCATACATGCAATTTATCTCGAAAGTTTTGAACCAAATTACGAAACTACTAGACCAAACAATAATATGAAAGTCCAGGCGGTCCAAGCATAAAGCCCACTACCTCATGTGTATGCGTACGTGTAAAGATAACGCAAGGGGTCTACTAGAAATATTACAAAAACTTTCACACTACGGACTAAACTTTATGACATAAAAATAAGATACAAAAAGCGGGGGGCATAGTTTGCAAAATACCCCATAAAGGCGCTGGCGGACGGCTAGATCTACTTCACTTGCCATGCGTCGCACCGTGGACAGTGGATCACGCTTCGCTCTGAAGGGCTGAGATTAGATCTCAACTGGACATCTGACGGGTACAAGGTGATCGATCCTATGACACTTGGGTGATATGATGCATTGTTCTTGATCCGACAGTGGGGAGAGGACTTGGAAGAACTGGGAAGAAGCTCGCCTCTTGCGAGCTTTGATATGCTGTCCAAGGCATCTCCGACCACCTAGGATGCTCCCAAGTGGCTCAAAACATCATCGATGATGGTTCGCATTGGTTGGAAGATTCAGAAGGCTCCGGGGAGCTCTAGCATGGTCAGATGAAGTCAAGGAAGCAACATGGCTTCAAGTACCTTGTCCTTGGCAAAAGTTGACCTAAGAGAGGTCCTTTGGGTCTCCAGATCCTGCAGAAAGGGCACCAAACAAAAAAAGAGGTTCTAGGGGTCCAATTAGGGTGAAATGGAGAGGGGTGAGGTGCGACGATGACCTTTGACGATGGGGCATAAATGGAGATCGGATCTCTTGATCTGGACAAGATCAAGTTGGAGAATGGTGCATGGGATCAAAAAGAAGCAATAGAAAATGAAGTGGGGGTGTTAGGCGAGTCGGAAAACGATCGGGATATGGTGAGCAAGGTCGCCGGAGCTCAGCTCGGCGAACTATGATTTTTGAATTTCATGAAATAAAATGAAAATTTAACTTTAAACTAACGCTAAACTACTCTAATCCTAATCCTAGGAACAAGAAGATGGCTTAAACTAGGGCTCTACCTATCGGAGGAGGGAGCCTGGTTGGAGCTTAGCCACAGAAGAACGATGATGCTCCAATCACCACATGAACTCCTCTTTCTCCACGCCAACTGGTCCGACGAGACTCCTGCTATCTCTAGGAAACTCCAAGGCACGGGAGTCGGGGATTTTGAGGGGCTAAAGGGGATACAAAAATCAAAATGGGCAGAGGGATGTATATGTACAAGAGGAGGTTTGACTAGGGTTCTTGATCACCGCATTGATCCATCAATTGAGGAGGTACTCCAGCATGAAATACCAAGGATCGAGGCACAAGACAATGAAGGATCCGGTCCCTAAAAATGTAAGATACGATGGGGATAAATCGAGGAGCTTAGTGGCCTAGGTCTGTTAGACGTAAACCTATGGGAGAGCGGGGAGTTGACCGAGGTCAACTCCGATAAAAGAAGACAAAACAGATTGCAAATTAATTATTAAATCAAATTAAAATAGTAAAATGATTTATTGTTTTTTTAATCAAACATAAAAATATTTATTATTTTATGTGGTATTTTATTATGATATTTAGTTATTTTTCGAGGCTTTTTGTTGTATGTTAATTTTTATAAGTATAAATATATGTATATTTACATATATATTAGGCATTTTATTTTTACTTTATATTTTATATTTTAGTAGTTTAGAAACATATTTAGTTTATTTATAACTTAATTATGTATATATAAATGTATTTTTGTTGTATTTTTCTGAGGTAGTATGTACACTTAAAAAATATATATATCAATTATATAGGTATATATTCATATAATTCTTCTATGTGGTTTAATTCCCTTATTTATTTTATTATCTTTTTAATGATTTTACTTTATTCTAATTGTGTACATATATTATAAATAATATTTACAAAATTATAAAAATATAAAAAAGTGAAAAATATAAAGAATAAATAAACAGATTATGTTATTCAGGTTTAACATATAATAGGGGTCCAAAACCTAACTTTTGCATCTTAACTTTAAAATGAATGAACCCAATTCCTTAAATAGTTTATTAAATTTTATATACAGTTAAAGGTGTGTTTGGTGAATTTTGAGTTCATATGGAGAAAATACAGGTCTGTGAATTTTAGATTTTGGCTTTTTATTCTGAGTGTATAGGGCACATTGTGCATTATTTTTAGATGAAATAAAATTTTTATTTTTCTATGTCTTTTTATCTACAACTTTCATGCACAAAGTTTATTGATTTGAAGTATAAATAATAAAGAATAAAATTGGTCCCAAAATGACTTATTGGAGAATTTAAAATTAAGGTTTTTATTGGTTTGTTGGCCCGTATCTCCCCCCTACCTTATTCATTGTCGATCCAGTCATCATGATGTCTAGGTCTCATGGTTAAGGGTCATTCAATAACTACTATATTTCATTTCTTTTCTTTGTTCTTTTATTTTGGCGTTAAATAGAATATTTTATACAATATTTATATTGTAAATAATAGAGATTATTTTGTACAACATAATGCTATATACATCCATTTAGCTAGGGTTAAAAGACAAAATGAAAGAATAAAGGTGATGAAATGGAGATTCATCACCCCCTATACTTGCCTTTGCTAGTCTCTAGTAAACACATACACCTATAAGTGAAGAAAAGAAAACGAAGAAAAGAAAAGGAAAGAACTTGGAATGATTTTTGACTTTTAAACTTGTCTTATTAAAATCAAAGTTTGGAGCCCAGGAAAGACCTTTGGATTATTAGTCTGTTCGAAACCACACTACAATCAGGAAATGTGACACAACAACCCTTTGGCTCCATGATCCTATCGTCAAGTTCTCTTTATGGTCAGGTCAGAGCCGGTCTCCCAGTCACATACTCTTGCTACTTTGAAATGACAGATCCATGTGTCTGAATTTTTCAGCTCCTCCCATACAAACCGTTGAACTATAAAAGTCTGCTCTCCTGGTAGATTGTCCTCGTGGAGACAGATACTTTCTTCTAAGTTCAGGTACTGCTGGCCTTTACAATTGTATTGGGAAAGAAGCTAGAAGAAGAGGAAAAGAACTAGGAATGGACCAGCGTAGTCTTCATTTCCTTGTGAAGCACGGTCAGTGTAATCGAGTCTTCACCAAGAAGCATGCTTTTTTTGAAGCTCATATTTTTGGTGAAATTTTGGTGTAGGCTTATTTTGATTTTTCTTTGACTTTGCATTGCTTTGCATTCTTGTTTGTGCCTCGACGGATATAGCATCTTTTTTGTCTGCCCATTTTTTGGGTCTTGGAATAAAGTTGCACCCACAGATCGCTTCCTCATCTAAAGCATTATATCAATCCATCTCTAGTCTTTAGATATCATGACTACAAGAAGAAGTGGGTTAGAGTACTGATTTCAGCAATCCTCGAGAATGGTTCCTAAGCCACCCTTGACGAAGCAGCCTAGCATCGTCTCGACTTAGAATCCAAGATCTTTCAACAACCCATCTGAGTTGAGCTAAGTGTTAAATGCCAGGTGTCTAGTCAAGCCACTATCTCAAGAGTCTTACGAATGATATGAAGGGTTCTAGTTAAACACAATGAAACAACTCATGAACATAGTCTCATGAAACCTAAAGAATTAAGTCAAGCGACCTGAAGTATCCCAATTCCTGCCCTTAGTGGGTTCCTCTGAAATTAAGTGCATTAAGGTTTATACCGAGCTCCAATCTTCAGATTTTTCAGACTCGTTCAACTATCTCGATCATCCTGAAAAATGCAAATACTATGTGTAATGAAAGATAAAAGCTTTTTGCAAAGCGATTTTCTATTTTGAACTTTTTATGGATTTTTAGAAAAAAGTTTTGCTAATTTTTATGTAGGTTTTTGAAAGGATTTTGCAAAGATTTTTGGTTTTTGAATGCAAAATTTTAGGGTTTTTTTAATACAAGTTAGTAAGAGATCTATGTATAGCTATTTACATGGGAGTGCTGCTATATTTGTAAGGTCGAGGTTGTATTTTTACACAAAGAATTTACAAGTTGAGAGTTAGTGATTATTTTCAATATTTATATACATGTTTTTGTAAGGATTTTATTTGAGCTATTATTTATATGAGGTTCTCAAAACATTTGAAAATATTTTTGCAAACATTTTGAAAACTTATTTTTGCAAATAATTTTGACAAAAAAAATCACAAACATTTACAAAAGTTGAAAATCATTTTGCAAATATTTTCCAAACAATATTTATAGATTTTTCAAGATATTTTCAGATCAATTTTTCAAATCATTTGCAAATAGATTTTCAAAACTTTTTTTACACCAATAAAAGGAATTTTTACAAACCAAATATTTGTACAAAGATTTGAAAGTATTTTGTAAAAGTTTTTCAAACATATTTCAAAATATTTTTCAAAAAGATTTTTCAACCATTTTTCAAATCATTTTGCAAAATATTTTAAACCTAATTTGTTACTTATATTTATAAATCATTTTGGTGTGTTTTGTTAATTAGTCATATTATTGAAAATATAAAAGTATGAGTTATGGCTAAATATATACAGTGTATATACGACCCCCCTATACTTTGCTTGAGTTATGCCCTCATAGATCATAGAGAAAAATAAAGACATAACTCGTACTAAGTATAGAACGATCTATACTACATTGACTAAAAAACGAACAAATGAGAAATTTATAGTCCCCATACTTAGGATAAAATAGTCCTAAGTATAGAAAAATATATAGAAGGCAGTGAAGGTCAAAGGTGGGAATGTACGAAATCATCAGCTCGGCATGTATCCCCTTATACTTAGGGTAAAATATCCCTAAGTATAGATAGGATATCAAGAGTTGAGGAGATAAGCGAGGGATCACATAAATGAATAACTCGGGGTGCTCACCACCCTATACTTAGGACAAAGTACGCCCTAAGTATAACAAATATGAAAGTGGAGAACACCTTTTCGGTAAATCAGAAGATAAAAAAAGGAAAACAAGAAAACAAGAAGATAAAAATTATTTTTGTGATTTTCCTACTTGAGTGTCTGATCCTTTGGACTCTGGAAGCTCATCTTGAAATACAACTTCTATTGAATCGACAACGGACATGAATGTGTCGTGCTCCAAAAATGACTTCAGCAACTGTTTGCTGACTACAAATGGTTATGCATTATGCGACAATTCAGATATCAGTAAACTCTCATTGTCATGCAAAGCTTTCACAATGAAAGGCCCAGTCCATTTGATCTTCAGTTTGTCTTGGAAAATCTTCAACTTCACATCAAATAACCACACCTTCTATCCAAGTTCGAAAGTCTTCCCTCATATGTGTTTATCGTGCCACTTCTTGACTTTCTCTTAATACATAAGGCTGTTATCGTATACGTAGCCTCTAAATTCAAGCAATCTATTCAGATCAACTTTGCGGTTCTTTCATGCTTTCTCAAAATCGAGGTTGAACATGTTAAATGCACATAAGGATTTATGTATTAATTCCACAAGCAGGTGGCAAGACTTGCCATAAACAAGGCGGTAGAGAGACATGTTGAGGGGAGACTTGTATGTTGTATGATATGCCCAAAGAACTGAATCAAGTAGTTGTTACCAATTCTTAAAGCTTCAATAATATGGTCTTTATCTCCCTATTTGAGCATTCTGCCAGACCATTTGACTGGCGGTGGTACGACACGACAACGCGATGTTTGATGTCGTATTCTTTGGTCAACTTCTTGACTTATTTGTTTATAAAATGGTTCATCCCGTCAGATATGAGAATTTTTTGAATCTCGCACTAAGAGATGATGCTATCCTTCAAAAATCGACAGACTATGCGACTGTCTACGATTCAAGTGAGGATTGCCTCCACCCATCTGCTAACATAGTTGACGGCAAGCAGGATGTATTCAAATCCCTGACTATTAGGGAATGGCCCCATGAAGTCAATGCCCCATAAATTAAAATAATAAATAAATATAATAAATAAATGTATAAATGAATAAATAAAATAAATAGATAAATAATAAACTAGTAAAATAATACAATGAGAATAAAATAAAATAAAAATGGGATGACATGCGGTAACTCCAGGAGATGCCACTCTCAAAAAATATTCAAAAATCAAATGTAAAGAAAAATAAAAAATATATAACAAAAGAGGTGAAATCAAAAAGTGGTCAACATGAAAGTTGTTCGTATTGGCGAGATCTATAAATTTTGTAAAAGATCCTAAATCAAAAGAAATCATATGTACAATAGTATTTTTGGTGGTACTTTATAGATATAAAATACCACATTATTATCTTTTGTAAATTTTTTGATACTTTAAATAAGATAAAAATAAAAATAAAATTAGAGAAAATATAAAATAAATATTTACATAATCTATTTTTTAGATTTTTAATAATTAAGAAAATAAAGAGATAAAATAAAGGGAACATATGTACAAACTATATATACAAACTTTAAGATGATTTATTTTATTTAGTTTTTGTTGTATTTTTACAAATTTTATTAAAACATAAATCAAAGAAAATAAATACAAAATAAATAAACTAAAAGGGATTATTTTTGTACATAAAATAATAATGTCAAATTATTCAATATGTACAATATAAAATAGGGACCCAATACTCAAGTTTCACATATGAACTCTGATTCTTTTGAATTTGGTCTTGTTTTGTTGATAATTGAACGTACATTAATTTAAAAGTGAATAGGGGTCCATAGGGGACTGTATGAGAGAGATATTCACATTTTAAGGCTTTTTGGATCAAACTAGGGATTAGGTTTTATTGGACAAATTTACAAGTTAGTATTTCTTTGGTATTTTCTTTAATAGTGTTAGTAATATATAGAGTTGACTTTATTTAATTCTAAGTTAGAGAAAAGTAAATAAAAATCAAGAAAAATAGGGTATTATACATGTGATATTTACAAGGAAATTTGGCTTCTTAGTCATGCAATTATGAATACTAAAATGCATATATTATCTACAAGTGCATGAATGATAATAATGCGAAATAAATAGAGAAATGCAGTTAATTACTTGGGAACGAAGATCTTTTTTGAGCGACCTATATTTGTAATAATACAGGTACCCTCGGACACTTGGACATTCGAGCCTAATTTCCAAGTGATTGTTCACTTGGGGGCTCGCCGCGGCTTTTCTCTCATTTTTCTTCGCATTCTTTTTATTTTGTATTGTTTTTAGATTTTATTTATTTTTGTGTGATTGAGCCCCTAGTTTTAGGATTGCTTGCGATAGACTAAGGCTAAACACTTAATATTTTGCATGCACCTATAGTATCGTTTGGACTTAGTCAAATTTTAAACAGTTGATCATCACCTTCAATTCGTCGCGCCGTGAGCTCTCCCCACCAAGCGCTTCTCCTGAACTCGAGTGATGAATCACCGATTCATCAGATCACATGCATAAGCCAACCTCTTTTGGGCAAATTACAAACATTTTGTCAGATTTTGATAATTACGAAGGAGCCCTTTGAAGTTTATTTTGAGAAACTTTCTTATTAATTTTATTTCAATTAGGCTCTTGGATAATTTTATGAATAAATTGAGCATATTTTATATATATTTATGTTCTTGGTTTTGTTTCAAAGAATTTTTACTTCTCTGTGTTCTGAACTATGATATTTACTCTTTTGAGAAACATTTGATTATCAACAAATAGTTGAGTTATTCAGTATCTCTGAGCCTGTTTATACCCATTAATAATTTTGTTACTCATAAAAAGTTCAAAGGGGCTTGAGGGAGATTATAAATAAAAACTTATGAGGCCCTTTTCATTGAAAATTGTTCAACAATGAAGATTGGAATTTTTGAAATATCTGAGATTTTACTCATCATTGCTACATTTGCTTGACCTACATTCCTTCAATCACTTCGGATTGATTTATCATCTCTAATTTATTTTGATCATTTCTATAGTTTGTTAAGATCACGAGACTTCTCCTTACATCTCGTCTAAGCATTTTTACATTGCAAAAAAAACCAAAAAATCATTGCATTGTTTTATTTCCTTTCATAGTATTGAATCTATTTTCTTGCATAAAAATTATAGAAATCCATTCATTACATATTTATGTTAGAATATTTTTTACTCTTATTTTAAAGCTAACATCCACATTAGATCTACTTGCATAAGTGTATTGATTTTACATGATCTCAAAAAAAGGTTCAAGATCTCAATAAAAGCTCTTCGGAAGTTTCTTTTCATATAATATGTTGTTAAGTATTTTTACCTTGTACGTATTGTGCATTCATCAAATGTACTTTAAATAGTATTCAATTCTTGTATCTCTGATGATGTACACAAAGAGTCAGTATTACTACTGGTCAAGTCAAATTTCTTGCAGCAAAGTAAACTTCAAGTCAGACCCTCAATTGATCGCTCACTGCAACTCATGCTGATAAATCATTCATTGATCACTCATGGTGCTTGACCCGATCAATCATTCTTTAGACAACTAAAGAACACTTGGAACCGATTAGTCATTGATTTTTGTATGATCAATAAGTATGATTGCACATTTCTTTCTTGTTGATCGATCATTTTTTGAATGTTGTCTATCCTCGACCGTTACTTTTTATTGATCAATAATTCACTTTTTATGATAATCATTTATTTGAATTTTGAGTTCTCTAACCAACTATTTGATCAATCATGTCCTTTTGTCTGATCGATCATATGAGCATTGATCGATCATGGTCATTCCAAATTTAAATGCTACTATTTTTAGCTCCCGATGGTTACATTATTGAATCCCTATAAAAGGAGACCCCTACCTCCTCATTTCAAAACACAACTTATTCGAGTATTCTTCTCTCTCTCTCTAACTCTTGAGTGCTCATATCTTCAAGAGAGAATATTTTTAAGAAGAAAGCTAGTTCTTATTTGTAGCAAGCTCCTCAAGCTCTTTGTGTGCAGCCATAGATTTCCTTGAAACTTCTTCGACAAATTCAGTGATATTTTTTAATTATATAGCTTTCACTTGTCCTAGAGATATATCTGTTGGAATCACGTATTTGCATATCTTGGTGATATATTCTCTCTGCTGATTATTGAATACTAATCATCATTAATTTATTATTCATTTAATCCACACAGATAATTGTTTTATATTGTTCAAGCTAATGTTTCTCTACAGATACTCTTGGAGTTCTCTCTGTAGGAAGCTCGAGGTGGAGCCTCAAGCGGTGCTGCAGCTAGCTCAGTTGCAGTGGTGACTTTGGTGTTTGATCCAAAGTTTTGACTTTGATGTGTGATCCAAGAATGTAAGCTTTATGCTTGTAGTCGATTGATATATTTGTTTAAATATCTCAGTATATAGTGGAAAAGTTGTTTGACTCTCTAACAAGAAATCCTAAGTCAGGTTGGTTTGGATCGTGGCTTTCACTCGCTTGGGTTCCCATGTTAACATACTGTGCAAAGTGATTGTTGGATTGTTGTCTCCGACTAGAATTAATTGCACGTTTTTTTGCTTATGCAAAAAAGATTTTAATATACCAGACTCCATTCATCCCCCCGGAGTGTATTCTATCGGCAAGCACTGTCATACTCATGTTTTACTTGGGTTCTGTTCATTTCTTCCAAAAACTTGACCTTATCTGAATTTGAGAAACTAGATAAATGGATTCAGAATGAACAAGGATCTACCATCAATAAGTTAAAAAGATGGTGGAGAGTTCGAAAAATTTTCTGACTAATATGCTAAGGCTAGGATCAAACACGAATTCTCCACACTCAGAATAAAGGCTTAGAATGATGTAGTTGAGTCGAAGAATCACACTCTTTAAGAATATGCCTGTACAATGCTATGTGAATATAACTTGCCTAGATACTTTTGGGTAGAAGTCGTGAACACAACTTTCTCTATTTTAAATATGACCTTGATCCGACCAGGATTAAAGAAGACACATTTTGAGCTCTACTACGAACATTCACCAAGGATAGGCTATTTCTGTGTTTTTAGAAGCAAAATTTATGTTCTTAACATTAAGAATAATCTCAACAAGTTTGACCCGAAGAGTGAAGAAGGCATCTTCCTAGGATATTCTTTACGTAGTAAACTTACATGCTCTTCATTAAGAAAAAAATGACCATTGTTGATGTAGTTAACATTTCTTTTGATAAAAACATAAGTAAGAATCCTCAACTACATGGATTAAAAATGAAAAGACACTCAAGTAGATCTTTCTAGTATACTCGAGAGTAGTGATTCTTATGGCTTACACAAGGACTTTAGCTTTGTCAGAGATCACCCAAAGGAGTTGGTGATTGGAGACATGTCGAAAGGAATCCAAGACAGATCACACTTAAATTCATTTAATTTGTGTTATTTGCTTTTGTATCCTCAGTGAATCCAAAGTCAGTCGATGAGACTTGCAACACATGATTCTTGGTTAATGGAAATGCAAGATGAACTTGTTCAATTTAAGAGAAACCAAGTATGTGAGCTTGTTCTTAGACCTGAAAATCACATAGTTATTGAAACCAAGTGGGTTTTCAAGAACAAATTGGATGAATCAGGGACAATTATCAGGTTCAAGGACTAAATCATATCTTTAAGCTCAGAAAATCCATCTATAGACTTAAGCAACCTCCTCGAACATGGTACAATTGACTTAGAACCTTTCTACTCACCCGAGTAATGTAGGAAAAGTATATTGCAATTAGTTTGTGAAGTCTATCTTGTCTGATTTAATAATTGAGCAAATTTATGTTGACGACGTCGTATTTGATTATGTTAATACAGTTCTTTGCAAGAAATTTTCTAAAGCTATGCAAGAATAGTTCGAGATGAGTATGATGAAAGAACTGAAGTTCTTTTCAGGGTTGCAGATCAAAGACATAGTTTAGAACTTTCTTTTCAAACCTTATGTAAATGAAAGAGATGCTCACAAAGTTCAAATTAAGCTACTGTTTACGAAAGTCTACACCGATTTCCCTAGGGATTAGACCTGGCCAAAATGCGGACCGGGCCGAACGAGCCAAGGTTCAAACCCACTGTCTAAAGCCCGCCATGGGCCGATCCATGGCCCATTTTGTTTTTTTCCATTGAATTGTTTAAGGAATTTAATAAGAACAAATGATTTTATTAATACCATTTACACTTTATATAACTAATATAAGTCATTTACATGTTACTTGACATGTAACAATTAAATTTTATTTAAAACTAGTGCCACATATGAAAACTTGAAGTTATCATATTAATACATGTACTATTCAGCTTATATTTATATATTTTTTTATTTTTTGCGGTCTAGGCCGACCCATGCCTAAAATCTACTACCCAAGCCTGACCCATGAGCGAGCTCGACAGGGGAGCTCCTAGCTCGTTGGCTAGGTCTACTAGGGATGCATCTTGACATAGAAATGTCAGGGAAGCCTATCACCTTAAGACTGTACAGAGATATGATAGGATCTATAATCAATCTAACTGCAAGCATATTTGATATACTTTTCAGTACTTATTTAGTTGCACATTTTTAATCAACACCAAAAGAAAGTTACACAAAAGTAGTAAAAAAATCACTCATTATATCATTTTTACTAAAGATTTAAGTTTATCCGAAGTTACATGGCATATATTTATTTGCATACATTGATGGTGATTTTGCTGGTAGTCTCCTTGATAGAATGTGTACAAGTGGAACCTTCCAATTAATGGGAAATGCCCTTGTATCTCGGTTTTCTAAAAAGATAACTTGTTTAGCACTGTCGTCTTTGCCTACTCTCATCTTACCTTGATGACCCCTTGACCTATTTTGTGGAACATGTTCATAAAACATTTTCCAGGGTACAGTATGATTTTTTAACAAAATCGTATGAAGCCGTTCTTTAACTCTACCATTTTCCAGGTTACCCAGATGCTCTCATAGACTCCATCTCACTAGATAACATTGCAGAGTTTATATCAACCTCAAGGACATCAACGACACCTTAGCCTACCATCCTAGAACCACCATTAATGACCAAACCTTTGTCATTGATACATCTATGATTTTATCACATCTTAGGTTGCACAGACTCATGACCTAGTATCACTGAAGTGATCGAGTCTCTTAATCAAAATGAAAGTTAGAGAAACCTTGATGTTAGTGCATAATCTTTCTAACTTCAAGCCATTTGCACCATCACATCTGAGGGAGGCAACATATGTAGAATCTTGACAATAGTTCATGCAAAGAAGCCTTTGCCGAACCTCACACAATCCATGCTTCACCTCACATGGAATTGAGGAACTATAGCTGGCTTAAGGGTCAAACTCATGAATTACCAAATGAACTCAATGGATCTTTTGCTTGTTCACCATCATTGAACTTCAATTCCATTTAACAAAGAAGATTCAACATCTTCCAAACTTCCTCTTTCATTGTTCAAACTTAATTTATTTGTTGGTTATATGCCCTTGAAAACCACTAACCTCGCCTAACCATGCGAACCGAGCTTCTCCATTACCTGATTTGACTACTACTTGTACCTTACCTCCACCTCAACCATTGCTGCATCCTATTGTGAGGTTCGTGAATAATCTTTCACATGGATCACAGATGGGTTGTTGACATTTCCGAGTTTTAGTAGAACTCTAGGCATCCATTGGTTACTGATACAATAAGGAAGAGCCCCCACATCGAGCAAGCAAGGAGAAGATCACCATCGATCTTGAGCACACGACCGAGTGCAACACATCATCCCTCTAAGCACCAGTAATTAGTTAGTAAACATGTAATAAACCATGTTATGGGTTTTATACATGCCATGTTAACGAGAAGAGAGAGATAGAGAGAGAGAGCTAGGGATCAATGACTAGTGACAATGGTCATCACAATCTCACGCGAAGACCTCACCCATAATGTGATGTAGAGATGTCTCCGACCATTTTTGATAGGTCATCAAGAAAAGATCAGAGCTTCTCCGGTCCACTTCATCATCAGATTGAGGCGAGAACATGAGTGGGCCATCGTCTCTCCAACTTTATATGAATGCCATGACAAGTAATCACTTTCCCTATTTTCTTTTCCCTCTTCTTGTTTCTTCTTCATTCTCGTCTAGTCCTCGTTTTCTTGTTTTATCAATCATCTCTCACTTCATTTTATTCTTTGTAACCCAACTCCAATCCGACCATGAGATCCACCTTCTCCCCCTTCGTTGTTTCTTCCTTTCACGACCTCTTATTGACTCACTCTGCTTCCCTCGTATGACAACAGAGTCCATCACCATATTCCTCCCCTTTTACGTAACAACGTAATCGAGGCTTTCAACCTCGAGTCTAATTTTACTTGCAAGTACCAACGAGTTGACTAAAACCCATAGAAGCAACATCAACATTGGAACGCCATTAGGAATCATAAGATGGAGCCACCCTCTTTCGAGCGATGTTATCGAAGAAGCTATTCCTAGGGAGATCGAAGAAAAGGAGGTTCTACATGCACCATTGATTCTCTCCCCCTTCTCTTATCCAATGGCATCAAATAACTCCAAGCCTACACACCCGAACATAACATGCAGCAATAGGACACAACCACATGTCCCGAGCCGTGGTTGAACTCCAAGCCAAAGACCCATCACGTGATCGACCTCATGAGGGGTAGTGAAAGTGTAGTCATGCACCCCACACTTTTATTCCTGGAATCACATGTGTAACCCCACTTTTTTGGGAAAATTACAAACATTTTATCAAATTTTTAATTGCAAAGGAGCACTTGTATGGTTATTTTGAGAAACTTTCTTATTTAGTTTTATTTCAATTAAGCTCTTGGACCATTTTATGAAATAAATTGAGCATCTTTTGTATACATTTATGCTCTTGGTTTTGTTTTAAAGAATCTTTAATTATCTATGTCCTGAACTATCACATTTACTCTTTTGAGAAATATTTGATTATCAATAAATTGTTGAGTTATTCAGTATTTCCGAGCCTGTTTATTCCTATTAAGAATTTTATTACTCGAAAAAAATTAGAGTTCAAAGGGGTTTGAGGGGGGTTATATACAAAAACTTGTGAGACCTTTTTCATTGACAATTATTGAACAATGAAGAAGATTGGAATTAATTGAAATATCTGAGATTTTGCAACTACTCATCATTACTACATTTGCTTGGCCTACATTTTCCTTCAATAACTTTGGATTGACTTATCATCTCTAATTTGTTTTGAACATTTTTATAGTTACTTAAGATCACATGACTTCTCCTTGCATCTCACCTTGATAAAAAGTTATAGAAAAACATTCTTTACATATTTATTTTAGAATCTTATTTACGCTTGTTTTAAAGCTGACATACACATTAGATCTACTTTTATAAGTGTATTGATTTTGCTTGATCTCAAAAGAAGGTTCAAGATCTCAATAGAAGCTCTTCAGAAGTTTCTTTTCATATAATATGTTGTTAAGAATTTTTACCTTGTACTTATTGTGCAATCATCGAATGTACTCTAAACAGTATTCAATTCTTATATCTTTGATGATGTACACAAAGAGTCAGTATTGCTACTGGTCAAGTCAGATTTCTTGCAGCAAAGTCAACTTCAAGTCAGATCCTCAATTGCTCTCTCATTGCAACTCATACTAATAAATCATTTATTGTTTTCTCATAGTACTTGACCTGATCAATCATTCTTTAGCCAACTAAAGAACACTTAGAACCAATCGATCTTTGATTTTTATATGATTGGTAAGTCGCATGATTGTTCATTTCTTTCTTGTTGATCAATCATTTTTTAAACATTGTCTATCCTTGACTGTTACTATTTATTGATCGATAATTCACTTTTTATGATGATCATTTATTTGAATTTTGAGGTCTATAACTGACCGTTTGATCAATCATGTCTTTTTGTCCGATTGATCATATGAGCACTGATCGATCATGTTCTTTTGTTAATCGATCATTCCAAATTTAAATGTTAGGTTTTTAGCTCCCGACGGTTACATGGTTTAATCCCTAAAAAAGGAGACCCCTACCTCTTCATTTCGAAACGCTACTCATTCGGGTATTCTTCTATCTCTCTCTCACTCTTGAGTGCTCATATCTTTAATTGAGAAGATTTTTAATCTGAAAGCAAGTTCCGATCTGTAGAAAGCTCCTCAAGATCTTGATGAATCTGTGATTCATCACTCTAAAGTCGAAAATAGAGATTTGTTCCTGAGTAGTTAGATGCATATTTTCATTTATTGTGCATTACTTGCATTCATGCATTTAGAATTAATGTTCGCACTATAAAATGCATATTTGCATTAAATAAAAAGTCAATTTCACTTGTACATATTGACATGTATATTAGCTAACTTCACCTATTTTTATATATTTTCCCTAACTCCATATCCAATAAAAACAACTTCTTATGATATACTAACACTGTTAAAGGAAAAATAAAAAATACTAACTTGTAAAATTGACCAATAAAACCGAAAACCTAATTATCAGATAAACGAGCAAAAATGAGCATCTCTCTCTCTCATACAATGTCCATTTAGGTCTTCTCACTTTTAAAGTAATATACATTCAAAGATCTTCAAAATAAGACCAATTTCATAAAAATTAGAGTTCGTGTGTGAAACTTAGGTTTGGGCTCCTATTGTATATTGCACATATTAAACAAACTACCCTTTATTTTATTTTTTTATTTTCTTAATTATTAAAAATCAAAAAATTAGATTAAGTTGTAAATATTCTTTTCCTATTTCTCTAATTTTATTTTGATTTTCCCCTTATTTAAAAATGATAAAAAATCTACAAAAGATAAAAATATGGTATTTTATATCTATAAGATACTACCCAAAAATATTTTTTTATAGACGCTTTATTTTGTTTTTCAGTACTTCACACAAGTTGTAGATCTCATTGAGATAAGCAACTTTCATGTTGATCACTTTTTGATTTGACCACTTTTGTTATTTCTTTTTTATTTTATTTTACATTTAATTTTTTATTTTTCTAGGTGTGGCACATGGTAGCTCCTGGAGTCGCCATGTCTCACCCATTTTATATTATTTTAGTAATTTTTTATTTTATTTATTTATTATTTATTTTAATTTCTTTTTAATTTAATTTTTAAATTTTCTTCCATTTTTATTTTCTTTTCTCTTTATTAATTTTAATAGCCTACTTATTTTATTTTATTTTTATTTTTTTTCCATTTATTTCTTCTCTACTCCAACTTCCCACCCAAGCCACAAACTTCCATTCTTCCCTCATTTTCCACCACTCCAACTTTCACCCCACTTCTTTTACCACTTCCCCTCATTTTACTCCTCCTTTTATACCCCTCATCCTCTTCATTTTTCTTCATCCGCCATTCTGTGTTTCAACGAAAAAGAGAGCGATCTTGGAATGTTTTTTTCGGTGACAGCGACCTAGCATCCTCCTCGAGCCACGACCTTTCCAAGGCTAGATCCGAGGTGGTCTCAACCACTTTGTCGCAACCATCCCTCGCAGGAAGCTGCTTTAGCTTCAAAGGTCCATTTCACTGACCTTCTTGAGGCAACGACAGGAGTCCATCATAGCTGCTCTTCAAACCGGCGAACCACAAGTAAATTCTCTATCCTTCTCCTTCTCCTCATTATTTATCAAATAATTTTTGTTGTCGTTATTATACGATATCATCATAAATCATTACCATCACTAATATCATCATCATCATCATCACCACTTCTTCTTTCCTATATTTTTATATCCCGTTTAAAAACAATTCAAAAAAATCTACAAAAAATAAAAAAAAGAGCAAGGGGAAGCAACAACCGCCACCCACCCCTTTCTTCCTCGAGCAGGCGGTGCTGCCTGCTGGCTCTAGCCTACGTCATCCTCCCTCAGCCACTTCCAGCCGCTCCAGACTCACGCACGCACCTTCTGTGCTGCTTCCTCAGCCATCGCGCATGGCCGCGCTGCCTTAGATGCGCAGCTGCAGGCCACCTCTCATCGTTTCATAGTCATGCGCCGCCCACGACCCCGCGCCCACCAGTACTTGGCCTTCCATCCCACATTCCTCCGTGCAACATGCACCACCTCTCTCTGTTCCAGAGTCGTATGCCGCCTACAATCTCACACCTACCATCCCTCGGCCCTCTATCCCATGCTCCACCATGCGGCATGCACCACCTCTCGTTGTTCCATAGTCGCGCGCCACCCACGACCTCACGCCCACAAGATGTCAGCCCTTTGTACCGTGCTCCTCCATGCGACGGGCCCTCGCTCCAGCCTGCACGTGGTCTCACGCCTCCTCATGCAGCCCACGCACTCACACTTTCGATCGCCACCCCACCTCGCTCCTCCTCCAGCGACAGCAAGCCATCGCACACACATCGCCCATGACCCCTCATCCTTGCCGCCCTAGACGTGGGTTTTTGGAGCCCATGTCTTGAAGGTTTATTTTTATTTTTTATTATTTTATTATTTTATATAACTTTTAACAATTGCATAATAATCCCATTCAGTCTATTTATTTGCAAAAGTGCCCCTATGTACAATTTTTTGTTATGTTTTTTTTTCTGTATTGCATAGACACTCTTGCATTATCATTTTAATTTGGACCTCAAGATTGCATCATTTCTTTTAATCAAAAATAGCATGTTGAAGATCATTTAACTCTCTATCACTTGTCTATTTATTTGTATTTTTGTGAGCATTGAGTAATTGATTAAAATTATTTTTGTCAAAAATTGCATATTTTTCCTAATTCATGGTCTGGAATTCATATTTAATTAAATATTACTCCAAAAATTTTGAAAAAAATCAAAGATGAGGCTTCTAGTTGTGCTTTAATTATTTTCCAAATTTCATCAAAAATAGATGTGTCTTGTGCATAAAATAAATTGTTGAGTTATTTCTGTAAATGATTTTTAATTACAAAAATACTATTTTTGTGAAGTTTCAACTCTCTTGGATTGCTCATATAAACATCCTTTTGAGATAAATCGCTCTCCGGATAATTTGATTTCGTGGATCTATTC
Source organism: Ottelia alismoides (assembly GCA_037367405.1). Lineage (NCBI taxonomy): Eukaryota > Viridiplantae > Streptophyta > Magnoliopsida > Alismatales > Hydrocharitaceae > Ottelia > Ottelia alismoides. Next base: position 176,213 of record JAZKJV010001666.1, read on the forward strand.
GAAATTAAATACTTACAATCAATCTTTCATTACAAAATTCACATTTTTTCGAAAAAATTAAAAATTACTGTAGCTTCATTTCACATGTTTAACTTCCAGTAAAAATCTCATAATTTCTGCATACTGTTTGGGTGAAAAATTGCATACAAACCTTAAAAGTTTGCATTTTTAATTATTGCATTTTAAACCCAACAATTCTAAAAAAAATACATTTTGCATTCATCGTCGGATTTGGTTTCCAGGAAATATATAATTTGGCTATATTAAATTAATTTCACATAAAAATTAATTTGTCTAAGTTTCTTATTTTCTCAATAACCTAATTCATCTGCATTTTTGCATTTGCATTTTTATTGCATAAAAAAATATAAAAATACTTCTGCTTGGAAAGCTGTGAGCTAATTCATCTAAGTTGACCTGAAGTTGTTCCTTTACCTCCTTTAGTCGACCTTGAGGCTTGACAAGGTTAAAAATATATAAACCCACATTTGCTTACTTGATAGATAATTAATTCATGCAGTTACTTTTTGATCGATCCCGATTGCCTGACTACACCAACATGACACAGATTAAATAGGGCAATCTTCGGATCTATCAGATGGCACCGTTGATGGGTAGGCACAATTTAGGTTACTTTTTAGAAAATCTTGGGTTTAGGTTTTCCACCCCCGGGTAGTCTGACCCCTGGTTCTTCTTGTGTATATTTCTCTGCTTATTTTTATGCATGTATTTATTTATTTTTGTTCATTTTATTTTATTTTATTGAGTCTATCTCTATGATCACCATCTTGTTTTTGTGCGAGGGACCCGATGTGACGGAGCAACCGCTTAGGTGGATGAACCACTCAGGAGCTTCGGAGGCCAGCATTTTTTGGAAAAATAGCTGACTAAAAGAACACATAAATTTTAGACCGTGTCGAATCGTGAGAGAGTGTAGACTCTAGGATTTTGCTACATTTATTTGAAATTGTAATAATTGCTTGATTTCTAGAGGATTCTGTTTGGAATCTCGCGTGTGTATCAGGACTGGACATTGGACCCTTCGTGGTCGTGTGGTTGATTGACGTAAACTAGGACCTGCACTCGCGGCTCTTAGAGCAAATTTTTTTTACTTGTGCTCGTACTCTATAGGATCACATATCACATTTAACGAGACACACTTAGACCTCAGATCTATTAGTTCAAATAAAATTGTTCATCACTCGCTAATAGAACTGCCTGTTTAGGAATGGTTTTCTCGTTTGCATTTCATATAGTGCAAAATTTCAATTTTGTATTACATCCCGCATGTAGAGAGCTGGAGGCACTGTAAGTCTTCTTACTCAAGCATTCATAATTGTTTTCTCGACCACATTGTCTATTTCTGGTTCCCTCTCTCATTTTTTCTAACTTAGGATAAAGGAATTGGGATTGGACGGGAGACGTGATTGCTTGTGTGGATTATTATAGAAACAACTAAGAACTTCTTGTTAAATTGGACCCAAAAAATTGACTAAAATTATCCCTTATTTGTGGGAGAGCAACCCCATCATTGTCCGAATTTATTTGCAAGTGAGAGACAGAGACAACACTAGGATAGAGCCAAGCGAGGATTTTTATATAGACTACTGGTTCTACAGAAATGATAAGACATTTTTCAGTGAGGATCTATGGGTAGCCGATAAACGGTTCGGATTTCCTTAGTAGAGTGGGAGGTTTAGAGGATATCGTGTAAGGCTCCGTCCTCAAGTAACAGATAAGCGTATTTATACGGTCCACATTTACTCCTATACTGGCAGAAAATGGGTGCAACTAGTCATAAGAATCGAGACAGTCTATAGGGAAGTACATGCACCTAACAACTTATTAATCTTTCAAGACTTGTATTTATCACCAACTAAAACTGACAAGATAATTATGCCGAACCTTTACGGCCCTCACATGTAGAGTTGGTGAATTTGGGGTTTGCTCTTGCGTTTGTTTTGTGTCTATCCGTGTGCGTTGTTTTGTGTACTTGCACGTTTTCTACCTCGATCTGCTTACATTCATCCACTGTTCTTTAAGATGTCCGGATATTGGTCCTCATACCTAGACCTCTATGGTCACTCCTCCTCGACCATATACCGTTCATCTTCTCCTTCTCCATCTTCCATATATCCTCCACCATCCACGGGAGACCCTTACATGTGGTCGGTTCCACCTCGACTCGATTATGAAGTCAGTCCTCCAACTATTTTTTCCACTTCTTTGCATTTCTCACCTACCCACCTTCTTACACCTCAGACACACTTCCAACCTGAGTTAACTCACCTTATAGTCGGTCGCTTGCTGGAATCAAGGAATAATTCGAAGAGCCTGAGATAAATGATTGGCAGAATTATGTGCCCCCACATACCTCATTCTCATCTCGACCGAGTCATTTCAATTTATTACAGCTTATGTATGGAAGTGGAGAATGGAATAAGCGAATTCAATGTTGAAAACTTAGATGATACAAAGAAACACACACACTATGTACAACTGGAGTCCAGTCTACCTCCCTCTTCTACTAGCCACTTACCTTCCAATCTAGAGTCTGTACATCCTCTCGCTCCTCCTTAATCTATTAAAAACAATAAAAATATTGAAAATCCCAAAAAGTCCAAAAACATTGTAAAATAAGAAAAATTCGTAAAAATAGAAAATAAAAAAATATATAAAAAATTGGATTCATCCCTAAGGGAAGCACTCGATGAAGAATTGATTTTTAATCTTCCCTTAATAAAGGCTATAGATCACTTACCTGACCTCAAACGATTTGTGAGAAGTAAATTGATGCCTAAGAGGTCGTGCAATAAAAGGACAAGGACTGAGAAACATATAGTGTCTATGGCCGCCCCCATGGTGATGGGGAGAAAGACCAAGAGCCACAGAGTAAAGCGGTTGCCTAGGGTTGAATGTGAAATCAAAGACACTACCTTCACCCATGCTAGAATTGATGATGACTCATCGATAAATATACTCCCAACCGTTGTGCTTGACAAACTCAAACTCAGGCCAATCAGAAAGTCAAAAGAGATCATTCAGCTTGCTGATCGATATATAAAACGATTGAGAGGAACAATTTCAATCATCATTACTTTCCAAGGTGCTCTACTCCAGGTAGACTTCACGGTCATTGACAATGAGCACTAAGGAGGGTTTATCCAGTCTCCTATTATTCTCGAGAAGTCGTTCTTAGCCTCGGCTAAGGTGACTATAGATTGTGAGACTCGGGAGATCGATTTCACAACATTGGGAGCACTCCGACCTCACCCATTCTGTGACATACTATACTATAAGGTAACCCACAAAGCTGCTGACAGTCGTGACCATCGAGAGGTAGATGAGTCCCACCTCCCTGCTACACCTAAGATACCGACTATCGAGCTAACCATTGGATAAGAGACTCCCCACATATCCATGACTCATGTTGCTTGCATCACTACCAATGCCAAGCCAACAGAGATCACTAGCACCTATCCGAGACGAGTGCTGACCCTTCAGGAATATTACAATTTATATGGTGTCTCATTTGATGATGAACCCATGGTCATCACTGCACCACATCCCGAACCTTCAAGGTAGACAACCACGATTGAATTGACCCTACCCAAAAATATGGTTGCTCCTTATTCTAGTCGATTATCCAGTGAGAGGAAGCCGAGAATTGATTCCTCAAGGTGTTCCCCCGGACCCCTCAAGGCGCGCCACTCTCCTCTCCCTCTCAATGATTCAGGTTCTAGAAAATCGACTAAGAAAGTTTCCTTCAACATATCGGAGAAGGAATTTTCGGATGAATCCTCATCAGGTCTAGATGAGGTGGTTTATATGAGTGAACTCACTTCGGTTGTTCTTAAGCCATATCTGAGCAAGTAGTTGTATGTCAACCATCGTTGGACGATCCCTACACCTCACTATTATTCATTTGAGGATGATTCCGACATCGACATATATGTATATTACCCACCTCCTCGCTCCTGCAAGAAGGTTCATCACAAACCTTCTTGATCCTTGTATATTCTCACTCCTCCTTGTATAGACTTTCTTTCTTTTATTCCTTCCTTCCCCAATGATTTGTATCACTCACCCCGACTCCATATCATTTCATTTTACGACTATACTTAGGATGACCAGATCTTAAGTATAGGGGAAGAGTGATCCGAGTCTCTTCACCATTCTCCGTATATTACCTAGATCTCATCGGTTCTCACACTCACTCTTGACTTAGACTTAGGCTGACCAGAGCCTAAGTATAGGGGGGACGTGTGCCCATCATGTGTATATACTCATCCATTTCTATTCTTGACCTCATCCATACCACTTTTGATCTTCTTCTACATTTAGGCTGCTAGAGCCTAAGTATAGGGGAACGGATCGACTTCTTTACTTTTTGTTATTTTAACTCTCCCACTTATCACGAGCTATGTCTTTTCCTCGCTTCTTGTGCTATGAGGACATAACACATGCTAAGTATAGGGGGCATTTATGTATTACATATATACTTTACCCATAGCTCGTACTTTCGCATATTTTTGCATATATTATGCAATAATTATGAGGTGGGTAAAAATTATTTTTTTGTAAAATACACGTATACTTGTATAGTATGTATATTGTATAATACTTATAAAATTTTTATAAAATCTTGTAAAATTTGTTGTAAAATAGGAGGTATACCAAAAAAATATTTGAAAAAAAGCTTCTTATTTACTCTTGCATATCATCCTTGCATTCAAAAATGTGTCTTGCACTTCATCTACATTGCATGTCATCTGCATTTCATCTGCATATCAAGCATACACAAAGTGAAATGTTAATGGATTTTGAACCAAGTCATGAATAGATGTCGAGGATGGATTTGATTTGACCTTAATCTACCTAATTTCAGAGGAATCTTATAGGAACTGGAGTTAAGATTTTTTTAGGTTAAGCAACTTAATTCTTTGAGTCCGCAAGTCTATGTTCACATGTCATCTTGATTTGTCTAAGTAGAATGTTTCGTACACACTCATGATTCTTTTAGACAGTGTTCTAATATGGATAAGCACCATGTAGGCAACTCTTCATTGATGAGGTGGTAAGGAGGTAGAATCCTTTGACTTGGATTAGCACACGGGTGGAAACATCCGTCCTCCTCTAGGGAGAGTAGTGCATCTCAACCTAGACTAGTGGCGTCGACGTCTAACGACAAGATGCCATGGGTTGCAATAATGCTTCAAAAGAGGGATAGTCTACTGGCTCAAGAGAAAAAAATCCTGATGTACACGCTGCACCTTGTATATATATTCAAAAAAAAGAGAAAAAGGAAGAAGAAAAAGAAGAAAAAAAGAGAACTCAAAAAAATGGAACATGCCTGATTGAAAATAAAATGCCGGCCGGAGTATGTATATAGTCAAATAAGCAAGGAATATGCTTCAAAGCCTCATACTATGGAAGCCTGCAGCTGGAGATTTGGCTACACTGGTCAAGCTCCATAGATATGTGACTACACTGGTGACGAGTCCAGAAGATGCCCTTTCTTAATCTGCGTGAATTATCATTCGATTAAATATGAATGTCGTTTCATTGTAGGCAGGCAATCGGATTCGGTCAAGAAATAACCACAAGAAATTTTAGTCAATTTTGAATCGCGTGGTTTTATGTTTATTTTACTTGGGCAGGTTCCAAGGTCGAACAAAAGGAGGCAAAGGAACAACCTAGAATTTTGTCTATCAAAGTTTATGCTCGGTTTTCGAGGCGATCTTTTTTGTAATTTTTAATGCAATTTGGGATGCAAAATGCAAATTTGGCCGATTTTAAGGACTAGGAAATGAATATCATTCAAACAATGTCTGAAAAATCTGAAACTTGGCCAAGATGACAATTATGATGAAATGAATGCACTATAATTTTTTTGAAATTTTTGAATGCAAGATAAATATTTTATGAATTTATAAATGCAAAATATGTGAATTTTAATATTTAATTATAATAAATATTAAATCTATTTATTTTTAAGAGATAAATTTATTCAAGATCTATCAGTAGGTGATCGATCTCAGAAAATTCCTAAACCTCAAAAACACAAGATTTAATACCTATTAAAAATTAAATATTAAAATATGCAAAATGATTTTTAGAGGGCAAACGATGCATGCAAATGCAAATTTTTTTGGGCACGATGTAACAAACAACTAAATCTACAAGCTGTGAATTTTTGGCAATTTTTAGAGCAATGATCAATTACTTATGAATTTTCAAGCATAAAATGGACAAAATATGTAATTTTCCACAAAACAATTAATTATTAATTAACCATTGATCACAAAAATGTCAAACATATGCTATAATATAGAGAATTAATTGAAGAACTTCATGTTATTTTTGAATAATAAAAATAATGCAATAAAGAGGTCTAGAATAAGGGGGAAACTCAAGGGCATTTATGTAATAAAATAATGCAGAAAATGTAGTAGAGGGACTAAACTGTGAATACCTATAATCCGGGGGGTATCAATGCAAAATTTTCAGGTGGTCACGTGCACTGCACACGATCTCTGAAAGGTGGAGGCTCTTCAGCGTATAGGTTGTACTCCGGGGGCTTCTTTGCAATTTTCCCACGCGGCCACATACCTAGCACGTGACCTGTGGGTAGATGATGTCCCCCCGATGCGTGTGCCTTGCACGTGTGTGGGGGTCTTGGGACCTGTGCCCTACTGCGAGGCGGAGGAGTACGGAGGACCGACGAGTCGCTCCTGGATGGTGTTGTGGTCCTCCGGAGGTGAAGCGGTGAAGATAGTTGAAGCCGGCGATGAAGCACTGACGGGGACGTGGCGCTAGAGTCGCGGAGCATCGGTGTTGATGAAGACAATGCCCAACACTGTTGGTGTAGCTTTGTCGCAGAGGAGGTGGCCGGTGAAGGGGCTCTGGGCGAGGGTGGTGCTCCGGGGGGTTCTCCTGGAAGTGACGACGGAGTGTCGTGGTCGGTGGCAGAGGTGATGCTTGCTGGAGTTGAGTTGTCGGAGAAGAACAACGTGGAGGACTGGGTGTCGATGATGCGCGAAGAAGACGAAGTCGAAGGTTATCGATGAAGAGCGTCGTTGGGCTCGACGATGGAGGTCAGAGCAAGGGCAGAATCGACAACGAGGTGCCGTGCTGCTACGACCGCTAGGGAGGCCGGTCTCGCCGGAGATGAAGGGCCTCCGGGCTGTCACCATATGAGGAATCTAATGAATTAGGGGTATTGGTGGATGAAGGACGATGATGGGGAGGCATCGCTTTAAATAGGATGCGAGGTGAGGCCGAAGAAGGAAGGCGATCGTGATGGATTAAGGGAGACCGATGATTGATCGTGATGGGGGATGACGAGATCGAACGGTGGCATTACGCGAGATTTGTGGGGCGGCGACGATATTTGAGTGGAGGAGATCACGGAGAACATGGGCGGCACACATTTTTGAAAAGAAGGGGGAAGAAGACGAAGAGCAGGGGCCGTCCGATCGGTCGAGATCGGACGGCCCTACTAAGGCCACGTGGCAACGAGTTAAGGGGGCGGATGGTGGAGCACATGTAGGGCACGTGCGCAAGAGGCACGTACTCCGCACGTGCGATGATTTTTATTTATTTTAATTTTTTATTATACTTTTTTTATAAAAACAAAAAAATAAAAGCCCAAAAATGGGTGACACGTGGTGGCTCCAGGAGTCACCACGTGTCAGCCCTACAAAAATTGAGATATAAATGGCATAATAAATACATAAAAATAGTAAACGGATCGAAAAAGTTTCTTCATAAAAATTGCTAGTTTCGATGAGATCTACAATTTCATGAAGGGACCAAAACCAAAATCGGTTATTTGTGCAAAGTGGTATTTTGGGGTATCCCATGTACATAAAATACCTTGATTTTTGGATTTTATAATTTTTTGTCATTTTTAAACCAGATAAAAATATAGAAAAATATGATAAAATCAAAGATAAATATTCACACATTAATCTATTTTTTATTTTTAGTAAGTAATAAAAAGGAGAAATAAAATAAAAGATGGAAAAAAAATAATTTTTGTACAGACAGTTAGTGAAGGCTCGGACTCAGTTAGTTTCTTTGATTTCAAGCTCAGTTTGGATTAGGATTTTTACACATTTTAATAAAAATTTTATCAAAGAAGACAAATGAAAAAGAAATACAATAAAATGGATTAATTATGTACATAAAATAATAGGTCAAAAACTGCTAAAATACAAAATGTACAAAAGAGGCCCAAAACCCAACTTTCACATATGAGCTCCGATTCACTTGAACTTGGTCTTGTTTTGAAGGTATTTGAATGTACATTAGTTCAAAAGTAAGTAGGATCAAATCAGACACTGGATGAGGAAGATATCAAGGTTTTAGTCTAGGAATCCTAGAACTAAGGTTTGGGTTTTTGGTCCACTTATTTAGGTTAGTGATTTTTTTGTATTTTTCATTTATTCTTGTTAGTGATATGTGCACAGTGGAGTGATTTCAAGTCATTTGGAGTTAGAATGAATTAGTTAAAAATCGGTGAAGTTAGGCTATTTACAGGTCAATTGGACTGTGATTTTTGGCTTCTTATTTTGTGCGAAAATAAGTGATAAAATGCAATTCTTATCAAAACATGCATGAATGCTAATTATGCAGAATAATTGAAGAAATTCCCATGAATTTTAAGGATTTGAGATTAATTAATGACTTTTAGAATGATGAATCTTAGATTCATCATCCCCCTATACTTAAACAATGCTCATCCCTGAGCATCAAAAGCAATGCAATGAGGTGAAATGAGATTGGGTTCCATACCAAGACCATGAGAAGAAGGTGAAAATGAACTAGACCTAAAATTTGGATTATTAGTTTGGCAGAACTTTTGTGAGACTTAGAATTTTAAAATCAACAGCCTTCAAGTTCTACACAGCATTGTCACAGTTTCAGCTCAGAAGTCATCTTAGATCAATCCTCCTCCCAAAGCATTGCCTTTGAATATTGAATAATTGACTCATGTGTGTGAAAGGTTTTAGCTCTTCCCATCCAGAATGCCAGACTACCATGCAAACCTCCTCTCCAGTAACTCATCCTCGGGGAGTCAGGTATTTCCTTCTAAGGCCTGTCGCGTTGTGTTCACAATCGAAATGGGGCAGAAGTTAGAAGAAGGAGAAAAGAACTGGAGGATGGTGGCCAGTGTAGTCACCTCTCCTTGTGAAGCCGGCCAGTGTAGCCAAGTCTCCACCAAGATCTGCAGGTTTTCTTGAAGCTTGGACCTTTTTGGTCAGATATTTATTTGGTAGTGGCTTCTTTGTATTTGGATTTTTGGTGGTTCTGCATGGATCTTATTGTACCCCTTCGGATATAGAGTCTTTTTTTTCCGTACATGTTTTGGGGTCTTAGAAAAAATTGTGCCCAGCCATCCATCCCTTTTCCGAAGCTTTATTTCAACCCGTACTCTGGTCTTTAGATTTCCATGCTACCAGAAAAGAAACTCACACAGTCTTCCAATACCCCGTTTGAGTTGAGCTAAGTGCATAGTGCAAGAGTATTAATTGATTCCCTATTCCAGAGTCATACCCAGAATGAAGAGACCATGTTAGACACTAAGAGTCAAACGCTGCACATTGTTATGTTGAACTCGAAGAATTAAGTCATAGACATGAAGCTTTTAAAATCCTATTTCTCGGTGAAGTTCCTATGAAAATTAGGCGGATTAAGGTCAAGTCCAGACAACTCTCGGTTTCTGCTCATAACTCGGTTCAAACCCAAGGACATTTCACAGATGCAAGTGAATGTAATGCTGGATGAAGTGCAGGTGTGTGAAATGCAGACACATTTTTTCCTCTTTTTTTTCTTTTTTTGAAAAAGTTTTTTATACAAAAATGAATAAGAAGCCATTTTTTTCAAAAATTTTGTTTGGACATAGTAAGTGTTAGTAGCAAAACTTTTTTTGTTGTTGTTTTTAAGTTAGTTACCCATCTTGTAAATAAATATAGACTTACGCGAAAGTACGAGATATGGGTAAAATATATACGCAGTATATACACACACCCCCTATACTTAGCGAGTGTTGTGTCCTCAGAGCATAAGAAGCCTAAAGAAGACATAGATCGGGCTAAGCGTAAGAGAGTGAAAAAAGAAAAAGAAAAAAGATAGATCGGTCTGCCCCCCTATACTTAGATTGTGAACAGTCTAAGTATAGAAGAAGAGCGCAAATGAGGTGGTCAGGAGATGTGAATGAGGAGAGTATATACAGATGACATTGGTTCCCCCTATACTCAGGCTCTGGTCAGCCTAAGTACGGAAGAAGGGTGGAAATGAGGCAATCGTGAGAAGGAGTTTGATGAGGGGAATCGTATATACATATGGCATCGGTCCCCCCATACTTAGTCCTTGGCCTAAGTAGAGGAAGAAGATGTACAAGGAGACCGATGTGGTTGGGAGGGAGGATGGGTAGCCGATGATTAAGGCGGTTTTCGACCGATCTTTTTGTGAGCCTGTGGTGGGAGATCGTAATGATAAGACAGAGATAAAGCATATGATTCCAAACTATTATCAGTGCTATCCTCAGAGAAATCTTGCTGGATAGTAGATGACACGTACGAGTCAGATGAAAGATAACTATCATCGGAGTTATCCCTAGAAGAATAGTATTTGAAAGTGGACGCACTCCAGATATTCTTGTCTTTTCTTCAGTTGTTTTCTCAGAATTCATTTCTTCTTGGGATCAAGTGATTTGTCCTTGGATGAATACTCTGAAGCACCAGTCTCAGTCAGCTCATAAGAAAATATTCCAATATATTTAATTAGACCAGGAGAATCGGCTTTGGATGAATAATAGTGAGGAATGGGAGTTGTCCAATGGGAATCGAAGTTTGGATCCTTGCGAAGATATGATTTTAGGACTACTGAACAGACCTCACTCATGTAGATTACCTTTTCCGGACCTGATGAGGAACCATCATATGATTCCTCTTTCGGAAGGTCAAATGTGACTTTCTTTTTAGATGAAGGAGTAGTCATTTTGTTTCATGAAGGTGTTATTCCACTTGAGTATCCAGATGAATAACCGTTGAAAGTTTTCCCCTTGGTTGGTGTTCCTCCCGCGTATTTGTTCTTAGTTTTCTTGATGTTGGTATACTCCTGAGTTGGATTGATTTGTTCAAGGTAGTCAGAGTAGGTTGGCTCAGGGTGAGCCCATGCATAAGTCTTAGGATCATATGAGTCATATATTCTATTTTCCATGGTGAGAGCAGCTGGGAATGGAACAGGAGGAAGAGTCTCTAAACCAATAGTCTCATCAACAACCGCTATCTCAAGTGTAGCAGCGGGGTAGGGCTCATCTACCGCTTGATGGTTACGACTGTCGAGGGCTTCGTGGGTCGCCTCAGAATATTGTGTTTCCTCAAAGACTTGTTGAGATCAAAGTGCTCCCAATGTTGTAAAATTGATTTCCCGAGTCTCACACTTAATAATTGCCTTAGCCAATGCCAAGAATGGCTTTCCGAGAATGATCGGAGACTGGGTGAATTCTCCTTGATGCTTAATATCAATGACCGTGAAGTTTATTTTGAGCAGAGCACCTTGGAATGTAATGATGACTGAAACTGTTCCTCTCGGCCGCTTTATTGATCGATTTGCCAGTTGAACGATCTCTCGTATCTTTCTTATAGCTCCGAGTTTAAGATCATGAAATACAGAGGTCGGGAGGATATCAATTGGTGAATCGTCATCAATTCGAGCATGGGTAAAAATTGTGTTTTTAATTCCACAGTCAAATCTAGGCAACCGCTTCACTCTGCGGCTCTTAGTTTTTATCCTCAATACCAAGGAGGAGGCCATTGACAAGATATGTCTTTCAGTCTTTGTTCTTATACTGCCTGACTTTTTAATCATTAATTTGTCCATTACAAATCATTTAAGGTCAGGGAAGTGTTCAATGGCATGTATAAAGGGAAGTTCAAAAATCAATCTTTTCTCTAGTGCTTCCCGTACAACATGATCCAAATTCTTCAAATCTTCTTCAGTTTCAATTTTTATGAATTTTTCTGGATTTTCAATTTCTTGGGTGTTTTTGAACATTTCATTTTTTTGGTATTTTCTGTGTGGTGTGTGGATGTAGTGTGTTCCCCATATGAGGAGGAGCTTAGATATGCCGAATTAGATTCATAGTGATCCCTGGAGGAATAGTAGGAAGATGTGTTGCTGTCATGGTCGTCCCTAGGGTGATCATAATATTTGGGTTTCTGAATATTCTCAAAATTTTCAACAGGAGATCCAATCTTTTCATCATCCATTTTTATATCCGAGCTACCATAGAATGAAATTATTTGGTCGGTGAGATTTCTAAATTTCTCCTCCATTAATTCATACCTCTTATTTATCCTCGAAATGTCATCCTCAAAAATCTTTTCATGATCAATCATGGGAGCAGTCGGTGTATGTTCTTGTTTTTGAATTTGAGATTCAGTAATTTCATCTTCCATGTTCCTGTATGAGCTGAGAGGAGATATTCTTTGATATTCTAATATATGATTGTTATTTTCTGAAAATTTCTCCTAAAAAATTATGGAAGGAGTCTGCTCAGTGGAAGGATTTTGTGGGAATTTGTAGGTCTCATACTCAACATGTCGTGACTCAGGCATGTAATGTTGGTTTGAGTAGAGTCTACTTCCATGGTCATGATTGATCGTATCCTCAAATAACAGGGCCATACATGATTCATATGTGTCGATATCATCTGTCTGGTCCTCTGTAAGTATAGGCTGATCAAAGGAGTGGTACTCGGGTTGGTTAATAGGGATTTGATCGTCACGTTCAATCCAATGCTGATGATCATTAAGTGCGGGCATCTCCTTGGGGTTTGATCGAGCCATCATATTATTTCCTATGGTCCAGTCTGAATACATCTCCGTGAATTGTGGACCTGTCCCAACAAGATTTTGAGGAAAGAATGAAGGTGGTTGGGTTTGGTCTCTCGGCCAATCACGAGTCTCAATGTTTTTCTTTTCAAATGGTTCTTGGGTTGTAGAAAGAAATTTAGCATAAGTCGGTACATCCCAACATGACAGTTGATCATATTCGGTCACAAGTGGTGGAGTGGGAGAATATGATGCTGTGGTATCTTTAATCGGATGATTCGAGTAGAATGGCTTGGAATTTATCGAGGGGGCCGAATTCATCCGAGAGTGAAAGTCTCCTGCAAATGTTAGAAGATTCTAGAAAGCAAAGGTTTTAGACGATTTGGGCCTGACCGGGACAAATTTATTTTCATAATATAGATCAGATGGGTAGTCGTACCATTGTCCTGTATTTGTCAAAGGAGATCGATGATGAATCGACATGGTTGATCTCGATGCAAGTGCACAAGATATTCAAAAGAAATTTTTATCAAGGAGATTGATGGCATAAATGTGCAGTTTTTGATCTTCGAAATCGATTCACGCACACCAATGCAAACACAAATCAAACCCCAGTTCACCAACTCATACAATGAAGCCGCAAGAGTTCGACAATTTATCTTTTCAATTTTAAGTTGGTGATAAATCAATCTTGGAAAATAATTTAGCGAGTTGTTAGGTGTCGAAAATTTTCTTAAAGACTGGCACGAATTATTACGACCAGTTGCACCTACTTTCAGCCAGTATGGGAGTAAGTATGAATCACAAAACTGCTACCCGTGTTACTTAAGGACGGAGCCTTACACAGTGTCCTTTAAACCACCAACTCTGCTAAGGAAATCCGGACCATTTACCTGCTACCCGTAGATCCTCACTGAGAAGTAGCTAATCGTTTTTATAGAATCAGTAGTCAATATGAAAATTCAGATTTGGGGTCTAAACTTAAGTGTCGTCTCTCGCTCACTCAGACAAATAAATATATCCAAGGTCGGGGTTGCTCTCCCGCAAAAATTCTTGATTTTATGGGTTATTTAAAATTGTCTATATTTAGCAGTCTCAATTTTAATTAGGTGGTCACTGAAGAATTTAAGGTGAGCACAAATATACGTCTACCGTCCAGACCCAATTTCCTTTAAAATTATGTGATAAAATAGGAGGGAGAAATTTGACAAAAGCCGATGCACGCGAAAAACGATGATGTATGCTCAGTTAAAAGACTTACAGTGATTCCTCTCAATCTCCATGTGGGATGCAATACAAGAATTTAAATTTAGTCTATATGAATGCAAGCTGATGAAAAACTGCACCTAGCAGAAAGTTCTATTAGCCAAGAAGAAATTAGTTAAATTTGACTAAGTTGAACGTTCTATTGTACGTCTCGATTAACGTTCAGTGTGGTCCTAGATTCTACGAACACAATCAAAAATTTAAAAGCTCTAATAGCCTATGTGCAGGTCTATCCTAAGCGTCACTCAAGTCGGGCCCCACCCTTACCGGACAGTGAAACAAGCCACGACACACCACGGAAAAAGTTTGATGTCTTATTACACACACGAGAGTCCAAACAGACACCGCTATAAATGAGCAATTAATTACAAAATTTAAAATTGCAGAAAATTGCTCTCTCACGACTCGACTCGATCTTAATTTTAATGCGGTTTTTTCGGAAGTCGGTGAAGATGCTTTGATTTCCAAAAACTGCTCCACGTACGTCGGGTACCTCGTAAGAAAAATAAGAGAGAGAATGTAAGAGAGTGTCTCAAAAATAAATAAATAAATAAATAAATAAAACAAGAAAATAAATGCATAAAATGGAATTTATATAGTGCATATTCGGGGGTCAGACTACCCGAATGAAGAAAACTGAAAAAAATTTAGACAAAATCTATGTTGATTGCTTCCCCAGCAACAACGCCATTTGACGAGTCCAGAAGATGCCCTTGCTTAATCTGTGTGAATTATCGTTTGATTAAATATGAATGTCGTTTCATTGTAGGCGGGCAATCAGATTCGGTCAAGAAATAACCACAAGAAATTTTAGTCAATTTTGAATCGCGTGGTTTTATGTTTATTTTACTTGGGAAAGTCCCATGGTTGAACTCAAGGAGGTAAAGGAACAACCTAGAATTTTGTCTATCAAAGTTCATGCTCGATTTTTGAGGTGGTCTTTTTTTTGTAATTTTTAATGCAATTAGGGATGCAAAATGCAAATTTGACCGATTTTAAGGACTAGAAAATGAATATCAATCAAATGATTTTCGAAAAATATGAAACTTATCCAAGATGAAAATTATGATGAAATGAATGCATTGTAATTTTTTTGAAAATTTTGAATGCAAGATAAATATTTTATGAATTTATGAATGCAAAAGATGTAAATTTCAATATTTAATTATAATAAATATTAAATCTATTTATTTTCAAGAGATAAAATTATTCAAGATCTATCACTAGGTGAACGATCTCAGA
Source organism: Ottelia alismoides (assembly GCA_037367405.1). Classification (NCBI taxonomy): domain Eukaryota; kingdom Viridiplantae; phylum Streptophyta; class Magnoliopsida; order Alismatales; family Hydrocharitaceae; genus Ottelia; species Ottelia alismoides. The sequence goes on from JAZKJV010001666.1 coordinate 191,566, forward strand.
AAAATCCTAAACTTCAAAAATACAAGATTTAATACCTATTAAAAATTAAATATTGAAATATACAAAATGAGTTTTAGAGGGCAAACGATGCGTGCAAATGCAATTTTTTTGGGCACAACAACGCTTAATTACTTATGAATTTTCAAGCACAGAATGGACAAAATATGTAATTTTTCACAAAATAATTAATTATTAATTAACCATTGATCACAAAATGTCAAACATGTGCTATAATATAGAGAATTAATTGAAGAACATCATGCTATTTTTGAATAATATAAATAATGCAATAAAGAGGTCTAGAATAAGGGGGAAACACAAGGGTATTTATGCAATAAAATAATGCAAAAAATGTAGTAGAGGGACTAAACTGTGAATACCTATAATCTAGGGGTATCAATGCAAAATTTTCAGGCGGTCACGTACCGCACGTGACCTCTAAAAGGCGGGGTCTCTTCTGCGAATAGGTTGTACTCTAGGGGCTTCTTTGCAATTTTCCCATGTGGTCACGTGCCTAGCACGTGAACCGTGGGTAGCTGGCGTCCTTCCGACGTGCGTGCCTCGCGCGTGCATGGGGGTCTCGAGACCTGTGCCCGGCTGCGAGGCAGAGGAGTGCGGAGGACCGGCGACTTGCTTCTGGATGGTGTTGTGGTCCTTTAGCGGTGAAGCGGTGAAGCTAGTCGAAGCCAGCGATGAAGCACTGGCAGGGACGTGGCGTCGGAGTCGCAGAGCGTCGGCATTGATGAAGATGATGCCCAGCACTGTTAGTGCAGCTTTGATCCGAGGAGGTAGCCGGCGAAGGGGCTCTGGGCGAGGGCGGTTCTCTGGGGGGTTCTCCTGGAAGCGGCGACAGAGTGTCGTGGTCGGTGGCGGAGGTGATGCTTGCTGGAGTTGAGTTGTCGGAGAAGAATGGCATGGAGGACTGGGTGTCGATGATGAGCAGAGAAGATGAAGTCGAAGGTTGTCGATGAAGAACGTCGTTGGGCTCGACGATGGAGGTCCGAGCAAGGGCAGAATCGATGACGAGGTGCCATGCTGCAACGGACGCTGGGGAGGCCGGATCTCGTCGGAGATGAAGAGCCTCCGGGCTGTCACCACCGGAGGAATCTTATGAATTAGGGGTATCAGCGGATGAAGGACGATGAGGGGGCGACGGAGCTTTAAATAGGATGCGAGGCAATGACGGGAAGGAAGGCGATCGTGATGGATTCGGGGAGACCGATGATTGATCGTGATGGGGGTTGACGAGATCAGACGACGGCGTTGCGCGAGATTCACGGGGCGACGATGATATTTAGGCGGAGGAGATCACAGAGAACATATGCGGCACACATTTTGGGAAAGAAGGGGGATGAAGACGAAGAGCAGGGGCCGTCCGATCGGCCAGCCCTGCTAAGGCCACGTGGCAACGAGTTAAGGGGGCAGATGGAGGAGCACATGCAGGGCACGTGGGCAGGAGGCACGTGCTCCGCACGTGCGATGGTTTTTATTTTTTTTATTTTTTTATACTTTTTTTTATAAAAATGAAAAAAAATAAAAGCCCAAAAATGGGTGACACCTGACAGCTCTAGGAGCTGCCACGTGTCAACCCTACAAAAATCGAAAAATAAATGCCTTAATAAATACATAAAAAATAGTAAATGACCTCTGATAAAAAAGTTTCTTCACAAAAATTGCTAGTCTCGATGAGATCTACAACTTTCATGAAGGGACCAAAATTAAAATTGATCATTTGTGCAAAGTGGTATTTTAGGGTAACCATGTACATAGAATACCTTGATTTTTAGATTTTATATTTTTTTGTCATTTTTAAAATAGATATAAATCCAGAAAAAATATGATAAAATCAAAGATAAATATTCACACATTAGTTTTTTTTTATTTTTATTAAGTAATAAAAGGGGGAAATAAAATAAAAGACGAAAAAAAACAATTTTTGTACATACAGTTAGTGAAGACTCGGACTCAGTTAGTTTCTTTGATTTCAAGCTCAGTTTGGATTTGAATTTTTGCGCATTTTAATAAAACTTTTATCAAGGAAGACAAATGGAAAATAAATAAAATAAAATAGATTAGTTATGTACATAAAATAATATGGTCAAACCGCTAAAATACAAAATGTACAAAAGAGGCCCAAAACCCAACTTTCACATATGAGCTCCGATTCACTTGAACTTGGTTTTGTTTTGAAGGTATTTGAATGTACATTAGTTCAAAAGTGAGTAGGATCAAATCGGACACTAGATGAAAAAAATATCAAGGTTTTCATACGAGAATCCTAGAACTAGGGTTTGGGTTTTTGTCCACTTATTTAGGTGAGTGTTTTTTTTGTATTTTTCATTTACTCTTGTTAGTGATATGTGCACAGTGGATGGTTTCAGGTCATTTGGAGTTAGCATGAATTAGTTAAAAATCGGTGAAATTAGGGTATTTACTGGTCAATTGGACTGTGATTTTTGGCTTCTTATTTTGTGCGAAAATAAGTGATAAAATGCAATTCTTATCAAAACATGCATGAATGCTAATTATGCAGAATAATTGAAGAAATGCCAATGAATTTTAGGGATTTGAGCTTAATTTATGACTTTTAGAGTGATGAATCTGAGATTCATCATGTGGTCACAATCCATTCTCTTCTCTACCCCCTCTTCTTGAGCTTGTTGCACTTGAACTTAGAAGGGAATTCCCCGCTCCTCGAGGAAAGAGTTGCTAGACCGGGGAATTGGAAGTTACCGTATTAGATGAGGTTGTTGTTTATCATTTTTGATGTGGAGAGATATATTTCACATACACAGTACACGTAAGATTCATCATCATCATCATCATCATTAGAATTTACATATGAGGATTTGTTCTGACTTGACTGTTGAGGCAACTTGAATAGAGACTTGTGGAACTTAAAGGTTGTTAGGTCTTAAATTCAGACCCCAATAAGGTTCCATCACATTATTAATACAAATGTTGAGTCGAGCTCCATTTTCACCTTTTGTTCATGACCTTGGTATGGAACCCAAAATTATTTCACCTTTGCATTCCATTTTAGTTGCTCAGGGACGAACAAGGTAAAAGTATAATGGGTTGATGAATCTGTGATTCATCACTCTAAAAGTCGAAAATCGAGCTTTGTTTCCGAGTAGTTAGATGCATATTTCCATTTATTGTGCATTATTCGCATCCATGCATTTAGAATTAATGTTCGCATTTTAGCATGCGTATTTACATTAATTAAGGAGCCAAATTCACTTGTACATATTCACATGTATATTAGCAAACTTCACCTATTTTTATCTATTTTTCACTAACTCCAAATCCAATAAAATCAACTCCTTATGGTATTATACTACTAACACTACTAAGGAAAAATAAAAATATTAACTTGTAAAATTGACCAATAAAAACCAAAACCTAATTCTCAGACAGACGCACGAAAATGCACATATCTCTCTCATACAGTGTCCGATTTAGGTCTACTCACTTTTAAAGTAATATACATTCAAAGACCTTAAAAATAAAACCAATTGTTACAAAAATCGGAGTTCGTATGTGAAATTTGGGTTTTGGGCCCCTACAGTATATTGTACATATTGACCAAACTACCCTTTATTTTATTCTTTTATTTTCTTAATTATTACAAATCTAAGAAACTATATTAAGTTGTAAATATTCCTTTCATATTTTATGTAATTTTATTTTGATTTTCTCCTTATTTAAAAATGATAAAAAAATCTACAAAAGATGAAAATACAATATTTTATATTAGATGGCCCCCCTTCTTCCAACCAGGGGACACGTCACCTGAAGTACTGGTTTGAATTGGCCTTCCTTTATTGAATTTACAATTTATTATTGAAGGAGCTCTGAAATCCATTGTGAAACCAATCTATCGCTTTTTATCTGTTGACAAAGATATTGTCAATCTCACAAGACCCGGGTATATCAGAGTTAATGTGGAAGTAGATCTTTCAGCGCCTACAGTGGATCATGACATTATTAAGGTTGGTAATCGAAGAATCAAGCAAGAAGTTATCTATGAAAACCTTCCACCTTTCTGCTCCTTCTGCAATACAATTGGCCATACACAGGCACAATGTTTGAAGAAGAAAACAACTACTGATCCGCTTGCTAATGAAAATGTAGACCAGGATAAAGGGGTGATAAGGACACAAAATGGCTGGAAAAAGAATTCCTATAAAAATATTGACAAAGGGAAGGCTCCACATGAAACTGCATTTAGAACCCAACAGAAATATCAAACAAAGCAGTATAAAATTCTACAGAGGCCTTCTCAAGAGCCTGAACAGCCAGAGTTTATTTCGAACATAGAAAATGTTCATTCCGAAGCTTCCCAGCATTCGTCTCTTATAAGGAAACAAATCACATTCTGCACCAATCAATGAATAGTGATCAAAATGGCAACCCTGAGCAAACGCCACGAGTAGATCCTGTTCTGGTTCAAATTGCTTCATCTAATCAACAAAGAGAAGAACCTCAAATTTGTGTTTTGAACACAAATCCTGCTGATGAAATTTTTGTTCAGGAAAATCGCTTTGCGATTTTGACCTCCACCCCGGAGGAGGAGTTAGATGTAATTATTACACCTACAGAGATAACCGAAGGCATTCAGATTTTCACAGAAGGACCTTGTGCAGAAGATCCAAACAATGATTCCTTCATACATCAAACCCTAACATTGTCTCTAATGATAGTCCTAATACTACAGAAGAATCTTCGGATTTTGACTTTGTTATTGACGAACACCCAAAAATGCAGCAAAGATCACCAAAGCTGAGGAAAGCAAAGATGAAAGCTCAAGAGAAAGGTTCAAATTTTAGACCTTCGGGTCAACACTAAACTTTTCCTGCTATTTTTATGTCTATTCTCATCTGGAATTGCCAAGGAGTGTATAACTCCTCTACACAAGCACATCTCAAGAACCTGATTAAGGATCACAAAATCAGGATTATTGTCCTTCAAGAACCAATGGTTGATTCACACAAAATTAGAGAAGTAGCCTTACAATTAAAATTACATTTTTCTTGGGCCAACCCAGAGAATGAGAAGAAATTATGGCTCCTATCTGATAGTAATCTCTCTATAGAAGTTTATCATTCCATTTCACAATTTGCTACCTTTAATATTGAAGGCTTTTATGAAGATTCTTTCTATTTATCTATCATGTATGCTTCAACGGATATTTCAACCAGAAGAATACTTTGGAATGACTTGGAAGTTCTTTCAGAATCTTTATCATGACACCAATGGCTCCTGGGAGGAGATTTCAATGCTGTTATGTCATCTACAGAAAAAATTGGAGGCACCTTTGATAATATGTCATCAATGGATTTCATGGATGCTATAAATTGTGCAGGATTACTCAGTCCAAACCACGAAGGGAATTCTTATAGCTGGTGTAATAACCAGACTGCTTTAAATCGAATCTATGAGAGACTGGACATATGCTTTATAAATTCAGAATTCACGCCAAATATTACAATAACTTATTTGACTAGAATTCTATCAAACCATGCTCCAATGCTTATTAAAGAGATTCAGAGGAGGCGGAAAAAGCCTACACCATTCCGGTTTCAACAAATGTGGTTGTTATACACTAGTTTTTCACAACTAGTGGAAGATAATTGGCTACCCACAACTGGTGGTAATGCTTTAGTTTCGCTTCAATCTAAATTAAAATCTTTGAAGAGATGTTTGAAGGTTTGGAATTACGATATTGTTGGCAACATCACCCTTCAACATAAGTCCCTTTTACTTCAGATATATGCTCTTGAAACAGAACTCCAAAGGCATTGGGATGGCTCTTTATGGGCCAATATCGATATTTTAAAGAAGGATTATGCTGATATTTCCAGAAAATTTGATATTTTCACTAGACAGAAAACTAAAATGCTCTGGCTCTCTGAAGGAAATACAAACTCAAAATTTTTCCATAGAGCAGTGAGGGGTTTTAACAAAAATAAGTACTGGGATTCTTTCTTCTCGAACCAAATATTCGCCAATAGGTGGGATTCAGCAGTTGAAGTGGGAATTTCCTATTTTAAGTCCCTATACACATCGACTACTACGTCTTTTCCTTTGGACTTTTTGAAGGATATACCAGCCTTAGTTACAGATGATGATAACAGAAGTTTATTAATTATTCCTTTGGAGAAAGAAATTTTTGAAACTCTCGACAGTTTGCCAAAAGGAAAAACTCCTGGTCCAGATGGTTTCACAGCGGAATTCTTTATTCACTCTTGGGACTTCTTGAAGCGGGATCTTATTAAAGCAGTTCAAGATTTTTTCAAAACTTTTTGGATGCCGGACTCAATGAAATCTACCTTTATAACTTTAATTCCTAAGAAAGATAACCCCGTAGATTTTGTGGATTTCAGACCGATAAGTCTTTGTAATGTAACTTACAAATTAATAACAAAGATACTAGCAAAGCGATTAGCCGCATTACTCCCTTCTTTGATATCTGAGAATCAGGGAGGTTTTGTTACTGGAAGATCTATTTTTGAGAATGTATCCCTCATGCGAGAAATGGTGCAACATTTATCCGTCTCAAACAGAGGGTGTAATGTGATCTTTAAACTAGATATGGAGAAGGCTTATGATCGATTGTAATGGAATTTCCTCTTTCAAGTCTTACGAAAGTTTGGCTTTAGTATTATTGCAGTGAAAGCCTGTATATGCAATGTACCTTTCTCCATTCTGATTGAAGGTTCATCAACATCATGGTTTAAGAACTCGAGAGGTTTACGCCAAGGGGATCCTCTATCTCCTGCTCTTTTTATCCTGGCGGAAGAAGTTCTAAGCAGAGGTCTAAAAGAGTTAGTCTTACAGAAAAATGCTTACCTTTTTTTACCCACAGACGAGCTCCCATTATAACCCACCTACTCTTTGCGGATGATACAATTCCTTTTTCAAATGACGCAAAGGATTCTCTTACAAAGTTATTCTCTTTCCTCCATACTTATGAGCAGGCATCATGCCAAAAGATTAGTTATATAAAAAGTTCCTTCTTTGTAAATAATAATGTTCATCCCAATGTTGTTCGACGAATAACTCTTATTTCAAGGATGAGTAAGGGATCCTGTCCGTTTACCTATTTAGGTTGTCCAATCTTCCAGGGCTTGACAAAAATTTCTCATTTCGAAGCTCTCATTAGCTCAATACAGTCAAAATTGGCAGGCTGGAAATGCAATCTTTTCTCTCCAGGAGGCAGACTTGTTTTAATCAGACATGTTTTAAGCTCTATTCTGATACATATGATGTCAGTGTATGATCTCCCTAAAGGTGTTATCCTTCGCATACACAGAATATTTGCAAACTTTTGGGGTGGAAGCTCTGAACATTCCAAAAAGCACTGGGTTAGCTAGAAAGCAATCTGCAAACCTATTGAGGAAGGAGGCATTGGATTACGTGATTTAAATGATTTTCTTCTTTCTCTATGGATAAAATAGGCTTGGTCTTACTCGAACTCCGATTCCTTGTGGGCAACCTTCATGAGCAAAGGTATGGAGAACTTTCAGGAGAAGGTAAATACAACCCAGCACACTGGAGGAATCTTAAAGAAGTTGAGCAAGTTTCGGATAAAAATTGCATGTATGAGTTAGGAGATGGTACTTTAAATCTCTGGCATGATAGATGGCTAAAACAGGGAACTCTTATCTCTTTATGTCCTGGGGAAAGGCCTTGACAACAAGTCAAGGAAAATTTTTGAGAACAACTTAATTTCTGATTCAAAATTGCGAGCCTTACGGCTACCCCAGGATCTATACGAGATTATTTTTTTAACAAGATTTGTCTCTGAATGATGAACAACCAATAAAGAGGTGGCTGGACACAAAGCATGGAACACCTTCAATGAAGACGACCTGTAATTTCGTGAGGACACATTCCCCAAAATTACTGTGGGGAAGTGGAATTTGGGGAACTCATATTCCGACTAAGTACTCTATTATTCTATGGAGGTTATTTCTCAATAGACTTCCCCTGAATAATTATTTCAAATTTATTGGCTACAGTTTTCCTTCGAAGTGTTACTGTTGTAAAAAACCACAGGAAGAAAATATTTATCATCTTTTATGGGAAAGTGATTTAGCAAATCTGGGTTGGACCTGGCTAACTACAACAGACTGGCAATATTCAATTCGTTGATTGGCTCTTGAATATATTCACTTCGGCTCCGAGTGATACTGTGTTTATTATGGTGCGAAGACTGTTATCGGCTATCATCATTTGGGCAATTTGGAAAGAGAGGAATAAACGAAGATATCAAAATGAGTACACTCCTTTATCTGTTTTCATGGGGAATATTGCTAATGACTTTGTTATTCTTAAAACTCACATCAAGAGCAACCGAGTCAGGAATAATGCTGAACTTATTTTGTTATCAGATTTAGATATCTGTATTTGCAAACCTGACAAGAGGCACAAGATTCTGAAATGGCTGAAACCACCTTTGCTTTCTTGGAAACTAAATACAGATGGGGTTTCTAGAGGAAACCCGGGGCTAGATGGAGGAGGAATTTTACAAAATCATGAAGGGAAATTTATTCTTGCTTATTCTATCTTTCTTGGTTATTCCACAAATTCAGAGGCAGAATTGAGAGCTGCTGTCTATGGTTTGAAAAAATGTCAAGAGTTACAACAATATGATCTTAGAAATGGATTCCACCTATTGTGTCAATATATTAAATTCAGAAGTTTGTAATACTTGACATTTGAAAAAATGGTGGCTAGAAGCACAAAGCCTTCTGCGTTTAACTACGGAGGTTATACATCAATATAGGGAGGCTAATAGTGCAACGGATTTGTTAGCCAATCTCTCAATAGATTTAAAGTTCACTCAATTTTTCTATTCTGAATTTGACATTCCAAAGAAGCTTTTGGGGATAATCAGATGCGAAAAACAAGGTCTGGGGTACATAAGGTCTTAAACTTTATGCACGGGGATGGTCCACATTTTGAATTTTCTGACCGTTACTTCTGACCGTTGGAAGCCTTTTCTTGCTACATTATATAAAGCTATCTAGATCTCTAATCCTTCCACACTTCATACAGTTCTCCTTCGCTATGGCATCCAAAGAAGAAATACTCATTCAATCCGATGAGTTCCCTGCTGTTGCTCTATGTCAACGTTTCATCGAGAGGCCAAACTCTGGGGGATTTCGATAAGAAGTAGCAATGCAGATAAAGAATAACCTGGTGAGCATGGAAATTACTTTCGAAGAGGAATGGCGTCATAATCAAAGAAATCAACCATGTGAAGAAGATCGTGTTGCATTATCAGACTCAGAATTGTTTGTAATAAGCAGCAACGACACATTTCAGCTTGCATCTATAGGCCTAGAAGGCTTACTGGAGAGGAAGACTATCTAACAGGCTATGTTTGCGGACAGTGTTTTATGGAGTATTGTTGATTCGAAGGCTTACTGTCAAGGGGTGTTTGACAGGTCCCATGATGATTCTCTGTTTCTTGTTATTATCACCGGGACATATCCCTATGGTCTACTCTTACTTTATTCTACTTCTGTATTATTGCTCATCTCATCTAGAAGAGCTTGGATAAGGACATACTTGGTTATTTTACTGATATTTCCTGATTGGTTATGGGTGCTCGTGAGTGGTATAATTATTAGAGGCGGTTCTTGAAACAGCTCTTTTGGCCTTGTAACGACGGTTCCTATTCTCGAGAACTGACCCTTGTCACATCATTGGACAAACCGTCTATTGCACTCCTATATATATCCATACTTTCCAGTGTTAAGAAGGAATCCGCAGATTTTTGTTCCCTTTTTCTCATCTTGCTAATGGCTTCCAGTTCTGGATCCGGGCCTAAGTTTCAAAACGCCTTTCTTCTCAACTGTGAGTACTACTTCTCTATCCAGGAGGCGAATTTCTCCAAAATATACGAAGATTTCTTGTGAGGGAAGCTGCCTCTAACCACTTTCATGACGGAGGCAAGAGCATTCGAGATAGCAAAAAAAGGTTTTGAGGCGGCCAAGGCTTTAAGATCAAGCTTGTTCAAAGATAACAAAGAGAAACTTGCTGAGCACGACGTTGAAGGGGAGTTGCAGAACGCCCTGAAGATGAAAAGGAACGAGATGCTTCTGGAAAAGAAAAAACTCCAAGACTTTCTGGAACTTACAGAGGAATCAAAGTTTCTTTCGTTTCTCCATTCAAAGTCCCTATTGGACGCTCAACTTGATATACATGCACTTCTTCTTAATGTGATAGAGGAGGTCAGTACTCCTAATTTTTATGTGCTGAAACCCACGACTTTTTCATTTTCTTTGGAAAAAGTCCTCGACAAGTTCATCCAGATGGAATTCTACAAAGGGCTCTCAGAAACCCAGATTTCAATAGATGCCCTTTTGGACGGAAAATATATGCTTTTTAATTCATTTGAAATACAAGCTAGGCTGATGGACATTTCTCAGCAAGTCTGCAACTCTTGGGTTTTCACCAATTATTGGCTTAATAGCTTCTATGCAGGAAAATGTTCAGCTAATGACTTTCAAAGTCAGCTAAAAACCCTTATAGGTTTGTTTATGGAACTAATCTATAACGTTGATCCATGCACTGGTGATTCTCCAGCCCTGACGAAGAAACAATCGTCCTCCTCATCTAGCTCAAAGAGTAGTAACCAGCCAATGTCTTCAACTGGCACCAGTCCTCAGGTTGATACTTTCTCAAAGAAGAGTAAAATGTTAAAAAAAGAAGTGGTTAAAGGCCATAGACAGATCGCACAATTCAGGAAAAACCATCATAACCCGCTTGTTAGAGATGGAATTCGAATTTTCCGAGTTAGAAGATCTATAACCTATCTAAGGAGGGTGATGGGAAAATCTGGGATGAAGATCCTACAACGGATCTTGTGGATTTTATGACTCCGTTTGCAATCAGACAACCAATCAAGCCTCTTAATGAAAAGCAAAAGGAAATAGCAATCGACATTGATGATGATGATGAAGATGACTCTACGGAAGAAGCTTGAGACCCCAAGCCCTTTCCAGGCAAGCTCCACAGATCAAGATTCCAAAGGTTCTAGTGATGCTGTTGATCAACCTTTTTGGGTGGTTTTTTTCATTTCCTTTTTTATCATCTCCACTTGCAAGATTTAGTTCCAAAGCTGCTGGTAACATCGATGGACATCACGTGGATAGAATCACTAATCTGGCTCCCTAAGTATCCTCTTTTTGTTTGGAAAAGTCAACTTTTTGTCCTCTTTTGGTCTAGTTTCTTCTTGTACTTATTTAAGAGTAGTTGCAACTTTTATCTACCAAAGCCGTGTGTGGCTTTCTCTTATAGTCTTTTGTCTAGTCTTTTTAGTATCTAATATGTATGTCCCCTCGAAGGGCCCTCTATGTAATCCTTTTCTTTTGTTTAAATAAAGAAAGCTATCCAGGCTGTGAAAATCGGGTTTAAAAAACATATATTATAATTATAAGATACCACCAAAAAATACTTTTTATACATATGCTTTATTTTGATTTTTGATCCTTCACAAAAGTTGTAGATCTCGTCGGTAGGAGCAACTTTCATGTTGACTACTTTTTGATTTGACCCCCTTTGTATTTCTTTTTGATTTTTTTCATTTAATTTTTGATTTTTCTAGGTGCGACATGTGGACGCTCCTAGAGCCACCACATGTCATCCTGTTTTATATTATTTTAGTATTTTATTTTATTTTACTTATTTTTTAATTTATGTGTTATTTATTCATTTATTATTTTTATTTTATAATTAATTGTTTATAATAATTTTTTTAATTTACTTTTTATATTTTTCTTCCATTTTTATTTTCATTTCTCTTCATTATTTTTAGGGGCCTACTTATTTTATTTTATTTTTTTATTTTTCCTACTTCTTCTCTACTCCAACTCCCCACCCAAGCCACCAACTTCCATTCTCCCCTCATCTTCCACCACTCCTCCAACTTCCACCCCACTTCTTTTCCAACTTCCCCTCATCTTCCTCCTCCTTTTATTCCCATCACCCTCTTCATTTTTCTTCATCCGCCATTTCGTGTTTCAAAGAAAAAGAGAGCGAGCTTGGAATGTTTCCATTGGTGGCAGTGACCTAGCATCCTCCTCGAGCCACGACCTCTCCAAGGTGAAATTTGAGGTGGTCTAAACCACTTCGTCGCAACCATCCCTCGCAGGAAGCTGCTTCAGCTTCGAAGGTCCATCTTCGTCGACCTTATTGAGACGACGTCATGAATCCAACATAGCTGCTATGCAAATCCGGCGAACCACATGTAAATTCTCTATCCTTCTCCTTCTCGCTTTTTTTATCTAACAATTTTTGTTATTATTCTTATACCATATCATCATAAATCATCACGATCACCACTATCATCTTCATCACTACTTCTTTTATCCTACATTTTTATTTCCTGTTTAAAAAATTTCAAAAAAATTTACAAAAAAGAGAGCAGGGGAAACAACAGCCACCACCCACCCCCTTCTTCCGTGAGCAGGCGGTGCCGCCTGCTGGCTCCAGCTCGCACCTCCTCCCTCAGCCGCCTCCAGCCGCTCCAGACTCACACGCGCGCCTCCTGTGCTCCTCCCTACATCACCGCGCACGGCTGCGCTGCCCTACATGCGCAGCTGCACGCCACCTCTAGCCGTTCCAGAGTCGCGCACCGCACACGACCTCGCACCCACTAGCCCTCGGACCTCCATCCCGTGCTCCTCCGTGCGGCGGGCACCACCTCTCATCGTTCCAGAGTCACGTGCCACCCAAGACCTCGCGCCCACCAACCATCAGCCCTCCTTCCTGCGCTCCTTCATGCAACGGGCCCTCCCTCTAGCTTACGTATGGATGCACGCCTCCTCGTGTAGCCCGCACGCTCGTGCCTTCGATCGCCACCCCACCTCGCTCCTCCTCCAGTGATAGCAAGCCGTCGCACACACACCACCCACGACCCCGCGCCCTCACCGCCCTAGTCATGGGTTCTTAGAATCCACATCTTAAAGGTTTATTTTAGTTTTTTTAGTTTTTAATATTTTATTTAATTTGGAATAATTGCATAATAAGCCCATTTAGTCTATTTAAAGTGCCCATGTGCACAATTTTTTTATTAAGTCTTTATTTCCTGTGTTGCACGGACACCCCTACATTATCATTTTAATTTGGACCTCAAGATCGCATCATTTCTTTTAATAGAAAATAGCATGTTGAAGATCATTTAATTCTCTATCACTTGTCTGTTTATTGGGATTTTTGTGAGCATTATGTAATTAAGTAAAATTATTTTGGTGAAAATTGCTTATTCTACCCGATTCATGGTCTGAAATTCATATTTGCTCTAAAAATTCTGAAAACAAATCAGAGATGATGCTTCTAGTTGTGGTTTAATTATTCTAAATTTCATCAAAAATAGATGTGTCTTGTGTATAAAATAAATTGTTGAATGATTTATGTAAACGATTTTTAATTAAATCCACAAAATACTATTTTTGTGAAGTTTCAGCTCTCTTGGATTGCTTATATAAACATCCTTTGATATAAATTGCTCTCTGGATAATTTGATTTCGTGGATTTATTAGATACTAAATACTCATAATCACTCTGTTTTCATTAAAAAATCACAAAAAAATCATATTTTGTTAAAACAAAATTTCAAAAATTACTATAGTTTCATTTCATATGTTAAATTCCAGTAAAAGTCTCATAATTTCAACATACTGTTTGTGTAAAAAATTGCATAAAAATCCCTAAAATTTTGCATTTCCATTGTTGCATTTTAAACCCAAAAATTCCAAAAAAATACATTTTACATTCATCGTTGGATTAGGTTTCTAGGAAAAATACAATTTGGCTGAATTAGATTAATTTCACATAAAAATTAATTTGGCTAAGTTACTTATTTTCTTAATAACCTAGTTCATCCGCATTTTTTCATTTGCATTTCTATTGCATAAAAAGATACAAAAAGAACTCAGCTTGGAAAACTGTGAACTAAGTTAACTCAAAGTTGTTCCTTTGCCTTCTTGAGTCGACCATGGGGCTTGCCCAAGTTAAAAATACATAAAACCACATTTGCTTGCTCGAGAAATAATTAATTCGTGTGGTTACTTCCTGATCGATCCCGATTGCCTGACTACAACAATATGACACATATTAAATAAGGTGATCTAGAGATCTATCAACTCTCTATGTATAGCCAGAGATTTCCTTGAAACTACTTCGATAAATTTGGTGATATTTTTCAATTATATAACTTTCACTTGTCTTAGAGATATATCTGTTAGAATAAAGTATTTGCATATCTTGTTGATATATTCTCTTAATTGATTATTGAATATTGATCATTGTTATTTATTTATTTATTTGATCCACAAAGATAGTTATTTTATCTTGTTCAAGATAATGTTGCTCTACAGATACTCTTGGAGTTCTCTCTGTAGGAAGCTCGAGGTGAAGATTCAAGCGATGCTGCAGCTAGCTCAGTTGCAATGGTGACTTTGGTGTTTGATCCAAAGTTGCGACTTTGTTGTGTGATCCAAGGTTGTAAGCTTTATGCATGTAATTGGTTGAGATATTTGTTTAAATATCTCAGTATATAGTGGAAAAGTTGGTTGACTCTGGTAACTAGAAATCCTAAGTTGGGAAGGCTTGGATCATGGCTTTCACCCGCATATGTACCATGCAGTATGATTGTTGGATTGTTGTCTCTGACTAGATTTGATTACACGTCTTCTACTCGTGAAAAAGATTTTAATATACTATACACCAATCACCCCCAATCTAGAGTGTATTCGATCTGCAAGTACCGTCATACTCATGTTTTACTTGGGTCATGTTCATTTCTTCCAAATACTTGGCCTTCTCTGAATTTGAGAAGCTAGATAAATGGATTCAAAATGAACAAGGATCTACCATCACTAAGTTAAAAAGATGGTGGAGAGTTTGAGAATGAATTTTTTTGACTACTATGCATAGGCTAGTATCAGGCATGAATTCTCTACACCCAGAACAAAATCTTAAAACGCCATAGTTGAGCGAAAGAATCGCACTCTTTCAGAATATGCTCGTACAATGCTATTTGAATCTGACCTGCCTAGATAATTTTGGGCATAAGATGTGAACACCATTTTCTCCGTCTTAAATAGAACCTTGATCTGACCAAGATTAAAGAAGACACCTTTTGAGATCTACTACGAACGCTCACCAGGGATAGGTTATTTCTTTGTTTTTGAAAGAAAATGTTATGTTCATAACACATAACATTGAGGATAATCTCGACAAGTTTGACCTGAAGAGTGAAGAAGGCATCTTTCTAGGATATTCTTTACGTAGTAAAGCTTACAAGCTCTTCATTATTGTTGATGAAGTTAGCATCTTTTGATAAAAACTTAAGTAAGAATCCTCAACGGCTTGCTCTGACCAAGACTCCACTTTTTTCTCCATCCGTAGAGCGTATGAATTTCCTAGAATGTAAACCGACCAAAATGGGAATGAATGGATAAGAATAGGAATTATAGTACCATTGGAAGAAGGGGCACCTATGGAAACATATCTACTGATGAACCATTTCAGTAGTACATGTGATGCCATGCCACCAAGCACGACTATGAAGTAATTAAAAAGAAAAAGGTTTGTAGTTGGACCACGGTTCAATTTTCGATTCTCCAAAGAAGATGAGATGCTCAAAAGAAAGACAAACAGATTAGAAAATTTAGAAGACGCTCAAGTAGATCTTTTTAGTGTACCCGAGAATAGTAATTCTTATGGCTTACACAAGGACTTTAGCTTTGTTAGAGATCACCCTAAGGAGTTGGTGATTGAGGGCATGTCAAAAGTAATCCAAACTAGATCACCCTTAAATTTATTTGCATTATTTGCTTTTGTATCCTTGATGAAGCCAAAATCAACTGATGAGACGTGCAACATTGATTCTTGGTTAATGACAGTGCAAGATGAACTTCTTCAATTTAAGAGAAACCAGATATAGGAGCTTGTTTCTAGACCTGAAAATGACACAATTATTGGAACCAAGTGAGTTTTCAAGAATAAATTGAATGAGTCAAGGATTGTTGTCAGGGTCAAGGATATCAGATCATATCTTTAAGCTCAAGAAATCTCTTTATAGACTTAAGCGAGCTCCTCGAGCATGGTACAATTGACTTTAAACCTCTATACTCACATGAGATTTTAATGTAGGAAAATATATTTGTAATTTGTTTGTGAAGTCTATCTTGTCTAATTTATTAATTGAGTAAATTTATGTTGAGGACATCGTGTTTGATTCTCCTAATGCAATTCTTTGCAAGGAATTTTCTAAAGCTATGCAAGAATAGTTTGAGATGAGCATGATGAAAGAACTGAAGTTCTATCTAGGGTTGTAGATCAATGAACAGAGTTTAGTACTTTATTTTCAAACCTTATATACATGAAAGAGATGCTCACAAAGTTTTATTTTGACTATTGCTTGCGAAAGTCTACAATGATTGCCCAAGGGACACATCTTATCTAGACGAGTAAGTTAAACCCGTTGCCTCAAGACTATATAGAGATATGATAGGATCTATATTCAATCTATTTGTAAGCAGATCCGATATACTTTTCAATACTTGTTTAGTTGCACATTTTTAATCAGAACCAAACGAAAGTTACACAAAAGTAGTAAAAAAGATCACTAGTTATCTCATTTTTACTAAAGATTTAAGTTTATCCGAAGTTACATGGCATATATTTATTTACATACAGTGATGTCGATTATGCTGGTAGTCACACTGATAGAAAGAGTACAAGTAGAACCTTCCAATTCATGGGAAATGCCCTTGTACCGTGGTTTTCTAAAAAGATAATTTGTGGTGCATTGTCGTCTTCGCCTACTCTCGTCTTACCTTGATGACCCCTTGACATGTTTTGTGGACCGTGTTCATAGAAAATTTTCCAGCGTACACTACGATTTTTGAACAAGATTGTACGAGGATGTTCTTTGACCCTACCTTTTTCCAGGTCACCTAGATGCTCTCATAGACTCCATATCATCATACAACATTGTAGAGTTCTATATCAACTTCAAGGACATTAGCGACACCTTGACCTACCATCCTAGGACCACCATTAACGACCGAACCTTTGTCATTGATACTTATATGATTTTGTCACATCTTAGGTTGCGTAGACTCATGACCTAGTATCACTGAAGTGTAATCACAATGAAAGTTAGATAAACCTTGATGCCAGTGCATAATCTTTCTGCCTTCAAGCCATTAGCACCATCATAGCTGAGGGAGGCAACATAAGTAGAAGCTTGACCGCAGTTCATGCAAAGAAGCCATTCTCGAACCTCACATAGTCCATGCTTCACCTCAAATGGAGTCGAGTTACTATAGCTAGCTTAAGGGTCATCCCCCACAAATTACAAAATGAATTCAATGCCTCTTTTGCTCATTCACCATCATTGAACTTCGATCCCCTTTAACAAAGAAGATTCAACATCATCCAAAGCTTCCTCTTTCATTGTCCAAACTTAATTTTTTTGTTCGTTAAATGCCCTTGACAACTACTAACCACCCTGACCCTGTAAACCGAGCTTCTCCATTACATGATCTGACTACTTCCCGTACCTTAACTCCACCTCACCATTGCTTCAACCTATTGTGGGGCCGTGAACAATCTTTCTCATGGATCACAGATGGGTTGTTGTCATTTCTGAGTTTCAGTAGAACTCTAACCATCCACTGGTTACTGATACAATAAGGAAGAGCCTCCAACGTCGAGCAAGCAATGAGAAGATCACCATTGATCTTGAGCACATGATTGAGTGCAATAAATCGTCCCTCTAAGCACCCGTAATTAGTTAGAAAAACATGTAACAAACCATGTTATGGGTTATACACATGCCATCTTAACTTTTATGTTTTTCTAAATTGGTAATACTTAATGTATTTTGCATAAACATCAAGATGGTTTGCATAAAACTCCCCAATTTTTGTGCTATGCTATTCATATTTTTAAGTATATTTTTATCTTAAATTATCTTTTAAGTAGTTAGAACTTGGAAAATCACTAAAAATAATACACTACTCTATTCAACTTGAAATATTTATTTATGGTGTATACCTTTAATGTTCTTTTATCTATTTAGGCAATATCTTATGCATTTAAGCTATGTGAATTAGACTGAAAATAATTTAATTTTTTTAGCTCATTGATTTATTGCAACCATTATAATGATCCATTTATCTTACTGTTTAAAACAACAACTTGTACAACTTGGGTTCTTCTGACTTTTCCAAGAATTTTTAGTTTTCATTTATTATAATAAATTTTTGTGTTATTACTTTTAAAAATACTAAAAATAGATATATTGTTCCAAAAAATTACAAAAAATAATGTAGCTTCTCTACACTCTAGTCTACATACGAAAAAATTCATCAATTAATCTTACACAATTATATATTAAGTTATAATTTTCTTGACTTTATTTCTTGTTAACTATAATAAAAAAGATTAAAATTCCATTAAAAAATTAAACTATTTTTGTAAAATTCTAAAAAATATCTCTCTACTATTTGCCTAATTCTGGATATGTAAGAAGCTATTTTATAAATTAGGTTGATCGCTTGTTCTTCGAAAAGAGCATAAAAAGAATAAGTAGAAAAATGCTTTGAAAGAATATCTTGTCGGTGTGTGTCATAAATGTTATACCTAGTTTTTGTATCCCTGACATTCAGCACCATACTTGTCATTATACATTGGAATATAAGTTGTAAAACTTGATTTGATTGACTTAGGTTACAATGATTATATCATTAATTCAACTGAATTAACATAAACCCTGAAACAAGCCATCGGATTTTTACCTAGGATGTGTAATTCTCATATTATGCAACTTCTAGTGTTCTTTTTTATTTTTTTATTTTTTTGTTTTACTTTAGTGATAATCTACTTTAAGTGGTGAGGTAAGCCATCAATCGATTACATAAGAAATATAAGTACAAATAAAAGGAGAAAGAGTGATAGATATATGGACAGTGAAATAATACAATGCAAAAATAAAACTTTTCACTAGCATATATTTCAACTCTTATGATAAAATAAGAATAGGAATAATAAAAAAATATTGCTTAAATTAGTCTTCTCTTCATGGTAAATCAAACGTACTAGTCGTGTGGAATTACGTGAGACAAAAAAAAAACAATGATTAGGCCAAATATCAGAAATAATTAATCAAATAAATTAAGAAAAAATTACGTGCATGTTGCCGTGCGTTTTAATCATGTGCTTGAGACATATAAACACCTAAGTTAATCAAATAACGTTGTAACTACTCTATGATTGCGCGAGTCAAGTGTCGAACTATAAAGAACAACTAATTAACGATTGATTAAACTAACTTATATATTCTTAAATTAACGAAAACTGACCTAACATATTTATCTTTAGGTTAACCTATATCAAAATATGTTAAATATCTTTAACGAATTTATGGTCTTTTTGCAAAAAAATTGGAAATTATTACATGAAATGATGGTGTTAAGTTGAGAAAGACTGAAATGCATTAACAGCGTAATTGTGGGAGCTAAAATGTATTATAACAAAACCCACATACTAATACGAATGTCTAAATAAATAATGGTGGAGGGACTAACATGCATATAATAAAAAAATTAAATTAAGAGAAAAAGGAAGACTTTTGCAATAAGTAGATAACTAAAACTCTAAATGACAATAATAACAAACGTGACTAACATAATGGACCAAGATTTAATAAAAAAAAATAGTAGTGCATCCGAAACTAAACAACAATAAAAAATGGAAGATTGTAATTTAATCCTTTATTTTCTGTATGCATCAAAGAACCCAACATTTATTGGAGCTTTGAGCTTGATGGTTTAAGCGTAAGCTTTGACGAGAGCTTACCAATGTTGGAACATGCTCATGCATACATATTTCAATGATGATGAGAAAAGCTTTATTTTGCATTAACTTGTATTAAGATTTGTAAAACAGCCTAAGAAAATCATGATAAAATAAGCGATAACGAAGATCAAGCTAAAGATGGCAAAGGATGTATTCAAGCCCAGGATTGTATGATCATGCAAGAGATCATCAAGAACAAAAGCAACAAGATTAAAGCTATAGAATGATGACATGAAGATGGCATTGATCCAGAGAAGACGAAGAGATCAACGTCCTTGCTTTTTATTTTACGAGAGAAGTTTTTATAACGTCATATATAATATGCATTACATATATATCATCTCTGCTCCATACTTAAGTTCTTAGACCATGATCAATCGATTCACTAAATTTCTAAATGACCATTTCATATTTTTTTTCTGAAAATCTCCGGAACGTCCACATCTGTCCAACAAAAGCTTCTATTTAGTCGAATAATCTAATATTTACAATGTTCCTGTCTACTAAGTTATTACTGCTATGCAATTAATTTCTTATCTGTATTGTTTTTGTTTCGGTCAACTAGGTAATATCTTTGGTCAATTAAAATAGTTTTCAACCGACAAATTTAATCTATATATCCATTATTTTTGTGACAGGAATCCAATGTAGCTGCTCTGGAAATCCGGCGAACCACATGTAAATTCTCTATCGTTCTCCTTCTCTTCATTTTTTTATCTAACAATTTTTGTTATTGTTATTATACCATATCATCATAAATCATCACGATCACCACTATCATCATCATTACCACTTCTTCTTTCCTACATTTTATTTCCTATTTTAAAAAAATAAAAAAAATTACAAAAAAAATAAAAAAGAGAGCAGGGGGAAACAACAGCCACCACCCACCCCCTTCTTACACGAGCATGCGGTGCCGCCCGCTGGCTCCAACCCACACCTCCTCCCTCAGCCACCTCCAGCTGCTCCAGACTCACAAACGCACCTCCTGTGCTCCTCCCTCCGTCACCGCGCATGGCCACACCGCCTTAGACGCGCAGCTGCACGCCACCTCTTGTCGTTCTAGAGTCGTGCACCGCCCATGACCTCGCGCCCACCAGCCCTCGGCCCTCCGTCCTGCGCTCCTCCATGCAGCGGGCACCACCTCTCGCCTTTCCATAGTCGTGTGCCGCCCACGACCTCGCGCCCACCAACCGTCGGCCCTCTGTCATGTGCTCCTTCGTGTAGCAAGCCCTCCCTCTAGCCTCCCGCATGCTCGCGCCTTCGATCGCCACCCCACCTCGCTCCTCCTCCAGCGATAGCAAGCCGTCGCACACACACCACCTACGACCCCACGCCCTCACCGCCTTAGACGTGGGTTCTTGGAACCCAAATCTTGAAGGTCTATTTTAGTTTTGTTAGTTTTTATTATTTTATTTAATTTGGCATAATTGCATAATAAGCCCATTTAGTCTATTTATTTGCAAAAGTGCCACTGTGCACAATTTTTTTGTCAGGTTTTTATTTCTTGTATTGCACGGACACCCCTGCATTATCATTTTAATTGGACCTCAATATTGCATCATTTCTTTTAATAAAAAATAGCATATTGAAGATCATTTAGTTCTTTAGCACTTGTCTGTTTATTTGGAATTTTGTGAGCATTATGTAATTAAGTATAATTATTTTGGTGAAAAATTGCTTATTTTACCCAATTCATGGTTTGAAATTCATATTTGCTCTAAAATCTTTGAAAAAAAATCAGAGATGATGCTTCCAGTTGTGGTTTAATTATTCCAAATTACATTAAAAATAGATGTGTCTTGTGCATAAAATGAATTGTTGGGTGACTTCTATAAATGATTTTTAATTAAATCCACAAATACTAATTTCACAAAGTTTCAACTCTATTGGATTGCTCATATAAACATCCTTTGATATAAATCGCTCTTTGGATAAATTGATTTCATGGATTTATTAGAAACTAAATACTCACAATCACTCCGTTTTTATTAAAAATCATAAAAAAATCATATTCTGTCAAAAAATTCCAAAAAAGTACTATAGTTTCATTTCATATGTTAAATTCCAGTAAAAGTCTCATAATTTCAACATACCGTTTATGTAAAAAAATTGCATAAAAACTCCTAAAAAGTTTGAATTTTCATTGTTGCGTTTTAAACCCAAAAATTTCAAAAAAATGCATTTTGCATTCATCGTTGGATTAGGTTTCGAGGAAAAATACAATTTAACTAAATTAGATTAATTCCACTAAAAAATAATTTGGCTAAGTTGCTTATTTTCTTAACAACCTAGTTCATCTGCATTTTTTCATTTGCATTTCTATTGCATAAAAAGATACAAAAAGAATTCTGCTTGGAAAAGCGTGAGCTACTTCTTCTAAGTTGACCCGAAGTTGTTCCTTTGCCTTCTTGAGTTGACCATGGGGCTTGCCCGGATTAAAAATACATAAAACCACATTTGCTTGCTCGATAGACAATTAATTCGTGCGGTTACTTTTTGATAGATCCCGATTGCCTGACTACAACAATGTGACAAATATTAGATAGGGTGATCTAGAGATCTATCAACTCTCTATGTGTAGCCAGAGATTTCCTTGAAACTACTTCGATAAATTTGGTGATATTTTTCAATTATATAGCTTTAACTGGTCTTAGAGATATATCTGTTAGAATAAATTATTTGCATATCTTGTTGATATATTCTCTTAATTGATTATTCAATATTGATCACTGTTAATTGTTTATTTATTTGATCCACAAAGATTGTTATTTTATCTTGTTCAAGCTAATGTTGCTCTGCAGATACTCTTGGAGTTCTCTCTGTAGGAAGCTCGAGTTGAAGATTCAAGCGGTGTTGCAGCTAGCTTAGTTGCAGTGGTGACTTTGGTGTTTGATCCAAAGTTGCGACTTTGTAGTGTATCCAAGGTTGTAAGCTTTATGCTTGTAATTGATTGAGATATTTGTTTAAATATCTCAGTATATAGTGGAAAAGTTGGTTGACTTTGGTAAGTAGAAATCCTAAGTTGGGAAGGCTTGGATCATGGCTTTAATCCACGTGGATTTCCACATTAACGTACCATGCAGTATGATTATCAGATTGCTGTCTTCGACTAGATTTGATTACACGTCTTCTGCTTCAGTGAAAAAGATTTTAATATACTATACTCCATTCACCCCCCCTCTAGAGTGTATTCGATCTGTAAGTACTGTCATACTCATGTTTTACGTGGGTCATGTTCATTTCTTCCAAATACTTGTCCTTCTCTGAATTTGAGAAGCTAGATAAATGGATTCAAAATGAACAAGGATCTACCATCACTAAGTTAAAAAGATGGTGGAGAGTTCGAGAATGAATTTTTTTTACTACTATGCATAGGCTAGTATCAAGTATGAATTCTCTACAACCAGAACAAAATCTTAGAACGGCGTAGTTGAGCAAAAAATCACACTCTTTTAGAATATGCCTATACAATGCTATTTGAATATGACCTGCCTAGATACTTTTGGGCATAAGATGTGAACATCATTTTCTTTGTCTTAAATAGAACCTTGATCTGACCAAGATTAAAGAAGACACCTTTTGAGATCTACTACGAATGCTCACCAAGAATAGGCTATTTCTTTATTTTTGGAAGAAAATGTTATGTTCAAAACACTAAGGATAATCTCGACAAGTTTGACCCGAAGAGTGAAGAAGACATCTTCCTAGGATATTCTTTACGTGGTAAAGCTTACAAGCTCTTCATTAAGAAAAAGTGACTATTGTTGATGCGGTTAGCATTTCTTTTGATAAAAACTTACGTAAGAATCCTCAACGGCTTGCTCTGACCAAGACTTTACTTTTTTCTCCATCGTGGAGCGTATGAATTTCCTGGAATGTATACCGATCAAAAATGGGAATGAAGGGATAAGAATAGGAATTATAGTACCATTGGAAGAAGGGGCACCTATGGAAACATCTCTACCGATGAACCATTTCAATAGTACATTTGATGCCATGCCATGAAGCATGACCATGAAGTAATTAAAAAGAAAAAGGTTTGTAGTTGGACCGCTGTTCGGTTTGCGATTCTCCAAAGAGGATGAGACACTCAAAAGAAAGACAAACATATAAGAAAATGAAGAAGACGCTCAAGTAGATCTTTTTAGTGTACCCGAGAATTGTGATTCTTATGGCTTACACAATGACTTTAGCTTTGTCAGAGATCACCCTAAGGAGTTGGTGATTGGGGGCATGTCGAAAGGAATCCAAACCAGATCACACTTAAATTCATTTGCATTATTTGCTTTTGTATCCTTAGTGAAGCCAAACTCAATTGACGAGACTTGCAACATTGATTCTTGGTTAATGGCAATGCAAGATGAACTTGTTCAATTTAAGAGAAACCAGATACAGGAGCTTGTTTCTAGACCTGAAAACGACACAGTTATTGGAACCAAGTGAGTTTTCAAGAATAAATTTGATGAGTCAGGGATTGTTATCAGTGTCAAGGATCAGATCATATCTTTAAGCTCAAGAAATCTCTTTATAGATTTAAGAAAGCTCCTCGAGCATGGTACAATTGACTTAGAACCTTTATACTCACATGAGATTTTAATGTAGGAAAATATTATTGTAATTTGTTTGTGAAGTCTATTGTCTAATTTATTAATTGAGCAAATTTATGTTGACGTCGTCGTGTTTGATTCTGCTAATGCAATTCTTTGCAAGGAATTTTCTAAAGCTATGCAATAATAGTTTGAGATGAGCATGATGAAAGAACTGAAGTTCTGTCTAGGGTTGCAGATCAAAGAACAGAGTTTAGTACTTTATTTTCAAACCTTAAGTACATGAAAGAGATGCTCACAAAGTTTGATTTTGACAATTGCTTGCAAATGTCTACAACGACTGCCATAGGGACACATCTTATCTAGACGAGTAAGTTAACCCCGTTGCCTCAAGACTATACAGAGATATGATAGGATCTATATTCAATCTAACTGTAAGCAGATCCGATATACTTTTCAGTACTTGTTTAGTTGCACATTTTTAATCAGAACCAAAAGAAAGTTACACAAAAGTAGTAAAAAAGATCACTAGTTATCTCATTTTTACTAAAGATTTAAGTTTATCCGAAGTTACATGGCATATATTTATTTACATACAATGATGTCAATTATGCTGGTAGTCACACTGATAGAAAGAGTACAAGTAGAACCTTCCAATTCATGGGAAATGCCCTTGTACCATGGTAATCTAAAAAGATAATTTGTGTAGCACTGTCGTCTTCGCCTACTTTCATCTTACCTTGATGACCTCTTGACCTATTTTGTGGAACGTGTTTATAGAAAATTTTCCAGCGTACACTACGATTTTTGAACTAGATTGAGCCAGATTGTACGAGGACGTTCTTCGACCCTACCTTTTTCCAGGTCACCTAGATGCTCTCATAGACTCCATCTCACCATACAACATTGTAGAGTTCTATATCAACCTCAAGGACATTGGCGACACCTTGACCTACCATCATAGGACCACCATTAACAACCAGACCTTTGTCATTGATGCTTCTATGATTTTATCACATCTTAGGTTGAGTAGACTC
Organism: Ottelia alismoides; assembly: GCA_037367405.1. Classification (NCBI taxonomy): domain Eukaryota; kingdom Viridiplantae; phylum Streptophyta; class Magnoliopsida; order Alismatales; family Hydrocharitaceae; genus Ottelia; species Ottelia alismoides. The sequence goes on from JAZKJV010001666.1 coordinate 217,043, forward strand.
ATGACCTAGTATCACTGAAGTCACAATGAAAGTTAGATAAACCTTGATGTCAGTGCATAATTTTTCCGCCTTCAAGCTATTAGCACCATCATAGCTGAGGGAGGCAACATAAGTAGAAGCTTGACTGCAGTTCATGCAAACAAGCCATTCTCGAACCTCACATAGTCCATGTTTCACCTCAAATGGAGTCGAGTTACATTAGTAAGAATATTTCCATTTGACCTCATGCTACAATGCATATAATTTAATCAGATACTACCTTGGTTCAGAGTCCTACCTTAGATTTAGTTGAGAATAATTCCATGGATCCTCATACTGAATATAAATATAGCTTTTTCAAGTCCAAGATCATCTTTACCAAACCAAACACCGAGGGGGTTATCCTTTTATGAACAAATCATCAGAAACTGTGTTCGAAGATAATCAAATCTATTCCGATGGTCCTCAATCCCCAGTGATGGAGGTTATGGAAATTCCAACGAACTCCTCCTTGTTATCAAAACTACATTCGATTTTATCTTCAAATATGACATTAACGAGGAGGAAAATCCCATTGGTTATGATCACATCAAAAGCTGAGGAAAGGCTTCCTATAACGAGAAACCCAAATTTCTCGAGTGACATAGTGGACTTTTTTTAACAATTATTAAAATATTAAAATTAAATTAAATAAGAAACGAGTTTAGAAAATTTAAAAAATAGCCATCTATCGGCACATGAGGTATCGATTTGGGCCGTAGTTGCCAAATCGGTACCTCAGATGTCGATTTAGCTGTAATTGTCAAATCGGCACCTCAGGTATTGATTTGGGCTTAGTCCATTCGGCTATTTTGCATTATATATTTTGAGGATTTTTATACTTACTATCGTTTCAAGTTTTTCCAATAACATCATATACATAACTTTTTTTACAGTTACATATGTGCCCTTATACTTCTAGGGAAGTCATGAGAGTGATCTTTTACTTATACAATATAACAATATGAATGTAACATCGGATGATATAGTATGGAACATTCAAAATATTCATTCTTCGTAAGCTAGCTAATTTTATTGCAGTGACAATTTTGTCCTAGACCGGATATATAGTTAATCACAGGAGAATGGGGAATTTGATCAGCCGAATCATGACATGATCGAGGGGACGCACTGTTACGCAAGCAGGATAAGAATGTCCCAATCTTGCTACGAAATTGTGGCATACACGTGCAGTTGATCCTTTGACCTCGCCCTCGGTCCGTGAGATCCATACATCCAAACTTTGATCAATCGACGAACGACCGACCGAGCTCTTATGCTGCACATCTCAGTTAAACAAGCCACCGAACCCGGCAAAAATGGTAGAAAGGATGTTAAAGATACTCATGGCCGTCTCAGCGTGGGACACAACGGCGTAGATCACGTCCCACCTCCTCCTCGGCCCGTGATCCTGCTCTCCGCCGCCGGTCACTGGACCCCTTAGGCACTCCACGTGGAAGTCAACGCCGCAGCCCCGGCCGCACCTGTACCTCCACCCGTTGCACTCCCGCCAGCAAGCACCGCACCTGCTTGGCCCCGCGGAGACGCAGGTCAACGCGTGGTATGGGTGCACCAGGTCCTCCCCCACCGACCCCGGCAGCTGCGTGCAGATCGGGTGCGCGTGGAAGTTGCACTGCACGACGGGGCAGCGAAAGAGGATGCCGCGTATGGGCGCTCTGCAGACGTTGCAGACGAAGGACCATTGGGGATTCGGGATGAGGAGCTCCAAGGTGTGGCTCGAATGCATGAAGAAGGAGATGTGGGTGGGACAGGTGGCGCAGTAGCAGTGGAGGTCGACGTTGCAGGGGATGCACCGGTACCTGAGGCCGTAGCCCGGAAGACAGCAGGCGGAGCAGAAGAAGGTGGCGTACTGGTGGTGTTGGCTGAGACAACAAGTCGGGCGGGTGTAATGTGGGATCGAAGATGGTGGGGGCATCTTGGTTTTGGCAATGAGGACCGAAGGGGGGTGGAACTATATAACCTGGGAGAAATTGCAAGGCAATGTTAGCATGGTCGCTTCACGCGTACTAATATGGGACCCGAGTAAGAATTAGTATTTTTATTATTAGAAAATTTAAATATTTTTATTAAAGGAATAATTAGCTGTGCGTAAAAAAAGACGAATTCGGTTTTAGTTCATATTTTAATTCGAATCCGTTTATAATTGGGATTTTTATACCACGGCCACCATAAACATTGTCAATCTCGCAACAACCCATGTATTCTTCATGTTTACCTCACAACCCCCATAAACTTGCTTGCCTTGCATCATATACCATGCGGCCACCTTACCATATTCGAAATGTTGCCGAACATAGATATTTGTATTCGATAATTAATCGAATATGAATCATATATGGATATTAGTTGTAGAATCCGAATATGAATATGTATATAGTAACAATAAAAAGATCTGGATTAGGATTCAAATATCTGAGTACTTTGTGTGTGCGTGTGGATGTGCATGCTCCCTAAGAACATACAACTTACATGCTCCCACCGTCTTCCCCCATTCTTTTTGAAATGAAATCTATGGAGATTTACATCACTACATATCATCACGATGTCATTCCAAACTCAACTTAATTCAGCACTTCTAACCCATCCATCAAGACTATCAAATTTTAATAGTCTTAAAATTATTGAAATTGACCCATGCTAGATAGACATGTTAGGAATGTCTATTTTATATGAAATTCGAAACACATATTACACCAATTATTCTAAGTAATCCCCCTCCCCCAAATTTTATTTTAAAAATAAATAAAGGGATGGGAGCATACTCATTTTACCTAATATGTTATGTTAGGTTAGGAATGTCTATTTGTTCCCTCAATCTTCGACAACTATTATACATATTTGCCTCAACAAATTCATATGAATTGTAATAGGTCAAGCTCAATGTAGACTTCAACCTCTTGATGACTATATCTATCGAGCACCCCCTTTACGATTATAACTTTAATTGATTGGTTGAATATTTCTATTTTATTAGTATTGTATATATTAACATGATCTTTTTTTGAATCACTTGCTACTTGACAATAATTCGATTCAAAATCATAATTTATCTTTATTTAATCAATATTCGTATCCGATCTTAAAACGATCAATATTCATATTCGCTCTTTATTTGTATATATTCATATTCGATAGATATTCGGCTCGAATTTATATCTATATTATATTAGGATATATTTCTCTAAATCCATATCCGATTTATATCCATATCTATATTCGTATTCGATATGGATAAAGTGAATATGGATATGGAAATAGTCATATCGAATTCATATATGATCCATTTTCATCCCTAGTCAAGGACCGCCGGCCAAGCCGTTAAGATTGATCACAAGGACCAAAAAGTAAGGGAATTTATTTTAAAAATATTTAAGAAAATATTTATTCTTTTTAATACCTCTATTATCTCCTTTCTCCTCTCCCCCTTCCCTTTCCAACTACGTCTTCATACAAACCTGATGAATCTGCATTTCATCATCTTTATTCATTTATCTTAGCTTAAAATCCCTTATAAAATACATGTATATAATACTAACTCCATATTTTTATTAACTTGCATCTATGTGTAAATATTATACATATATTACTATTTTAACCTAAAATAAATAAATAAATAAACAAAAAATAATAAAAAGAAAAAAAGACTGTATATATGTAATAGATACAGACTAAACCAAACCTCGAGAGAAGGTCAAGACTTGACCTGGACGACCAGGAATAAAGTAGGGGAGACATGGTCCTTGATCAGAAAATGTAAAAAAGTGTTTTGTAAATCCATTTCTGTGTATATTTGTATAAAACTTACATTATTTTATTCGTATATAAATTGACCTCAAATTAAATAATTTTCAAAACAAAAGTTGTAAATAAAAATATTTCCTAAATAATAAAAATGTTTGAAAAATAAAATCATGTACAAAATAAAAGTAACCACATCCGAAAAAAGTCATTAAGCGATAATTGAAAGACCAATTCCAGCTCCATATGAACTCAAAATGAACCAAACTCATTTCCATTGTATTATAAATTAAATTATCTTTAAAATATCTGTGGGAGTTAGGGTTTGAAAGATGTTTTTCTGGGTGGTTCGTACAATTTTACTATTTATTTATACATATTGTATTTGTAAATACTTGTAAAAAATTTTAATAATTATTTCAAATAAAAAAATAAAAAATAAAATATTATAGTAAAAAAATAAAAAAACTAAATTCTTTATTTAACTATGTATATAATGTACCATATGTATATAGTTGATATTTTTAAATAACCACCACAAAAAATAAAAAAATTAATATTTATTATTTAATTTAAAAAAGTGATGAAAATAAAAAAAATTAATTTGTGTAAATACTTTTAACACTAATTTCCTTTTTTATCTTTATCTCATTTTAAATTCTTTCTTATCTCTTTATCTCTATTCAATTTTTAACATAAAAATTCAATTATTTTCTATTTAATTGGCTCCTCCTCCCTCATTCTCACTTGATCAATCTTTGGTGAAAGGAGCCTATTCTCCGAGAGCCATCTTGTTGCAGAAGGGTGCCTAGCCTCCAAGCCGTCCATGGACAGCGAGTCAGCCTTCGTTGAGGCGAATACAGTATTCTCCCATCCTAAGAGAAATATATTTATTCCTCTTATTTTTAACATAGGTTAATCATAGTTTTATTTTGCATTTTTTAAATTCATTGTCAATGTTTTAATTTTATATCTCACTTAATCATTTTTTATCACACATCACGATTTGATCCGAATCCAATCCGATATTTCATCTCATTTTCTTGATCCCTTCGTTTCACGTTCTACCTCCACAATCTCTCACCTTCGACCATGCACGGTGGTCGGAGTCCCAGTTCCATTCTTCATTTTTCTCAGAATCGCACCCGCTCATGTATCTTGATTTTATTTTTTCTAATAATAATCGGGACCGAGCCGTCGTGCTCGAGTCGTTTTTCTATCTATATATTATTTGAAGGAATAAAGAATAATATTACAAAAAATATAAAAAATATATGAAAAAGGATTTCTATTTGTTAAAAAAAGTTTTTTTAGCTTTTGTTTTTTACATTTATAAATAAAAAATCATAAAAAATAAATGGCAGCAGGCACTGTCCTCTCCAGCCGCTGGCGGTGCCCGCTGCAACCCATTCCTCCAATGCAGGTATCCACCGACCTCTACCGGAGGCGGAGTCACACTGCCCGAGCGAGGTCCCTCCGCTGCAGGTCTCCGCTGCACCGCCACTCATCCCACCAGCGGTGCCCGTGCCGCCTCACCGCCATGAGCGCATGCCCGTTAATCTTCAGCCACCCACACAAGCGCGTGCCATCGCCAGTGCTTGCCCGCTGATCTCCAACCACCCACGTGAGCACGTGCCATCTCCATCGACTCCCGCAGTTCTGCCAGCCATCAGTCCGCCAGAGGAGCCCCTTCGCTCCACCCGCACCGCAGATCGCCGTCGCCCTTCACCTGCACCATCCAACCCACCATAGCCACCGTAGCCTTTCTCGCCGACCTGCCTGGAATTCGCAGCGGTACGGTACACCTCTTCCTCCACAACCACGTACCTCGTCGTTCCGCCGTAACTGCACCTCCGTCAGAAGACCGAAGACGCAACCACCTCTCGTGGCTTGAGAGAGAAGCCAAGGGTCAGTGGCACCTTACCCCCTTCCCTTGGTCTTAAAAAACAAATAAGCCACAGAACAAACCCTAAAAATTAATTTTTTTGGGTAAATTCAAGCAGGCCCTCCGACATTTCGAAATTTGTAGAATGGTCGCTACCAGATCCACAAGTCAAGTGCTCGGTACGTTTCATTGGGTAATTTGCATTTTTAATCCTCTGTTTATTTCATATTATTTATTTGTGCAAGATTAACAACATTTACATTTCGATCCTTTTCAGACTCTATTTTGCTTGTTTCTTTTCATTGAAATAAATGTTTTCATTGCTCTGAAAATTCTACAACAAATTGTGTCCTCTTCATTGTATATAAATTTTATTACATTTTATTTTTTTGTTATTATTAAAAAAAATCAAAAACAGCATCATTTTCTCTGCTTGAAATTCAAAAATTCATAAAAAATTCAAATATTATTTAAAAAATTCCAAAAAATAGAGTAGTTTTATTTTTGTGTGTTTAATTTCCTATCCAAATTTTGTGCATTAATTATTTATAAAATCCAAAAATTATAAAAATACTAAAAATCTTTAAAAATCTTATAAAATTGTAGAAAAAATAAAAAAATGTGATTTCAGTTCTTGTTTGTAGATAATTTCCTATAGTTTTTAAGAAAAATATTTTCATAAATTTTGTATTTATTTTCTATTTTTAATTGAAAAATAATCCTATTTTCACGGTTTGCATTTTCTCTTGTTTTATTCATTTTAAAATCCTAAAAAATCTAAAAATATCTTTAAAGTACAAAAACAATAAAAAAATCATAAAAAACACAAAAAATATTTTATTTGAACATTTTTATGCATTTTGTCATATTTTAAAAAAATAAAAAAGAGGGTTTCATTTCTTTCGTGTATATAACATTTGTTTTGAAAAATAATCATTTTTGAAAATAAAAAATTTGCAAAATTAAAATCATTGAAAATTTGAAAATCTGATAATAAAAAATAGAAATAAAAAATTAAAAAATTAAAAATGCAAAAATCAAAACAAAAACCAAGAATAGTGTACATTGAGAATTCCATTTTCTTTTAATTGATTTTTTTTCGATTAATTGAATAAACCTCGCAAATTGTAGCCTTCCCGAGTTCAATCCTATTGCTATATAGGTAAATAAGTAGCAAAATTTCTCTCGCTACACATTATTCTTATAATTAATTATTGGCTTAAGAAAGAAAAAAAATAATTTGTTTATTTGAGACTGGAATTTTGGGGATCGCAACGACAACTTTATATCAATAATAATCACTCCTCGAAGATCTCGCTCGACAAAACCCTCGACCTTCCCATTGTTGAATGCTAAGGTACGTTGTCACCTCCTTTGTGATAGAGATAAAGAAAAGATTAGGGATTTGGGATATGGATTGGAAGGGGCCCCCCGTAGAGCGAGGTTCTAGTGATCAATGTGTTCTCCTCATTGTGGGAGGCCTTTTATAGGGCGTAAGCCCTTGCCACCCACCCCCTTTCATCACCCTTTGCGGTTAGGGTCTCTGGGAGACTCGGCCTCGCTGCAACCGTCGAGGTGGTTGCTTGACCATGCGGTCACGAAGGCCATCCTATATCTCTCACTTGACCGCAGTGGTCAAAACTTTACACTCCCACTACTCGTGTAGAGCATAGAGATGTTTGCAATTAGGTTTATTATTCATGAAAACTTTTCCTTGACTTATGCATTCATGAGTCCCATTAAACCAACATGTTTAATGTAGGTGCTAGATACTATTCCCTTGGTAAGGGAATCAACCAACATATCACTTGTAGGTATAGGTTACCGTTATTTCTTGTTTCACAACTATATCTTGTATATAGTGATATTGGATTTCAGTGTACTTTCCTTCAGAACTATTAGCCCCACTGTTAATCAAACTTATTGTAGCTTGATTATCACAATACATTTCAATCGGTCCTTTAACCAATCCCAGGCTTAAGTCTACCAGAAAACACTTAATCCAAATTGAACGAGTGGTGCTCATGCTATATGCTATGTATTCTGCCTCCTGTGTATGTCTAGATACACATCCTTGTTTCTTGTTACCTAATGAACGTGGATTTTGCCTCTTTAATAATTAGTAATTGTAGCATAGGAGACGGAATTCGGTTTGTCAAGAACCACAATCTTTTAATGTTGTGGAATATTTTAACTTGGCAAGTATACCAAGGTCGAACACTTTGCGTGGTTTTAAATTAATTCAAATAATTAATTAAATGCTCGATTAATTTATGTGTCATAGAAAATATGAAGATGCAATGTAATGTGAAGAAAACTAAATAGAGCAGATGGTAAAGCACAAGATTTGTGATTTATGATCTTTAATCAAAAACAGAATGATCAATGTCCTTGAGATGAAATCACATATCAAAAGGATAATTTTGAGAAATTTTTAGCAGTGAAATCCAGGCTGCTGGCTATCAATCCACTCATGTGAAATAAATCATTAATAGTCCTTATGATTCAATAATCAAAATTTTCAAAGGAATAAATCTATTCTTAGCCACTGTAAAAATTAAATCCTCAAGTAATAATATACAGTCATCAGATTAGGGTTGATTAAAATTAAAATCCTCAGCTGACTCCCTACAAAAGAGACCATTAATTTCTCAATCAAATGTGGTACAACAAGTCAAAACTTTGCCTGCATATGTAAACTGAGATTCGCAAATAATAAACCACAATAAATATCTTCAGATTAGTTCACAAAGTATAAAATGTGATAAAGCACATAAATAGCTTCAAAATGTCATATTATGTACTAAAAACAGAGTTCATATGAGAAAGATATGTTAAAATAAAGATCCAGGGACTAAAATACAATAAAAAGAAATAATTTCTTCTCAATTAAGTCTCTGGAGGCTTATCTGTAATTTTGGAAAGTTGAAGGGCATTCTCTACAATTTTCCCACACACTCATACACAAGGCACATGAATCTAGGCTAGGAGAACCCATAAGCAATTTTAGGAACTTGCGAGGATGTGCGTACAATTTTCCTAGCTACCACATGTTGGGCACACATTTCCTGAGGTTCGGGGTTGTTCCACAATTTTCAGAAGTCACGAGGGTCCAAGCGTAATTTACCCTCTCACTCACATACTAGGTACGTGCACTAGAGGTTCGGCCACGGAGGAGCTGAGGTTCGGAGCCGAAGGCGGAGGCTCGCTTCCCAAGCAGAGGTTCGGGCGAGGCTCGAAAGGTCCAAGGTGGAGGTACAGAAGGAGGCAAAGGCTCAGATGTTCGGGCCTTGACGCGGTGGTGAGAGGCGGTCCGGGTGGCCCGAGACTCCATGCGTGGAGGGGAGGCTCAGTAGGAAAGTATGGCGGCTGGTGGGCCATTGGATCAAGGGTGAATGCCCTGATCCAGCAGTGGTTGGAAGTTGAGCTTCTTCCCGGCGGCGACGAGCGTGAAGGAGGCGGAGCTGCGCCTCAGCTGATACACGGTCGAGGGTCGCAATGACGGAGGGGTGAGCGACGACGATGGGGGTTTGCTGCAGCCGGTGATTCACGAGTGGAGGAGAGGAGGCGGCTGCGCTAATCGGCTGGAGGCATTGTAGGTGATGACGTAGCTGGGATGGATGGTACCTGCAAGGTTTAAGATGAAACCAAAGGAAAAAAGGGGGCGGAGCTCCGAGCGAGGATAAGGGAATGGAGCTAAGCTCCGGCCTTTGTGAGGCTAGAGAGGATGGAGACCTGGGAGGTAGAAGGGAAGCGAAGAGGGAGGAAGGCATGCGATGGAATTCGTCGGCTGTGAGGGTTTGCAAGGTGCGAGTTGAAGAACAGGGGAGGGTGTTTAGAGAACGGAGGAGAAGAATGGAATACTTGGGATGGGTGGCTCGATGGCAGTTAGACCAGAGAAAAGGTAGATGCTTGATGGAGGGGCTCTATGATGACACCTTGGAGAGGCACCGGATCTCGCCGGAGCAGGAGAAAAGATGACTAGCTCTGTCACCGCCCGAGGTCGGAACTTCTTCCCTGCTAATGGGTATTCGAAGGATCAAGAAGCTTTGTGCGATGGGCGGTTGAGCTTTATAGGTTAGGAGGGCGGCGACCGTTACAAGGAGGTGGTCATAACGGCCGGCGAAGGGTAGTGAAGGCCATCGGGGTGTCGTAACGGAAGAGGCAAGGAGGGGGAGACGGTTACAAGAGGAGGAGCGGAGGCGTTGCGGGAGGAAGGGGGAGCGGATGTCACGTTCTCCGTACATGACCGAGATGAGAGAGGAAGAGAGGGTCGGGACACATGCTCTGCACGTGACCTAGCGGTGGAGAGAGACAAGGAGTGGGGTGCCACATGGCACACCCAGGGGCTGCCACATGTCACCCCCAAAAAAATTTCAAAAAATAAAAAGAGAAAGAAAAATAGAAAATAAATAGAAGGAGATCTTAGATCGAAAGCATGAAAGTTGTTCGTTTCGATGAGATCTACAACTTTCATGAAGGACTCAAGAGCAAAAGAAGTCATCTGTACAAAGTGGTATTTTTGATGGTCTCCATGTGTAAAGAAAATCAGCTTTTTGGGATTTTGCAATTTTGTAATTTAGAAGAGGATCAAAATTATAGAAAAAATACAATAAGATACAAGAAAATTAACTACACACTAATATAATTTTTTGGATTTTTAATAAATAAGAAAATAGGAAAATAAAATCGAAATACGAAATATGAGAATTTTGTACAGACTCACAACGGACACGTGGACATAGTCAGTTTCATTGATTTCAGTCGTGATCTAGATTTCGATTTTTATGTCGTTTAATAAAACTTTCATCAAAGAACATAAATGAAGATGAAATAAAATTAAAAGGGTTAATTATTTACATAAAAACTCAAGTCAAAAATAGCAAAAAGTTAAAATGCACAAAAGAGGCCCAAAACCCAACTTTCACATATGAGCTCTGAATTTTATGAAATTGATCTTATTTTGAAGGTATTTGAAAATGGAGTACTTTAAAAGTGAGTAGACCAAAATCGGACATTGTATGAGGAAGATATGCGCATTTTAGTCCGTTAGATGTGAAATTTGGTTTTAGGTTTATTTGACACTTATTTGAGTTAGTAATTTCTTGTATTTTTATTTAATCTTGTTAGTAATATCTACACAATGGAGGTGGTTTGGATCAGTCGGAGTTAGGATGAATTAAAATAATATGGAAAGTTAGTAGCTTTTTAGGCTAATTTACACTTGGGATTTTTAATGCAATTATACATGATGAAATGCAAATATTATTTACACATGTATGAATGCTAATGGTGTTATATTAATGATTAAATGCAAATGAATTATGGGGCACAGAGCTTAATTGACCAATTTTAGCATGATAAATACGAGATTCATCATACCCCTATACTTAAACCATGCTCGTTCCTGAGCATAATGAATGAATGACTTAGTCGGATACATCTCTGACTCTGCATGTGCATTTTCAAGGCTCAATTCATGAAGACCCTTAATTTGAGTGATCCTAAAATTCTGGTCTTAACCATGCTTTAATCAAAAGGAATCCGACTTCTCTATTTATCAGACTCTCCGTTTGTACATATAATATAAGGATATGACTTTTAGTGTACTACATTCATGAGAGTCGAGTCGAGACATCACCCAAAATTCCAGTCCAGGAGACTCTCCTCTAGACCTAATCCTCAACACTAGGGAATAAGTCTATTCTTGCTTCAATCAACCGTCTCTTTAGTTTGTCAGACTTGAAAATGTAGATGGACGGCTAGATGATGGAGGGCATGAGATTATGTCTATTTTTCTCTCCCTCACATTGGAACAAGAGGCCTCTCGGGTGCCTTATTACTCAACATATGTATTTTTATTTTGTTGATCAATGTGTTCGTCAAGAGAATTCGGAGTCGTCTGTACTTGTTTTTCTGGGAGTACACCGGGGTGTCTCTTTTGAGTATCTAAGATACCATCGACACCCATACTTGTATCACTATACGATCCAAAGCCCTTTTATGGTGCTAGCCCGACTTCGTGGTCCTAATTAGTGCTTGGTCCAAGTGGACACTTTGAAAATGGTTGGGAGCACTCGCCATTGGTGGAAACTCATTTGTAATTTAACTTTTGGAGGATAGAGCTTCTCTTTGAACATTCTTTTCTTTTCTTTTCTTCTTTTCTTTTTGGCTAGCTCCATTGCTTCTTCCAAAAGTTGGCGCACACTGATAAATAATTATTTAAGTTTCATCACACCCTGACACATATGTAAATATCAAATGATAGCATATGAACTTGTTCATATACTGGCTAAGGTTTTGCTGACACTCAGGATTCTTGAAGCCTTCATTAACTTTATCCCATCCTCGAGCGTCATTAGATCGGGTCTAGACTCAAATCTCCACTACCTAGTTCTTCAAGTGATAACTCAACTCATCTCATCAATCATTCAATTGTGAAAGTGATGTGCTGATCATATTTATAGAAGGTAGAGATGAAGAGTGCAATATAGCGCTCAAATCTTTCAAATTAGGGAAGTATGGATTATTAAGTTCAAAATCCTAATGACTAAGGATGTCTAACTCAGACTCTCAAGATGTCAGAAATCAAGTGTCCTCAAATCCTAAAGCCTTGAGTGATAGTGAATGTGTCAGTGATATACTAACCAAGGAATGGATGTATGATATGCTTAATGGAATGCAAGATCATGATTGATTTTTTTGGTTTTCTTTTGGGTTTTTTTGAAAACCAGGTAATATTTACAGAAAAATTAGTATAATGTACACTACTTGTACCCATCTCCGATGTTAGATGAAAACAACTAAAGTACGAGCTATGGATAAAGTACGTAGAAAATATACAAACACCCCCATACTTAACTTGTGTTATGTCCTCATGGCACAAAGTGAAACGCAGACATAGCTCGTACTAAGTATAGATGAGCGTAAAAGAGAAAGAAGAGAAGTGATGTATAAACAATGGTACCAGTCCCCCTATACTTAGGCTCAGGTCAGCCTGAGTATGATCGGATAAACACAGGTGGGGGACCGAGTAGATGAGTAGGTTGATGGATATACAGAAGAGTGTTGGAATTGAAGAGGTGGTTTATCCGGGCAGTCCGAGTCATTCATCTAGTGTCGCGCCCTGAGTGAAGGAGATCTATTCCACATGCACTAACTGCTCACTTCATTCGATAAAGTGTTTAAGCAGCTGACTATTGACTATAGAAATTCACGTGTTGTCTGCGGTCTCTGAGATCTCAACACTTCCGTTATTGTGCACCTCTCTTATGATGAAGGGTCTCGTCCATTTGGATTTCAATTTACCTTGGAAAATTTTCAATCTTATATTAAATAACCAAACTTTCTGCCTTGGGACAAAGGTCTTTGTTCGGATGTTCTTGTCGTTCCATTTCTTTACGTTGTCCTTATAAATGGTGTTGTTTTCGTAGGCATGATTTCAGATTTCAGATAGTTCATTCAAATCCATGCCTTTGTTCTTTTTTCCTTGGTGATAGTTCCAATTTATCTTTTTGATTTGCCCATTTGATTTATGCATGAGTTTTGTGGGTAAATGATACGGCTTCCCACATACCATTCAAAACGGGGAGGTGCCCAATGGGGTCTTATAATCTGTCCGGTAAGCTCATAGAACCTGGTCTAGGAGTTGGGACTAGTTCTTCCTGTCAGGGCAGAATAGCTTCTGTAAAATTCCTTTGACCTCCTTGTTTGACACCCCGATGATGCCATTGGATTGTGGATGGTAAGGACTAGCGACAGGGTGCTCGATGCCGTATTCCTTAGTCAACTTCTTTACCTCCCGGTTGACAAAGTGGCTACCCCATCAGATATTAATACCTTAGAGATTCCAAATCTCGAAATAATATGATCTTTCAAAAACTTGCATACAGTCTTGCTGTCTTCCGCTCGAGTAGGGATAGCCTCCACCCACCTAGATAAATAATCTATGCGAGAAGAATATATTCAAATCCTTGACTAATAAGGAACGTGCGTATAAAGTTAATGCCCCATGCATCAAATACATCACAAATGATGACTAGTTGCATATGCATGGAATCTTTGGGACCAATGGTCCCTCCCATTCTTTGACAGACTGGGCACAACCTGACAAAATTGTAGGCATCCTTAAACAAGGTCGTCCAGTAAAATCCACATTGTAGTATCTTCTCAGCGGTCCTCTTCCCGGAATGATGTCCTCCTGCCTCCATGGTATGACAGATTTAGGACACTGTAGTATTCCTCTTGAGGAATACATTTCCTCCATATACAATCCGGTCCTTCAAATAAAAGGAATGGATCCTCCCAATGGTAATGTTTAGCTTCCGACCTGAGTCGGTCGATTCTGTTCTTGGGCCAACCCTGAGGAACATTCTTGGAGACAAGATAGTTCACCATGTAGGCACCATCGGAGAGAGTCAATAACAGAAATTGACTCATTTGGGAAGGTTTCACAGATGGATTCTGATGAATCTCCATTTCATCACCTTTATTCTATCATTTTACCTTAAAAATCCTAGTAAATGTGTGTAAATAGCCTTAATTCATGCATTTTATCATTCATGCATTGTTGTGTAAATAGTGTATAAAGTACAGTTTTTAATGCCAAAATTATAGAATAAAGAAAAGAAAAGAAAAAGAATAAAATATTAAAAATATTTTATGACCCGAAACCCCGAGGCCTAGGCATCTTGATGACTAGGTTAACAAGGAATAAAGTAGGGGGAAATAAGGGCCAAAATCCAATAAAATTCCTTTTTATTTTATTCATTTTCCTTCATTTTTGGGACCTATTTTTAGTTACACTTTTTATACTTTAAATAAAGAAACTTTGAACATGAAAGTTGTAGATAATTAAATATACAAAAATTCAAATTAATTTCATATAAAAATATTATATAGATAAAAAGTTATGGTCTGAATAAAATTCCAAAACCCCAACTTTCCAGACCCATATCTCCCAATTAAAAACATAAATATATCAGAATCACCTTTAATTGTATATAACTTTTAATAAGCTATTTAATGAAGATGGTTTCATATTTTTTGGAGATGGTGTGAAAGTTAGGTTTTGGACCCCTATTGTATAATTATACCGATTAAAATAATCATTTTATTTATTATTCATTATTTCTCTATTTTTATAATTTTGTAAATATTATTTATAATATATGTGCATATTAAAATAGGAATAAAATGATAAATAAAATACGTAAAGAAAATACATAGGTAAAATATCAATATGTATACCTATATAGATAAGACAACTATTTATTTAATTGTATATTTATTTCAAAAAAATAAAATAAAAATATTTTTAAGAGTATAAAATTAATTTACAAATATATAAGATAATAAACTAAATCAATAAAAAGTAAATATACAAAATAAAATAAAATATTAAAATATATAGATCAATATACCTATATATAGCCCTTAAAAGGTAACTTCTAATTCTAAACCTCGAAAAAATAAATAAAATTCATAATAAAATAACTCAGAAAATAATAAATAATTTTTATATTATAACCTAAAATTAATAAAATTGTTTATTATTTTTAAATGAATTTCAAATTTTTTTCCACGATTTTTTCTGGTTGGTTCACGTGGACCAACCAGGAGGGTCCGAGAGTTGACCGCGGGTCAACTCTCTCACCCGCCTCCTGCACCTTGTCAGACATTGGTTTCCACCCATCTTCTCGATTTTTTTTGCGACCAGACCTTGCACCATTTCGCCTCGCTCTCTTGACACCTTTTTCTCCTCGTCAATCGATCTTACATGCCTAGGCTTTACATCGAGGATTGGAGCAGCGATTCGTGAGATCTCCCTCGTTCTTCTCGTCCCATCACCCACCTTGTACAAAAACTTACCCTCTCTCCCTTTTCGAATTTGGACCCTCTTTGACCTCTCTTAGCGAGTTCTTTCTTGCGCTCCGGCCTGGAGATAGTGATAGGGTCTCCTCCAGCTAGGAAGAAGGCGTCGAGCGCGGTTGAGGGGCGGCTCCACCACCTTTGCCGGTCACCGGCATCGAGGTCCCCTATCTCACGGTCCAACACCATTAGAGGTCCTATTTTCTTTATTTTTCTTGCATTTTTAGCTTATCCATAGTCTTAGGATTCTTTGCATCCGGTTCCCTTCACTATTGAGCCATCCATTCAACCTAATCCCCACCTCGTCGGAGCTAGCTCCAGTGAACGTCATCTTCGTCCCACAACCACCATCAAACCTCTTTTTGTCCACTGGAGGGTCACGACAGTTTGCCCGCAACCCTCTTAACTCTTTTTGCAGGTTCCTGGTCTACACGAATGCCTGGAGGGCGATTTTGATCGCGCAGGAAGCACCTGGGGATTCTCTTCTTCCCCGACGTCGCGGAGGAGCTCCGGTGCAACACGTGCCTTTTTGGAGCCACCAGCGGATAGAGCATCTCGCCAGGAGCATTTTGCACCTTGCTGAACCATCAGCCACCGTTGGGGTGCGAGGGGGAAGAGATCGAAGTTCGCCGGACCCAACGTTCTTCCTTTTCTTCCTCCCTCGCTCCCCACCTTTCGATCGCCGAGGGAATACAGGCATCATAGCAGCCTTCGGATCTCATGCATCTCAACCGTTCGATCGCCTAGAAGTGATCTAATCTCGACCATCAACGCGAACCGTCATCGCGAGCTCTGGGGATGACACATGGCATAAGTAAAGAAGATCCGCCGTCCGTTCCCGTTCAACACGTGGATATTTTGCAATATCACCCTCGCACCTTTTGTATTTAAATATTAGTCCTGAAACTTTCATCTGAAGTTTAGTTTATTTTGTAATATTCATAGAAAGGCCCCCACACTTTCCATATTTGCAAGTAGGGCCGAGCCACGTCACCCACGTGAGGCATTACGTGAGGTGGAAATTGCGGCATGGGGTTTTGTTTATGTAGCTTTGGTCTTGTAATATTTGTATACAGTTAGATATTTTTTGGCAAAATTGTAGTAGAGCCCCTACAGTTTCTAAAAATTACAGTTAGGTCCTTATCAGTGTGGCTCACGTGTGCGAACACGTGAGTTGCGTATTTTGCAGGCATGCCCTTGGGTCTTTATGCATTTCTAATTGGTCATGTAACTTTGCATTCCAGTTATAATATTTTGGTGAAAATTACACTTTGGCCCCTAATTTTTCTGTTATTTACAATTATGCCCATGTTGGAGTGTAGTTTATCTTTGTTATCTCTATTTATTTCATACATCACTTTAACTTAAAAAAATCTTTAAAAATAGACATAGTTTCCTGTTACATAATATTTCACGCATATTTTTAATTTGCAATTTTGAAGCTATTTAGTATTTATAAAAAATAAAAAACGTGCCTTTTTATCCTTGTTTGCAAAAGAAAATACATAAAAAAATATAAAAACTTCTTGAAAAATTCTCAAAAAAATACGTTTTGTGTATTTTTGTATTTTTGTATTTTTGATCTATAGACCAAAATCACTAATAAATATAAAAGAAAAATAAAAAAATAGTAGAATTCTAAAAAACTTTATAAAATTATTAAAAACTCAAAAAAATCAAAAAATTACATTTTATATTTCTGATTTTCTCTATTTTATTATCTTTATTTTAAAATTAATTTAGGGAATTTTTGACTCTATTATATATTTTTAATCTCCATTTTAATTTCCTGTATTTAATTATTCCCTGTTTTATGGTGTTTTATCTTTAAAAATATATAAAATTAGTAAAAATTCTTAAAAAAAGTAAAAAATATTCTAAAATCAAAAAATATTTTATTTTATTTATTTTGATTATTTTTTATTAACTACTATATCTTTTATAGACTATATTGTATATATATCTTATATATTGCTTTCTTATCTTTACTAAAAGAAAAAGGGAATACAAAAAATATATAATATAAAAATAAAATACAAAATTAAAAAATTAGAAATCAATATAAAATTATAAAATTAAAACAAGAAAAATTAAAAAAAATAAAAACTCACAAAAAAGAGCATATTTATAGACAAATATATCATATTCACTTTTGTGAGCATTTTTGCCTGATCTATCCTGCTTGTTCCCTGTGTTCGACACTCTGCACATACTTGTACCGATACACATCTTTGTTGTAGAGTTATAATAAATTTTAACTCTGCACATTTATTTTCTTTGCTTGATTCTGAATTATGGGTTAATTGTTGTTTTAATCTGAATTTCGTGTGGTCAATTCGACGATTGTGTTCCCGCCTTATGTGGAACATATGACCGCTCGATTTTCGGTTTAAACAAATGGCGCCGTTGCCAGAGAGAAACAACGCTTAGATTGGCATTGCTTGATTGTGATTATTTGCCTAATTTTGTGCTTCATTTATTTCCTTTATTTTTGATATAATTGATTGAGATGTCTAACCTCCTCTTGTGTTGACTTCATGCGAGGAACCACGGATCGAGGGAGGCTCTCTACTCCAGGCGCCTGGGCACCCACGTGAAGTCAGCTTCAGCTGGCCTAGCACCGAAGGAGATGTAGAGGAATTTTTGAAGACTGAGATCCATTTTCATTTGTAACATTTATTTGTGTAAATTTTAAGTGAGAGAGAGACTTTAAATTGTTATAATACAGGTACTCTGGACTCTGGACATTCGGACCCAATTTCCAAGTGTTTGTTCACTTGGGGGCTTACCACATTTTTTTTTCATGTTTTCTTCACATTTTTTTCATTTGTTTCCCGATGTTGTTTTCTTTCTTTTGTGTGATTGAGCCCTTAGATTTAGGAACTGCTTGTCGATAGCATTAAGTCCAAACATCTAATTATATTTTCCTGTGCCTATAGTCTACATTTGGATCTAGTCAAAATCTAACTGCTTCTTATTTGGATTAGAGATCGAGCGTCGAAAGAAGTGTTATACAACACTTGTAGGATCTATTGTGGCGGACACTGATGTACTTCCTAGACCGAACTTTTGGATCTCTCTTCTAGATATTTAGCATATTGTTATTCACGCTAATAGCAATTTCTCATCCTAGGGCGATTTCACCGGTTTGCATATGCATAGAGATAGGTTTCAATTCTGTTGAGCATCCTTGCATGTAGAGTGCTGGAGGCAAGGTGATCATTTACGCTTTAGCATTCATCATTGTTTTTTGCTACTTGCATTGCTTTTCCGCTTCTCTACCTCTGATTTTGATCACCTAGGTGCTTAAATAAATTGATTCCTCGATAGGCTCGTGCATTCTCATTAAAAATACAAAAAAAATGATAATCAATAAAATAAGGACTGCTAACATTACTTGATCGTAAAAAACCAAAAAGAAAAATCTTGTCTTGGGGTGAGTAATCCCCTCATTGTCTTCGTTTTATTTTCTCGCGTACACACTAAGGAGTAGTGCCCAAATCCTATCAAGCCTCCTAAGTATTTGCACAATTTTTGACTTCTCACCTAACTCTAAAACAGACAAGATAGAAAGACCGCATTTTTGTAATCTTCACCGAGTTGAGTAGGTGAATTAAGGGTTTGTTTTGTGTGCGGTTGTTTGTGTTTGCTTGTGTGCATTCCAGATCGCCTCGACACATTTGTGCCTTTTTCTTCACTTCTCTTGATTTGACCATCGTACTCTCCTGGTCAATTTCCTTTTGATTTCGTGATGGCCGACTGGAGTGATTTCTATTCGGACTTTGCGGATCCTTCGTACCCTCCACCAGATCCACCTCACCTTTTTCAGGAATACTTTCCTCCTACTTTTTGTACATATCCGTCCCAGCCACAATATCAACCCTTGGACTTCTACCCACCTCCACTTCCATATTTTCCACCTTCACATTCACCCGAGACTGACCTATTGGAGTCACCTCTCATGATTTCTGCACTTGAGAACTTGACCCAGTTCATGGAGCACATGAATTCGAGGATTGACAAACTCACTTGCTTAAGTAAGTGCCATATGGATGCTTCATGATCTGACGATATTGATTCACTTGAGGACGATCATGAGAGCTTGCAATCGCCAAAAAGACAAAAAATGAGAAAATTTTAAAAATCTAAACAGAATTCAGGAGACCTTTGGTTGATTAAGACTATGAGGAGAGGTACCATTTTCCAGACCCTTCACCCATACATTCATTGACATCTAGTCCCATCTTTGACCATGAGGATACCATTGTACAGACTACTCTTGGCATTCCTCGTGTATATGATGATTCTGATCTCCTTCCTTGTATGGAGGAGATCCAAAAATTTGAAAAAAATGTTGAACTGAACCCAAAGTGGTGGCCGCTATTCATGAGATCATTGATGCCCCAATTCGCCAGGCCATGACCCAATTATCTGCTCCTCATCATAAGAAGAGAAAGCGGAGGAGCAGATCTGAGCGTCATATCTTGACTATGGCCACTGCCCACACCATTACACACCGTCCCATTCCTAGGAAAGAGAACACTGCTACACCTTTCATCAATTGCACCATCTCTGACTTCACATGTGATCACACTCTCCTGGACGACAATTCTTTGATTAGCATTATACCCTTCTCGCTGGTACAGTCTCTTTACTTAGGGCCTCTCAAGAAAACCATGATGATCGTTCAGTTTGCTGATGGATCAATAAAGAGGTTGAAGGGTATCCTTGAAAACGTCATCATTTCGATTCAGGGCATGAGCTACATTGTTGATTTTGTCGTATTGCCCATGGAGACCTCCACTGGGGAGCACTCTCCCATCATCTTGGGATGACCATTCCTCGCCTCTACGAGGGTTGTTATTGACTATGGATCAGGAGAGATTCGCTTCCGTCCTGTTGACGAGAGCGATGTGATCATCACTACACCCACTGCCGATCAGAGACCCGCACCTGATGTGATTTCACTGATCTTAGCTAACACCGAGGACCATGACCTTAATGAGACTATCAGAGACTTTTGTTTCATGTTGGACTCCACTAAGACCCGATAATTCCTCCCCGTGGAGGAAGACTCAAAACGCATGGACCTCGAAGTTTCTTCTTCTGGTGTTTGACGATGTGTTGATGACATCTGCAGGATTTACATGATTGACACTATTGAGCGGAGGGCAGATTCGAAGGCTAGACAGGATGGACATGATTTGACTTCTTTCACTGATGAGTCGTTCCTAATCACTTAGACATTGATGAGACAAAGGTCGAATTCGATCTTGTCGCTTTCATTCAAGAATTCAATCCTTTTGATGAGAATGATGATCCAATTGAGATTGTAGAGGATGAACATGATTCGACTACTTCCACAGATGAGTTCGTTCCTTTTGGTTTTGACCTAGATGAGACCTTGCAGGACGAAACTGACTACACTTCTTCCGATGATGATGAGTTCGTCCCATTTCAATTTGATATCGGCGAGACACCCAAGGACAGACCTAGCTGCACACTGACCCATTTGTGCCTTCTCACTCTAGGACCACTGAGGACCTTCACCATGTCGATCCTGATCGGTTTCCGTCCACTGTGAAGCTCGATATCGACCTCTATCATATCAGATCTATTCCTTAGCGGTCCCGCAAGAAGGTTCGCTTTTGACCTTCTTGATCTCTGTACATCCACTATGTTGTATATCCGCTCTCGTTTATCTCAATCCATCTTCCGTATTACTCATTCAACCCATTCTCGTGTGTGCCTTACTTAGGACGTACTTAAAAAGCCTCTGATTACCTTTATTAATTCAACTAGATTAATGATCGAATTAAAATTATCGCTCGTTGTAGTCGGGTAATCGGTTCTATCAAAAACCACTTAGATCAATATTCAATTAAATGCAAGCGGCAGATTTATTTTATTTGGGCAAGCTCAAGGTCGAACTCAGGGAGGCAGCTTTCTCCTTAGGTTAATTTTCACAAAATTCCGATGTCGGATTTTCAGAAGAATATTTTATGTGTATATATTTTTATGCAATTAAGGAAAACACAATGCAATTTCAAGCCAAATTTTAGGTTAAATCGCGAATGATAGTCAATGAAGTCCAAAATTAATGAAACTTGACCACAATATGAAATGCAATGAAACTAAGTGACTGCATTTTTTGGAATTTTTAGACTCTAAATGAATTAACTATGAATTTAATAAGAATACAGGGTAGTTTTTGCAAAATTAATTTTAATAAATACCAAAGCACATTATTTTTAGATATAAAAATTATACTAGATATATCTATGTGAGAGGAATCCAGGAAAATTGATAAACCTAAGAAATGATGTAAATTGGTCCTATTAAAAAACAATTAGGAAAAAGACAAATTAATTTATTCTGGACTCGTGATGTTTGCAAATGGTTTGATTTTTGGGACAATGTAGATCAACTTAAACTAAACCAATTTTGATTTTATGATGATTTTTGGAGCAACAGATAATTTAATAATTAATTTAAAGCACACAGTGGGCAAACTATATCAAATTCCACAAGAATAATAATATTAAATTCTTCAATGCTTACAAAAAATATGACACGTGTCACAAAGATAAAGCACAAGTTTAACTACAACATACAATTTTTGGAATTTAAAAAAGATTCTAAATGGATGCCTAAATGTGCGTGCAAACACAAGGACCAAAATGCAAAACATAAATTAAAATTGCTTAAATTAAAACATGCGTACCGGGACTAAAGTGCAAATACCTATAATATGTGGTCATGCGTGTAAAATGTCCACAAGAACAGGTGTGCCTCACGTGATGTGCCTGGTAGGGACTAATTTGGAATTCTGGAAGCTTGTAGGGGCCTCTGTGCAATTTACCTGGTCATCACATGAGAGATATCTGAGGTACTAGGCTCAGGAAGTGTCGGCGGCTCGGGCAGTGGCTCAGATGCTCTGGAGGCTCGAGGGTGCTTCGGGTCTTGCTTCGGGTGCTCCGAGCCTAAGGGTCGGGGAAGGGGCTCGGAGGAGGGCTACGTGGTGGTAGATGGATCGATAGATCTGGAGAGATCCAACGGCTGCTGGAGTTGAATACTTGGCATGCCTAGGATCGTTAGATCAAGGTCGATCCAACAGTGGTGGTAGCTGACTTTGTGGCGTGATGCAGACCGTCAGATCAAGATTGATCCGATAGTATCTGGAGCTAGCTAGCGATGGTGACGTGGACGAATCCTCCTGATCCAACGGAGGTTGGAGCGGGCGATGTGGCTAGATCTGGACCGTCCGATCAAGACAATCGGATGGTGTCTGCTCGTCGTTCTCCTTCGATCCGCCGCCTCCTGCGGCGGACTTGGATGTGCTCCGGTGAATCCTTCGCATCTCCGCCTTCTTGGTTCTCGCTCGGAGAAGGTCGCTGGAGGCTCCTGGATAGCTTGGACTAGTTGTGGAGGCGTGGCGGAGCGACCGGAGGTCTTGGATGAAGCGGGGCGGTTTGTAAGCCGGAGACGATGAAGCTCGAAGGAGCTCCGGGGATGCCTCCAATCAGTAAAGGAGATGGACCTGTAGGGTTAGTGTGTGCCAGAAAATCGGGTGCTCGTACTCGTAGAAGTGCGATGAGTGCAGTGAGGCCTGTGGCGTGAAGTGATGACCGAGCGGAGGTGTTCTTCCACTGGGAAGGAGGAGCTGTGATCGGAGATGGGTCGACGTATAGTAAGGACGAACAGATGGTGGCGCGAAGGTGAGAGCTCCAAGGCGGAGCTCGGTGGAGGGTCAGAGAGATGTGTTGTCGATCAAAGATGGCAGTAAAAAGGCGATAAGCTCGGTCAAGAAGAAGATGAAGATCAGAGGAGGAATGGATGAAGCTACCTGGGAATGGAGGCTTGGGGAAGAGCTTCCGGTCATCGCTCGAGGGTCGGTAGGGGCCCGAGCTCTAGCAGCTCGTCGGGAGAAGTTGCTGGCACGGCGGAACTCACTGTGGATCGCGTCGGAGGTGGACCACTATCTTCGCTTTCTCTTGCACTCAATCACTGTCACTGATGGCTAGATAGGAGCTCTAGGGTACCTCGTGCTAGTGCGGATAGGGTCGAAGGTGGCTAGAGGCGGGGTATTTATATGAAGAAGGTGGAGGTCCAGGAGATGGGAGGCGTGATGTTCGTGGAGTTTGTGGAGTGAGGGAGAGGCGATCATGGTGATCGTGGGTTATGGAGAGGATTAGGGATGTCGGGGCTACGTCGTGGGGCACTCAATGGCCGGAGATGGTGGTTGATGTGGTGACGGAAATAGAAAGGGGGAGGAGGCAGCGCAAGGTGGGCGATGTGCGCGAGGAAGGCGATAGGAGGAAGAAGACGGACTCTGGACTGTTGGATCTATTGATCCAACAACTCAGATTGAGGGGCTAAGGAGGGGCCTGGATTAGATCCCAGCGATGCGATCAAAGGGCATAGCGATGCGCCACGTGGCGGGCGTAGGTGCGGGCACTGGCGAATGGTGGGGATGAGATCTGGGATGATGATCCAAGGGTCAGGGTGTAGGCGGGATTTGTCGGTGACGATTAAAGCACATGGCGTTGATCATGTGGTGAGGGTAAAGACACGTGGCTGGCTGAGAAGAAGGCGTTGGTCGACGGTCTAGATGAGATCTAGGCCTAGATTAGACAATTGTGAGCTGATGCGGCGTGGACGACTGATAGGCCTCCCGCACCCTTAGTTAATCCGGTCAAATTAATGTCCAAATCAATTAATGATATTCGTTGCAGTCGGATACGAGGGATTAATCAAAAATCACTTAGCTATTAATGTTAAGTGATGTAGTTTTTTTTACTTGGTGAAGTCCAAGGTCGATCTCAGGGAGGCATCTGTCTCCTTAGGTTGATTACATCAATTCACAAGTGCTCGAGATTCGGGGAACGATTTTTTTTTTTTTTTTTGGTCTTTTTAATTACTATGTAGACAATGCAGACATATGTAGACAATGCAGACAATCCTTAGCCAATTTCAAGTTAGATTTAATTGATATATCAAATTCAGTCCAAAAATTATGAAAATTGGCCAGAAGGTTGCTTATGATGAAAATGACCTACACTAATTTTTTTGGAATTTTTTGACTCAAAATGAATATTCTATGAATTAACTAAACAAACATTGTGATTTTCAATGTTTAATTTTTAATAAATATCAAAACACAATATTTCTCGGAACTAAAATTATCCTAGGAAGGTCTAATGATCAGGAACCTAGGAAAATTGACAGAACTAAAAAAATGTTGTGAAATGAATTAATTAAAATTAATCAAAGGAAATCACTAAACTATTTATTCAGGCCTCGTTATGCGTGCAAATGATGTGAAATTTTTATGGGATGTTAAAAACAATGTCCTTAAGCTACTGTGATTTTTTTGGTGATTTTTGAAGGCACAGATAATTTACTAAAAATCAAATGGCATCTCTGGGCAAAATATGACTCAAATCAACCAATTAATTCATTAATAAATCAAGAAAACCAACAAAAATACAACACGTGTGCTAACAGGTAGAGGACAAAGTTCTCAACAATATGCAACTTTTAAAATTCAAAAATAATCAAAAACGCATGCTATGGACACGTGCAAACATAGGGGTCTAAATGCAATACTGAAAAATAAATGTTCAAGAAATAAACATGCTGACAGGGACTAAAGTGCAATTACCAAGACTATGCAGGACTTGAATGCAAATTCTCCACGAATCACGTGCGCCTCACGTGATGTCTGCTTCACAGGGACCTTTCTGCAATTTTGGGAACCTCCAGGGGTGTCGGTGCAATTTACCCAGGCCGCACGTGCTCCTCACGTGGGGCGGCCTAGGCTCGGAGGCGTCGGAGGCTCGGATCGAGGGTCGGGGCTTCTGGAGGCTCGGGTTAGCCTCGGATCTGCTTCGGGGGACCCGAGCCTAGGCTTGGGTGCCGAGGCTCGGATCGGGCGACGTGGCGGCCTGAGGGCCCTTGGATCTGGATGGATCCAAGGGTGGTAGGTGAAGACGCGTGGCAGCGGGTGGAGCGTCCGATCCTTGGTGCGATCGACGGTCGAGGACGAAGGCGGTGAAGAGACGCGTGGCGGGACGAGGGCCGTTCGATCAGAAGATCGAACGGTGGCTGCTGTTTCTCCTTCAACGCTCCTCCGCCGCCTGCGGAGGAGGGGCCTGTGCTCCGGTGAAGGGGGCTGACCTCCGCCTGCCTCGCTGAGCTCCGTCAGTGAGCTCTGTCAGCTCCCAGCTAGCTCGGAAGCAGCGGATGAGGACGGCGAAGCCTCCGGTGGTCTCGGATTGGCTGGAGGAGGGCTGGAGCACCTGGTCGATGAAGCTCGAAGAAGGATCCGATGAAGCTCCGGCCAATGGTCCAAAGAGTACCTGCAAGTGTTAGCTGGATAGCCGAAGCGTGCTGGTGATCGTGGGAGTTGAATGGAGTGGTCGGAGAGGCCTGCGGGTGCTTGAGGTGATCGGGCGAGGTGGCTCCGGCCAAGCGGCGGAGCTGCTAGTCGACGGTGGTCGAAGTGCGGTGAATGGCGAAGTGGAGCGGCCCGCGAGGATGCTAGCACCGTCGCGGAGCTCGTCGGGATGTCGAGGAGGTGTGGAGATGTCCGTGGAAGGCGAATAAAATCGGAGAAGATCGGATGAAAAGAAGAGGATGATCGGAGAGGGGATGAAGGAGGTTACCTGGGGTTTGGGGCTCGGTTTTGAGCTCCAGGGGTCGTCGCTCCAGAGGTCGGTAAGCCTCGAGCTCGTGCAGCTACGCGGAGGGCGGCTGCGGCACGGCGGTGCACCGTGGATCTCGCCGGAGAAGAAGGTCCTTCGTCGCTCAACAATTCGGCCGCTTGCTGTCACCAAGAGGAAGCTTGGAGCTCGGGGTTCTTTCCTGGAGTGGCGGATGGGCTTGAATGTGGTCGGAGAGGGTGTATTTATAGGTCGAAGGTGGCGGCAGAGCTGGGTGAGTGGCGAGTTTCATGGAGGTGGTGGAGCGAGTGTGGCGGAGATGGTGATGTTCGAGGGTGTTGGCGAGGGAGAGGGAAGAGTGGGGAAGATCGTGGGAGAGTCAGTGGCCGGCGAGGGGGGCTGGAGTGCGGCCGAGAATAGAAAGGGGCGGCCCCTCCCGCAAGGCGGAGATCGTGGGAGAGAGGGGCTGCCCGAGGTAGGGGACGAAGTCCTGGCCGTTGGATCTTGTGATCCAACGGCCAGATGGAGGCGCGAAGCGGGCGGGTGAGATTAGATCTGGAGTGCCCAGATGAAGGGCTATGAGGGTGACACGTGGCGTGACGCGGGCGAAGTGCGAGCGGGCGGCTAGGATCGGGTCTAGGTGATTGATCTGAGGGTCACGATCCGCTGGAAGACGAGCGGTTGTGATGAAGGGATCGGGGGCGCGATCGGGCGGCCTAGAGGTCGCCACGTGGCTCGTTGAGGATGCGGCGCTAAGGAACGGTCCAGATGGAATGCGGGGTGGATCTGATGGCTGTAGAAGAGAGCGGACGTGGTCAGGCCTGGGCCGTTGGATCTGAGGTGCGATCCAACGGTGGAGGGCGCGGGCGGAGCAGACAAAGGGCAGCGGGCCGCGTGGCGCAATCAGAGGGCGCCACGTGGCCTGCTGTGAGTGGTCGAAGGGAAAGACACGTGTAGAAAGAGGAGGAGGCCGAATTTGGAAAAACTCAAAACATGAAAGTTGTAGATCTTGATGAGATCTACAAGTTTCATGTTGACCAAAGACGGAGATGAGGTCAAATATGATACATAAATACAAAGTTACATAAATATACATATGTAGTATACAAAATGACCCAAAAACCCAAGTTCCTCATACAAGCTCCAATTTCAATGAAATTAGTCTCATTTTGAAGGTCTTTTGATATGTAGTATTCTAAGAGTGAGTAGACCTAAGTAGGAGTTTGTATGCGGGCTTTATGTGTGTTTTAATGTACAAGGGTGCTCAGGGTATTTAGGCTCTTTTACAAGGGATTTTTGGCTTCTTATTTAAATGCAGATGAGCTCCTAAAATGCATGAATTATGGATGCATGCATGAATGCTATTTATGCAAGATAAAGGGAAATATGCCTCTATTTTCTCGGGAACAAGGCTCTATTTTTGACTTTTGATGTGATGAATCACAGATTCATCAACCCCCTATACTTAAACCTTGCTCGTCCCCGAGCAACTAAATGAAATGCGAGAGTGAAATGATTTTGGGTTCCATACCAAGGTCATGAACAAAAGTTAAAAATGGAGCCTGACTCGACCTTTGGATTAATTGTGTGGCGGAACCTTATTTGGACCTGAACTTAAGAGCTAACAGACTTCAAGTTCCACAAGTCTTCTATTCAAGACGCCTCAATAGCCAGGTCAGAACAAATCCTCAAACGCAAATTTCTGATGACTATGATTCTTACTTGTACTGTGTAAGTGAGATATAGCTCTCCACATCAGAAATGACTCGGAACCAGCCTCCTCTAACAAGGTAACTCAATAACCCGGTCCAGTAACTCTTTCCTCGAGGAGCGGGGTATTCCCTTCTAAGTTCAAGTGCGACCAACTCAAGAGGAGGGGGTAGAGAAAAGAATGGACGGTGGCCAGTGTAGCCACCTATCCCGGGATGCCTGACCAGTGTAGCCAAGTCATCCAGCTGCATTTCTTCGTACTCCGACAGGTAAAAATTTTTTTTCTTTGACTTGGACCTGTCTGATTTTTTTGGAGTTTTCTTGCAATTTTTTTTTTTTTTTTTTTTTTTTCACTATATACAATGTGCAGCATGTACATCAGGAGTTTTTCCTCTTGAGCCAGTAGACTATCCCTCTTTTGAAGCATTATTGCAACCCACAGCATCCCGTCCTTAGATGTCAACACCACTAGACTAGGTTGAGATGCACTACCCTCCCTAGAGGAGGACGGATGTTTCCACCCGTGTGCTACTCCAAGCTAAAGGATTCTACCTCCTCACCACCTCATCAATGAAGAGCTACGTGCATTGTGCTTGTCCAAGTTAGGTCATTATCTAAGAGAATCCTGCGTATGCACGAAATATTCTACTTAGACTAATCAAGATGACATGTGAACATAGACTTGCGGACTCAAAGAATTAAGTCACTTGACCTGAAAAATCTTAATTCCAGTTCCTATAAGGTCCCTCTGAAATTAGATGGGTTAAGGTCAAATCAAGTCCATCCTCAATATCTACTCATAACTTGGTTCAGAACCCACTAGCTTTTCACTTTGCATATGCAAGATATGCAGATGATGTGCAGATGACATGCTATGAATGAAATGCAAGACTTTTTTTTTTTTTTTTTTTTTTTTTTTTTTTTTTTTTTTGAAAATGCAAGATAATATGCAAGAGTAAATAAGAAGCCTTTTTGTTTTATTTTTCTGGTATACAACAATCTTTTTTTTTTATTATTATTTACAACAATCTTTAGTTGATATAATTTGTACATTAATTTATTATTAAATTTTTTTTTAATTTTTACAAAAGGTTTACAAGTAGTATACAAGTGTACAATTTTTTTTTTTTCAATTTTTACCCACCCATAATTATTGCAAATATATATATACAAAAATATGCGAAAGTACGAGCTATGGGTAAAGTATATATGTAATATATACACGCCCCCCTATACTTAGCGTGTGCTATGTCCTCAGAGCACAGAGAGCGAGGAAAAAGACATAGCTCGTGCTAAGCATAGGAGAGCCAAAGAGGAATAGAAAGTATAGAAGTCGTCTTGCCCCCCTATACTTAGGCTCTGGCAGCCTAAGTGTAGAAGAAGATCAAAAAATGGGGCGGGCGAGGTTAAGAGGGGAAATGGAGGAGTATATACACGGCGGGCATCGGTCCCCCTATACTTAGGCTCTGGTCAGCCTAAGTATAAGACAGGAATGAGTATGAGAACCGACGTGATCTGAAGGATGTACAATGAATAGATGCGGATCACTCTCCCCCTATACTTAGGATCTGGTTATCCTAAGTATAGTCATGAGATGATATGGAATCGGGGCGAGTGATTCGAATCACTGGGAGGGAGGGAGGGAGAGAATTTATATACAAGAAAGAGTGAGAATATACAAGGATTAAGAAGGTTTGTGACGAACCTTCTTGCGGACGCGAGGAGGTGGATAATATACATATGTGTCGCTGTCGGAATCGTCCTCAGATGAATAATATTGAGGAGTAGGGATCGTCCAACGAGGGTCGACACACGGCTGCTTGCTTAGATAAGGCTTGAGAACAGCCGAACTGACCTCACTCATATAAATCACCTTGTCCGGACCCGATGAGGATTCCTCTGAAACTTCCTTCTCCAGAATGTTGAAGGAAATTTTCTTAGTCGGATTTCTAGAACCTGAATCATTAAGAGGAAGATGAGAGTGACGCGCCTTGAGAGGTTCGGGGGAACACCTCGAGGAATCAATTATCGACTTCCTCTCACTAAATAGCCGACTAGAAGAGGGAGCAACCGTGTTTTTAAATGGAGTCAATTTTGTCTGGGTTGTTTCCTTAGAAGGTCCGGGTCGTGGTGTGGTGCTGACTATGGGTTCCTCATCAGACGAGTCACCATAAAGATTGTAATATTCCTGAAGGGTCAGCACATGTCTCGGGAAGGTTCTAGTGGTCTCAGTCGGCTTGGCATTATTGGGCTCTTGTGTCGGATCATTGAAATAATCAAGGCAATCCTCAAAGGTCGTGTCCGACTCAATGATAGCTTCTGATCGTGAGTCCTCCTCAGAAGCTGTCACATTGGTGGTGCAAGCAGTTGATGAAGTGGAGGTGTGGGGAGTCTTTGATCCAATGGTCGTCCGAACAATCGGTCTCTCAGGTGTAGTAGAGAGGTGGGACTCATCTTCCTCTCGATGGTCACGACTGTCACCGGATGTGTGGGTCTCCTTAGAGTAAAGTTTATCAAAGAATGGATGAGGTCGAAGCTTTCCCAATGCTGAAAAATCGATCTCCCGAGTCTCGCAATCTATAGTCGCCTTAGCCAAGGCTAAGAACGGCTTCCCGAGAATAATCGGAGACTGGGAAAACTCTCCTCGGTGCTCGATGTCAATGATCGTGAAGTCCACCTGGAGTAGAGCACCTTGGAAAGTAACGATGACTGAAATATTTCCTCTCGACCGTTTGATGGATCGGTCAGCCAGCTGAACGATCTCTCTCGACTTCCTAAGTGGCCTGAGTTTGAGCTTGTCAAACACAGAGGTCGGGAGGATATTAATCGATGAGTCATCATCGATTCTTGCATGGGTAAATATGGTGTCTTTGATTTCACATTCAACTCGGGGCAACCGTTTGAATCTGCGGCTCTTGGTCTTTCTCCCCATCACCAAGGAGGTGGCCATAGACACTATGTGTCTTTCAGTCCTTGTTCTCTTATTGCCCGACCTCTTGGGCATCAATTTACTTCTCACAAATCGTTTGAGGTCGGGAAAGTGATCTATGACCTTTATTAAGGGAAGTTTGAAAATCAATTCTTCATCGAATGCTTCCCTTAGGGCAGGATCCAATTTTTTTAGGTCATTTTTATTTTCAATTTTTATGTGGTTTTTTGGTTTTTCAATTTTTTTGGTATTTTGGATAGATGAATGATTGGACTCTGGATTGGAGGGCAAGTGGTTAGTAGAAGAGGGAGATAGAATGGACTCCAGCTGTACAGACGGTGTGGGTTCCCTAATGTTTGCTTGGCTTTCAACCTCAAAATTACTCATATCCTTTTCCACTTTCATTCTCAAGCTGGCAGAAATTGAGTTCGATATTTCCTTGACATTTCTCAACTCATTACCGAATGATTCACTTTTCTCAATAAGTCTGGAAATGTCATCCTCCACAAAATTCCCATGACAATTCATGGGAGAGTTCTGCTCAATTGGAGGAGACTGCTGAGATGTTGAGGTCTCATACTCAACATACCTAGACTCTGGCAAGTAAAGCTGGGTCGAGTATGGATCATCCGAATGGCAGATATTGGTCAGAGCCTCATATGATGGAGTTAATGAACGAGGGACTAGTAAGTCTAGCTCATTAGTCCACTCCTGTGAATGTATAGGCTCTCCGAATGA
Source organism: Ottelia alismoides (assembly GCA_037367405.1). Classification (NCBI taxonomy): domain Eukaryota; kingdom Viridiplantae; phylum Streptophyta; class Magnoliopsida; order Alismatales; family Hydrocharitaceae; genus Ottelia; species Ottelia alismoides. Next base: position 248,616 of record JAZKJV010001666.1, read on the forward strand.
AGGCTGGTTAATGGAGGCTTGATCACTAAAGTCAATCAAGTCTGGAAAATCATGATATTCAGGTCCCTCAATTCGGGTTGTTTGATCGATCAAATGATGCCCTAAGGTCAAGTCGGGAGGTGTATATGTAAATTGTTGTATGGTCCCTACTTGAGGTGAGAATGAAGTATACAGGGGCATATAATTCTGCCAATCATCTGTCTCATCAGTGGCTTGCTCTGCATTCGATTCTTTAATTCCTGCAAGCTCGCGAGAATAAGTACAATCAGCCCAAGATGGAAGTGGATCCGGAGTGTTAGAATATGGAGTAGATGAGAAATGCGAAGAAGCGGAGAAGTCAGTCGAAGTTCTGACTTCATAATCAGGTTGAGGTGGAGCCGACCACGGGTAAAAATCTCTCGTGGATGGCGGAGGAGAAAGAGAAGATGAATGGTATATGGTCGAGGAGGAGTGACCAGAGGTCATGGGGTATGGGGACCAATATCCCGACATCTTGAGGAGGAAATGATGAATGCAAGAAGATTGAGGTAGAAATGTGCAATACACAGGATAACACACACGACAGACACAAAGACAAACGCAAGAGCAAAACCCGGAGTTCACACTCAACACGGTGAAGGACCCGAAACCGAGTCCAATTAATCTTGTAAATTTTAAGTGTGGTTTTCAAGCAAGATAGCAAGGATTACGCGGCCTAAAGGGAAGTCGGCTCAGAGCCGGATGCGTCTTCCCTGTTTATCCTGTCGTCTAAGATACCGCCGCTCCTTCCTTTCTTCGCTCCTATCCCAAGCCGAGGGATTCAGTGACCACGCCCCTATCTACCTGCAAGCAGGCGGAGGCTGACAAGGCCGGAACTTCACCCCGGGGGGTTACTGGCAGCTTGTCGCGAAGTACCGCAATTTCGCCCCTATCTACCTGAGACAGGCGGAGGCTACTTGGTACTAGTCAAAGAATCTGAAAGTATCCGGCTTGTGATATTTGCTAGGATCAGTCAGAACGATGATATGGAAGACGGGGATTTGGGCTCTACCTTAGGGTGTTCACACACACTCAGGTACCCTCACTCAGCCTGAAAACAAGGTCGGGGTTACTCTCCCGCAAACAATTTTCAGTTTTATTCCCTTTTTATTGTCAATACTGTTAGCAGTCCCAGTTTTAAAGTAGGTTATCACTGAAATTTAATCACCACAAAGCACGCCTATCGGACAGTCCCAATTTCCTTTAATTAAGTGAGAAAATCAGAGGGGGAAATCGAGAAAAGCCGATGCAAGTTAAAATCTATGATGCGTATGCTAAGTAGAGAATACTTACAGTGATCCCTTCGCTTGTCGATGCAGGATGCTATACAGAATTGAAAACTCTATCCTATATGCAAATGCAGGCGATAAAAGCCGCTCCTAGACAGGCAGTTCTATTAGCGTGAAGAACAGATTGATTTGAACTAAGTCCTGCGGTCTAAGTGCGTCTTTTAAATGTGTTGTGTGGTCCTATTGATTACGAGCACAAACAAGTCCTAGATTGGCTCGAGGAGCCGCTAGTGCAAGCTAAGTTACCAATCAACCACACAGCACACGGGACACGGTTTCCACTATTTTTACACGCGCGAGAACCCAAACGGGAACCGCTGGAAACGATGCAAAAGAAATAAAATAAAATGAAAATTACAAGGCCTCTCTTTCTCTCACACAATCTAAGTGCTAAGTCTTCGAAGCGTCGCCGACTCCTCGCGTTCCTCGCACAAAAATTAAGATAAGGTCAGAGAGTGACACAAAAATAAAATAAAGCAAAAATAAATGAGAGAAATAATTACAAGAACAACCGGGGGTCAGACTACCCGGGGGTTAGAAAATCAAACACTCAAAATGTGATGTAAATTAACCTAAGCCGTGCCTCCCCGGCAACGGCGCCATTTTGATAGGCCTCCCGCACCCTTAGTTAATCCGGTCAAATTAATGTCCAAATCAATTAATGATATTCGTTGCAGTCGGATACGAGGGATTAATCAAAAATCACTTAGCTATTAATGTTAAGTGATGTAGTTTTTTTTACTTGGTGAAGTCCAAGGTCGATCTCAGGGAGGCATCTGTCTCCTTAGGTTGATTACATCAATTCACAAGTGCTCGAGATTCGGGGAACGATTTTTTTTTTTTTTTTTTGGTCTTTTTAATTACTATGTAGACAATGCAGACAATCCTTAGCCAATTTCAAGTTAGATTTAATTGATATATCAAATTCAGTCCAAAAATTATGAAAATTGGCCAGAAGGTTGCTTATGATGAAAATGACCTACACTAATTTTTTTGGAATTTTTTGACTCAAAATGAATATTCTATGAATTAACTAAACAAACATTGTGATTTTCAATGTTTAATTTTTAATAAATATCAAAACACAATATTTCTCGGAACTAAAATTATCCTAGGAAGGTCTAATGATCAGGAACCTAGGAAAATTGACAGAACTAAAAAAATGTTGTGAAATGAATTAATTAAAATTAATCAAAGGAAATCACTAAACTATTTATTCAGGCCTCGTTATGCGTGCAAATGATGTGAAATTTTTATGGGATGTTAAAAACAATGTCCTTAAGCTACTGTGATTTTTTTGGTGATTTTTGAAGGCACAGATAATTTACTAAAAATCAAATGGCATCTCTGGGCAAAATATGACTCAAATCAACCAATTAATTCATTAATAAATCAAGAAAACCAACAAAAATACAACACGTGTGCTAACAGGTAGAGGACAAAGTTCTCAACAATATGCAACTTTTAAAATTCAAAAATAATCAAAAACGCATGCTATGGACACGTGCAAACATAGGGGTCTAAATGCAATACTGAAAAATAAATGTTCAAGAAATAAACATGCTGACAGGGACTAAAGTGCAATTACCAAGACTATGCAGGACTTGAATGCAAATTCTCCACGAATCACGTGCGCCTCACGTGATGTCTGCTTCACAGGGACCTTTCTGCAATTTTGGGAACCTCCAGGGGTGTCGGTGCAATTTACCCAGGCCGCACGTGCTCCTCACGTGGGGCGGCCTAGGCTCGGAGGCGTCGGAGGCTCGGATCGAGGGTCGGGGCTTCTGGAGGCTCGGGTTAGCCTCGGATCTGCTTCGGGGGACCCGAGCCTAGGCTTGGGTGCCGAGGCTCGGATCGGGCGACGTGGCGGCCTGAGGGCCCTTGGATCTGGATGGATCCAAGGGTGGTAGGTGAAGACGCGTGGCAGCGGGTGGAGCGTCCGATCCTTGGTGCGATCGACGGTCGAGGACGAAGGCGGTGAAGAGACGCGTGGCGGGACGAGGGCCGTTCGATCAGAAGATCGAACGGTGGCTGCTGTTTCTCCTTCAACGCTCCTCCGCCGCCTGCGGAGGAGGGGCCTGTGCTCCGGTGAAGGGGGCTGACCTCCGCCTGCCTCGCTGAGCTCCGTCAGTGAGCTCTGTCAGCTCCCAGCTAGCTCGGAAGCAGCGGATGAGGACGGCGAAGCCTCCGGTGGTCTCGGATTGGCTGGAGGAGGGCTGGAGCACCTGGTCGATGAAGCTCGAAGAAGGATCCGATGAAGCTCCGGCCAATGGTCCAAAGAGTACCTGCAAGTGTTAGCTGGATAGCCGAAGCGTGCTGGTGATCGTGGGAGTTGAATGGAGTGGTCGGAGAGGCCTGCGGGTGCTTGAGGTGATCGGGCGAGGTGGCTCCGGCCAAGCGGCGGAGCTGCTAGTCGACGGTGGTCGAAGTGCGGTGAATGGCGAAGTGGAGCGGCCCGCGAGGATGCTAGCACCGTCGCGGAGCTCGTCGGGATGTCGAGGAGGTGTGGAGATGTCCGTGGAAGGCGAATAAAATCGGAGAAGATCGGATGAAAAGAAGAGGATGATCGGAGAGGGGATGAAGGAGGTTACCTGGGGTTTGGGGCTCGGTTTTGAGCTCCAGGGGTCGTCGCTCCAGAGGTCGGTAAGCCTCGAGCTCGTGCAGCTACGCGGAGGGCGGCTGCGGCACGGCGGTGCACCGTGGATCTCGCCGGAGAAGAAGGTCCTTCGTCGCTCAACAATTCGGCCGCTTGCTGTCACCAAGAGGAAGCTTGGAGCTCGGGGTTCTTTCCTGGAGTGGCGGATGGGCTTGAATGTGGTCGGAGAGGGTGTATTTATAGGTCGAAGGTGGCGGCAGAGCTGGGTGAGTGGCGAGTTTCATGGAGGTGGTGGAGCGAGTGTGGCGGAGATGGTGATGTTCGAGGGTGTTGGCGAGGGAGAGGGAAGAGTGGGGAAGATCGTGGGAGAGTCAGTGGCCGGCGAGGGGGGCTGGAGTGCGGCCGAGAATAGAAAGGGGCGGCCCCTCCCGCAAGGCGGAGATCGTGGGAGAGAGGGGCTGCCCGAGGTAGGGGACGAAGTCCTGGCCGTTGGATCTTGTGATCCAACGGCCAGATGGAGGCGCGAAGCGGGCGGGTGAGATTAGATCTGGAGTGCCCAGATGAAGGGCTATGAGGGTGACACGTGGCGTGACGCGGGCGAAGTGCGAGCGGGCGGCTAGGATCGGGTCTAGGTGATTGATCTGAGGGTCACGATCCGCTGGAAGACGAGCGGTTGTGATGAAGGGATCGGGGGCGCGATCGGGCGGCCTAGAGGTCGCCACGTGGCTCGTTGAGGATGCGGCGCTAAGGAACGGTCCAGATGGAATGCGGGGTGGATCTGATGGCTGTAGAAGAGAGCGGACGTGGTCAGGCCTGGGCCGTTGGATCTGAGGTGCGATCCAACGGTGGAGGGCGCGGGCGGAGCAGACAAAGGGCAGCGGGCCGCGTGGCGCAATCAGAGGGCGCCACGTGGCCTGCTGTGAGTGGTCGAAGGGAAAGACACGTGTAGAAAGAGGAGGAGGCCGAATTTGGAAAAACTCAAAACATGAAAGTTGTAGATCTTGATGAGATCTACAAGTTTCATGTTGACCAAAGACGGAGATGAGGTCAAATATGATACATAAATACAAAGTTACATAAATATACATATGTAGTATACAAAATGACCCAAAAACCCAAGTTCCTCATACAAGCTCCAATTTCAATGAAATTAGTCTCATTTTGAAGGTCTTTTGATATGTAGTATTCTAAGAGTGAGTAGACCTAAGTAGGAGTTTGTATGCGGGCTTTATGTGTGTTTTAATGTACAAGGGTGCTCAGGGTATTTAGGCTCTTTTACAAGGGATTTTTGGCTTCTTATTTAAATGCAGATGAGCTCCTAAAATGCATGAATTATGGATGCATGCATGAATGCTATTTATGCAAGATAAAGGGAAATATGCCTCTATTTTCTCGGGAACAAGGCTCTATTTTTGACTTTTGATGTGATGAATCACAGATTCATCAAGGCCGTTGATCGCCCCCATTCAATCTAATCCTGGCCGTCTGTGGCCGAAGGGGTATCGTTGCATTTCGTGGCGACACATGGCCAAGTCAGATCTCCACCGCCGTTGGATGCGCCTATGAACTGGGTATTTTGCGCGATTAGCCCAGAACTTTTTGTCTAATTATTAGCTAAACCCTACAGCTTTCATCTGCGTTTTAAACTTTTGTGTAAATTGTACGGCAACCCCCTAAGGGTTAGGAAATTCAGTTGAGGCCCTTGCCAGGCGCGCGTGCGTGTCACGCGCGCCCTGGCGTTTTTGCGGGTTTTGCCTCACAGTTTTGGGATTGATTAATTGGTCTAGCAGAATGTGTATTTAGTTGTAACCTTTGTGGAAATTTGCGACTGTGCCCCGCACGTTTTTGATAATTGCGAAAAGCCCCCCCCAGGCGCGTGCTGTGCACGTGGGCCGGGAAGTTTTGCACGATTCGCCCGGACATTTTGGCTATTAATGTTCAGTCCGCGAGATTTTTATTTAGCTATAATATTTCTGAGATATTTGCGCAGAGGCCCTTGCACTTTCTGAATATTTCAAAAATACCCCTGCGCACATGGTTTTTCTCTTTGTTTCTAGTAATTTTTACACGCATCTAGAAAACCCTAAAAATCCATAAAAATTAACTTAAGTCCCTGTTGCATAGTACTTCCACGCCATATTTTTATTTTTTTATAAATATTGCATTTTATTATTTATTAAAAATCAAAAACTTCCATTTTCAGCACTGTTTGCATTAGAAAATACCAAAAAAATATAAAAACACCCCAGAAAAATCCCAAAAAAATATATATTGTGTCTTTTAGTTTGTTTTAACTCCCAGCCAAAAATCATTAAAAAATATAAAACCAAACTCCTAAAAATTGCAAAACTCTAAAAACCTTCATAAAAATTCATAAAATCCATAAAAAATCCAAAAATAGTGTTTTCTTTTCCTAAATTTTCTTTGTTTTATTATCTTTAAGTGAAAATTAATTTGGGGAATTTTTGTTACTGATTGCTATTTTATTTCTCCATTTTAAGTTTCAGCCTTGCATTTTATTCACTGTTTGCTTTATTTTGATAATTAAAAATACCAAAAACATTCTAAAAATTACCCAAAAACCACAAAAACAGTAAAAAAGTATAAAAAGACCAAAAAGACTTTATTTGCTTATTTTTGGATATTTTCTTCTATTTTTATAAATACCTCTTTGTCTCTTTTATTACATTGCCCTTATTTTCCAATATTAAAAAAAAGAATATATAAAAAATATAAAATATAAAAAGAAAATATAAAAATCAGTAAATTAAAATTCAAAATACAAAAATATAAAATTAAAAATTAAATAAAAAAAATATAAAATTAAAAACCCACAAAAAAAATAGCATAATAGGCACTTGATCACACACACACAAACACATTTTTGAGTACCTTAGTACCCCGTTCTACCTGTCTGCTCCCTGTGTTCGACCTCTACAATACTTGCACCTATACACATCTTTGTTGTAGAGTTATAATAAATTTTAACTCCGCACATTTACATTCATTGCTTGATATATCTGTCGTGGGTTAATTGTTGTTTTAATCCGAATTTCGCGTGGTCGATTCAGCGACTGAGTTCCCGCCTTGTGTGGAACTTAAGATCACCGATTTTCGGTTAAACAAATGGCGCCGTTGCCGGGGAGCAACAGCGCGTAGTTCGAGTTTTTGTTTTGTGTTGTGATTATTTGTCTACCTTTGCGGCTTTTATTTCTGCTTGTTTTATTTTCTTTATTTTTGATATTTCTTGTTTGAATTGTCTAATCTCTCTCTTATTTGACTTCTTGCGAGGAACGCGGATCGAGGGAGGAGCTCTATTCCAGGAGCCCCTACGCACCCACGTGAGGCGACTGGACTTAGCACGAAGGCGGGCTAGGAGAGAATTTTGAAGACAGCTCTAGTTCTTTCTTCTCTTATATTTATTTTGTAATTTAAGTGAGTGAGAGACTATAATTGTAATAATACAGGTACCCCCGGACTGGACTCTCTGGAGCCTAATTTCCAAGTGATTGTTCACTTGGGGGGTCTCGCGGTTTTTGTCGGCTTTTCATCGCATTTTTTTATTATTATTATTTTGTTTTGTTTTTCGATTTTATTTCTTTTGTGTGATTGAGCCCCTAGTTCTAGGATTGTTTGCGATAGACTAAGGCCAAACACCTAATATTTTTCATGCACCTATAGTCTCGTTTGGACTTAGTCAAATTTTAAATAGTTGATCCTCACCTTCAACCCGTCGTGCCGCGAGCTCTCCCCGCAAAGCGCTTTCTCCTACCCTCAATTTGTTGAGCAGAGGAGGGGTGAGCCTAGACCGGACTCTAGGGTTGAGGATTGACGGTCAACTTGTGGTTCTTCCCGCTAATAGCAATTTTTGAACTTAGGGCGATTTCATCGGCTTTGCATTTGCATATAGATAAGTTTCAATTCTGCTGAGCATCCTTGCATGTAGAGTGCTGGAGGCAAGGTGAGCATTTACGCTTTAGCATCCATCATTATTTGCCGCTTGCATTGCTTTTCCGACTCTACCTCTGATTTTGCCAACCTAGGATCTTAAAGGAATCAAATCCCCGATAGGCTCGTGCATTTTTTATTAAAAATCCAAAAAAAGTGATAACCAAATAAAATTGGGTCTGCTAACATTACTTGACCCTAAAATTCACCAAAAAGAAAAATTTTGTATTGGGGCGAGTAATCCCCTCATTGTCTTCGCTTTTACTTGCTCGCGCACACCCTAAGGTTAGAGCCCAAATCCCATCTTCAGCCCCCTAAGTGTTTGCGCAATATTTTGACTTCTCACCTAACTCTAAAACAGACAAGATAAAAAGACCGCTCTTTGCGGTCTCTACCGAGTTGAGTAGGTGAATTGAGGGTTTGCCTTGTTTCATTTTTGCTTGTGATTGTTTTGTGTGTGTCCTAGATCATCCCCGCGCATTTGCGCCTTCTTCTCCACTCTCTTGACTTGACCGTCGTGATCTCCCGATCATTTCCCTTTTGTTTTCGAGATGGCCGACTGGAGCGTATTTTATCCGGATTTTGCGGATCATTCGCTCACTCCAGCTGGTCCACCTCCTTTTTTCCAGGAGGACTTTGCTCCTGACTTTTGTACATATCCGCCTCAGCCACAGTATCAGACCTCGGACTTCTATCCACACCCACCCCCACTTCCATATCCTCCACCTTCACATCCACCCGAGGTCGAGCTGTTGGAGTCACCTTTCATGGAGTCCACCCTTGAGCACTTGACCCAGATGATGGATCATATGAGACAGAGGATTGACACCCTCACTAGTACCAATAAGAGCGACCATGATGTTCCACCATTTGATGATATGGGTTCACTCGAGGATTTCCATGAAAGCTTGCAATCACCAAAATTACAAAAAAATGAGAAAAATTTGAAAATACAAAAAGAGTTCGGGAGACACCTGATCGAGCCAGATTGTGAGGAGAGGTACCACTTGCCAGACCCTTTGACCACACAGCTTTTCACACCCAGTCCCACCTTTGACCCCGAGGATGCCGCTGTACAGACTGCTCTTGGCATGCCTCGTGTATATGCTGATTCCGACTTCCTCCCTTGTATGGAGGAGGTCCAAAAATTCAAAAAAATACTGATTGAACCCGAAGTGGTGGCCACCATTCATGAGATCATCCGTGCCCCACTTCAGCAGGCCATGACCAATTTATCTGCTCCTCTTCCCAAGAAGAGAAAGCGGAGGAGCAGATCTGAGCGTCATATCTTGACCATGGCCACTGCCCTCGCCATCACACACCGTCCCATTCCTCGGAAGAAGAACACTGCCACACCTTTCATTAGCTGCACAATCTCTGACCACACATGTGATCACACTCTCCTAGACGGCGGTGCTTCGATTAGCATCATACCCTTCTCACTGGTACAGTCTCTTCACTTAGGGCCTCTCAAGAAAACCAGGATGATCGTACAGTTCGCTGATGGATCAATAAAGAGGCCGAAGGGTATCCTTGAAAACGCCGTCATATCGATTCAGGGCACGAGCCACAATGTTGATTTTGTCGTGTTGCCCATGGAGAACTCCACAGGGGAGCATTCTCCAATCATCCTGGGACGACCATTCCTTGCCTCTGCGAGGGTCGTTATTGACTACGGAACAGGAGAGATTCGCTTTCGTCCTGCTGACGAGGGCGAAGCAGTGATCACCGCACCCACTGCTGACCAGAGACCCGCACCTGATGTGACTTCACCTATCTTGGCTGACCCCGAGGACTATGATCTATATGAGGATATCAGAGAGACCTTCTTCATGACCGATGATGAGACCCGAGAATTCCTCTCTAAGGAGGAAAGCTCGGAAAGCATAGACCTTGGTGTTTCCGCTTCCTGTGATTGGCGATGTGTTGATGACATCCGCGGGATTTACACGATTGACACCATTGAGCGGAGGGCAGATATAGAGACTATACAGGACGGACATGCTCTGACTACTTCCACTGATGAGTCCGCTTCTATCCATGTAGATACTGATGAGACTAAGGCCGAATTTGATTTTGTTGCTTTTCTTCAGAGATTCGGACCTTTTGATGAAAAAGATGATCCAGTTGAGATTATAGAGGACGAACAGAGTTCGACTACTTCCACCGATGAGTTCGTGCCTTTTGGTTTTGACCTGGATGACTCCTCGCAGGATGACTCTGAGTACACTACTTCCGATGATGATGAGTTTGTCCCATTTCACTTTGATACCAGCGAGACTCCCAAGGCCGGACCGAGTCACACTTCGTCCACTCACACGTCTGTGCCTTTACACCAGAGGACCACCAAGGGAGAACCTAGCCGTACTACTTCCATTGACCAGTTCGTCCCTTTCAGATTCGATTCCACTGAGGACCTTCACTGTGTCGACCCTGATCGGCTTTCGTCCACTATGGACCCCGATGTCGACCTGCATCACACCAGATCCATTCCTCAGCGGTCCCGCAAGAAGGTTCGCTTTCAACCTTCTTGACCATCTGTATATCCACCTCTGTTGTACATTCTCTTTTGTTCATCGCTGTTCTCTCTACCGTATTGCTCGTCTACCCATTCTCGTGTCTGCCTTGCTTAGGACGTACTTTGTCCCAAGTATAGGGGGGTGGACGAGCCGAGTGCTCTTTTGTCGTTCCGTCTGATCACTCCTGTTGTTGCCTATACTTAGGGCTTCTTTTACCCTAAGTATAGGGGGAGTGACGTGTACATCCTCACGATCTCTTCTTCCATCTTCATCTCTTTTCTTCTTTTCTTCTTTTCTTCTTTTCCTCTTCTATCTTCTTCATCTATCAAAAAGGTGCCGCCCTTGTAGACAGTTTTCCATACTTAGGACGTACTTTGTCCTAAGTATAGGGGGGTGTGCACCCCGAGTATTTCCATTCTTTGATCCTCTCCATTGTCTCCTCTTCTTGTCTATACTTAGGGATATCTTACCCTAAGTATAGGGGGAGACAATCTGAGTACGATCTGTTCATTCCCACCCTTGACCCTCCCTGCTTTGTGTACAGTCTGCTATACTTAGGATTATTTGATCCTAAGTATAGGGGGGACGGTCAACTTCTCATTTGTTTGTTCATCCATTCCTTTATTTATTCTTTAGGCTCGTCTATACTTAGTACGAGTTATGTCTTCTCTTTTCTCTCCGATCTATGAGGACATAGCTCAAGCTAAGTATAGGGGGGTCGTATATACTACGTATATACTTTAGCCATAACTCGTACTTTCGTATCTTCTTAATAAATATGGCTAATAATTCTTTAAAATTCATTAAAAATTCATTAATAAAAAGGTGTGGTTATTCCTCAAATTCTTTTTGTATTTACTGATTAATAAATCAGGTGAAAATATTTTTTGCAAAATGTTTGAAAATTGGTTTGAAAATCTTTGTGAACATCTATTGAAAACTATTTTGAAAATATTTTGTTTCGTGTTTTCAACCTGTGTGAAAAATGTGTGGATTGTAAAATTTCTTTTCTTTGTGTGAAATAAAATGTTTGAAAAATGATTTGCAAATGGTTTGAAAAATGGTTGCAAAAATGATTTGAAAAACCTATATATACTGTTTTGAAAGCCTTTGCAAAATGATTTTCAAATGTGTGTCAAATGTTTATAAAAACTATTTTGGACTATAGTTTTCAAAAATTGTGTGTAAATTGTTTTCAAATGAGTTTGAGGAATATTCACATCACACCAAAAATCCAATATGTATATATGTATAAAAATTGACCACTTACCCTTGTAAATTCTAAAATCCACTTCTTGTAAATATAAGAAGCACTCCCGTGTACATATTTTTAACCTAGTTTTCAGCCAAAACTTTTTGTTTTCAAAAAAATTCCCAAAAACATTTGCAAAAATTAAAATCCAAAAACATTTGAAAAATCTTTTTGAAAAATACAAAAAAAATTGCATATACACATGCATGCATCATATTTTCAAAAACCCATAAAAAGTTCAAAATCTTGAAAATTGCATCACAAAAATATTTTCTGCATTGCATTGCATAGCATTCGCATTTTTCGGATTGAGTTTGATAGTTGAACAAGTCTAAGTAAAATCCGAAGATTGGAGCTTGATTGGACCTTAAAATCTACCTAATAACAGGAACCTTATAGGAACTGGGTTTGAGGTACTTCAGGTCTAGCTGACTTCATTCTTTGAGGATCACGGGACTTGGTTCAATGGATTCTTGACTGCCTAAGTAGAGTATTTCGGAGCACACGCACGACTCTTGTTGATAATGACCTAACTTGGACACCTGCACCTTTCACATGGCTCAACTCAGTTGGAGTGGTGAGGGGATTGGATTTGCCGGTATGAGACGCACACAAGTGGAAACACTTGTCCTCCTCTAGGGAGGGAAGTGCACCCCAACCCGTCCAGTGATTAGGAAGTCTAAAGACAGGAGGCTGTGGGTTGCGATAAAGCTTCAAAAGAGGGATAGTCTACTGGCTCAAGAGGAAAAACTCCTTATGTAAATGCTGCTGTGAATAGTATTTCAAAAAAAAAAAAAGTTCAGGCATGTACAAAAATAAAAAGCCTGCAAAGTATGTACAAAGTCAATAAGCAAGCTTGAGTTCCAAAGTCAAATATGTGAGCCTGCAGCAGGATGACTTGACTACACTGGTCTTGCATCCAAGGATAGGTAGCTACACTGGCTACCGTCCATTCTTCTCTTCACCCCCTCCTCTTGAGCTGGTTGCCACTTGAACTTAGAAGGGAATACCCCGCTCCTCGAGGATGGAGTTGCTGGATTGGGGAATCACTGGGTTGTCATACTGGAGAAGTCAGTTTCTTTGTCATTCTAGTTGGGGAGAGCCACCATCACTTACACTGTACAAGTCAGCTTCATAGTCGTAAGGGTTTGCGTATGAGTTGAGATATTTCTGACCTGGCTATTGAGGAGACTTGGACAGAGTTTTGGGATTCTCAAGGACTGTTGGATTTCAAATTCGGTTCTCATTAAGGTTCCGCCCGCACTAAAATTCCAAAGGTCCTATTTAAGCTCCAAACTTTGATTTTGTGAAGACAAGTTTGACAATTAAATTTAGTCCATCTTTCTTCTTTTTCTTTTCTTTATTTTTCTTTTTCTGCACTTATTGCATAAGTGTTTGCTAGGGACTAGCAAAGGCAAGTATAGGGGGATGATGAATCCACGTTTCATCATCTTTATTCTATCATTTTGGCCTTAAAAACCCTAGTAAATGCGTGTAAATAGGCTTAATATAGGCATTTTAGCATTCATGCATATGTGTATAAATATTGTATAAAATGCGGTTTTTAAAGCCAAAATTATAGAATAAAGAAAAGAAAAGAAAAAGAATAAAATATTGTAAATATTTTATGACCCGAAACCCCCGAGACCTAGGCATCTTGATGAATAGGTCGACAAGGAATAAAGTAGGGGGAGATAAGGGCCAAAATACAGTGAAAATACCTATACATTATATTCATTCTTTATTCATTTTGGGACCTATTTTTGGTTCTACTTTTTATACATCAAATAAAGAAACTTTGTACATGAAAGTTGTAGATGATTAAATAAAGAAAAGACAAAATTGATTTCACAGAAAAATAATGCACAGATAAAAAGTTATGGTCTGAATAAAAATCCAGAATGCCAACTTCCCAGACCCGTATCTCACAAATAAAAACTCCAAATGCAGCGTACTCACCTTTAATTGTATATAGAAGAAAATAATCTAATTAATGGTGGTGGTTTCGCATTTGGCGGAGCTACGGTCTGAAAGTTGACTTTTGGACCCTCATTGTATACTTGTACATGTTAAAATATTCAATTTATTATTTATTTATTATTTTTATAATTTTATATTTTTATAATGTTGTAAATAATACTTATAATAATTATGTATATTAAAATCAGAATAAAAACATCATTAAAATACAAATAAAAATACTTGTATATATTCAATACATAGGTATATTACCTATAGACATACCTATACAAAACATACTTGTATATAAAATAAATCAGAAAAATAAAATAAAAATATATTTGTGTCTATAAAAGTATTTTATAATTTTAAAAAATAAAAACCAAAATAAAATAAATTAAAATACCTAAATAAAAATAAAATACTTAAATATATAGATATAGATACCTATAGGGGTATAAATGCAAACTTGTAAAAATATACCTCATAAAAATAATTAAAAATCGGAATAAAATACTATATAAAATAATAAATATTTTTTATTAAATAACCTTAAATTAATTACATCATCTAATATTTTTAATTACATTTACAAAGTATTTATTTAAGTTTTTGTCTTTTTGCGGATGACGTGGCCCAATCAGGCCACGCCATCCGTTGACCATGGGTCAACTCTGTGACCCAGGTCACAGACCGCTGGATATGTGCGAGTGGCCATCTTCTTGGATTTTTCGCGGCCGCGTCTTTCACCATTTGAGGATGATTTCTTCTGCAAAGTTGATCACCTAAGATCCCTCTAGCTCGCCCAATGCTTGTCTCGGGCAGAGGTCCGTTGACGCGCTCGTTTTTCCTCGTTGAAGGAGCCTCGTCCACCATGTTTCAAAAACCCCCCAAAAACCCCCATTCCATTTTGAACCCTTCTTGACCGTTTCTTCTCTCCTCTTCGTGAGCTCCGGACTGGACCTCGTGACAGGAGGTCCTCCAGCCCGCTGGAAGAGAGGTTGAGCGGCCGTTGAGGTGCTTCCATCACCTCCGACCAAGAGTGGCCGTCGAGGTACATACCTTGGGCATCTTGGCCCTTGAGGTACTTTTTCTGTTTATTTTCGTGTAGCTAAGACAAGCAGTAGTCATAGGATTAAGCTCACACGTTTAGTCTGCCCTTTTCACCTATTTAATCGCACCACCGACCCCCTCGCCGGAGCTACCTCCGGCGAGTCTTGGTTCCGCCTTCCACGCCATCACGTCCACCTGGGGGCTGTGGCATTTTGCCCACAGACCCCCTTAATCCCTTCTTGCAGGTCCCGGTGCTGAGAGCCTCGCTGAGGCTCGTTTTTGTTGAAGATCGCCGGAGAAGAAGCCGCACGCCGCCGCCGCTGCGCGCACCTGGGAAGAACAAAACGCGGGGAGGGGGCACGCACAGCAACCGTCCATTCTTTCCCCTCTCCTCAGATCGCAGCCGTCCGCTGCTGAAGCCACCCCAGGCCGTTGATCGCCCCCATTCAATCTAATCCTGGCCGTCTGTGGCCGAAGGGGTATCGTTGCATTTCGTGGCGACACGTGGCCAAGTCAGATCTCCACCGCCGTTGGATGCGCCTATGAACTGGGTATTTTGCGCGATTAGCCCAGAACTTTTTGTCTAATTATTAGCTAAACCCTACAGCTTTCATCTGCGTTTTAAACTTTTGTGTAAATTGTACGGCAACCCCCTAAGGGTTAGGAAATTCAGTTGAGGCCCTTGCCAGGCGCGCGTGCGTGTCACGCGCGCCCTGGCGTTTTTGCGGGTTTTGCCTCACAGTTTTGGGATTGATTAATTGGTCTAGCAGAATGTGTATTTAGTTGTAACCTTTGTGGAAATTTGCGACTGTGCCCCGCACGTTTTTGATAATTGCGAAAAGCCCCCCCCAGGCGCGTGCTGTGCACGTGGGCCGGGAAGTTTTGCACGATTCGCCCGGACATTTTGGCTATTAATGTTCAGTCCGCGAGATTTTTATTTAGCTATAATATTTCTGAGATATTTGCGCAGAGGCCCTTGCACTGTCTGAATATTTCAAAAATACCCCTGCGCACATGGTTTTTCTCTTTGTTTCTAGTAATTTTTACACGCATCTAGAAAACCCTAAAAATCCATAAAAATTAACTTAAGTCCCTGTTGCATAGTACTTCCACGCCATATTTTTATTTTTTTTTATAAATATTGCATTTTATTATTTATTAAAAATCAAAAACTTCCATTTTCAGCACTGTTTGCATTAGAAAATACCAAAAAAATATAAAAACACCCCAGAAAAATCCCAAAAAAATATATATTGTGTCTTTTAGTTTGTTTTAACTCCCAGCCAAAAATCATTAAAAAATATAAAACCAAACTCCTAAAAATTGCAAAACTCTAAAAACCTTCATAAAAATTCATAAAATCCATAAAAAATCCAAAAATAGTGTTTTCTTTTCCTAAATTTTCTTTGTTTTATTATCTTTAAGTGAAAATTAATTTGGGGAATTTTTGTTACTGATTGCTATTTTATTTCTCCATTTTAAGTTTCAGCCTTGCATTTTATTCACTGTTTGCTTTATTTTGATAATTAAAAATACCAAAAACATTCTAAAAATTACCCAAAAACCACAAAAACAGTAAAAAAGTATAAAAAGACCAAAAAGACTTTATTTGCTTATTTTTGGATATTTTCTTCTATTTTTATAAATACCTCTTTGTCTCTTTTATTACATTGCCCTTATTTTCCAATATTAAAAAAAAAGAATATATAAAAAATATAAAATATAAAAAGAAAATATAAAAATCAGTAAATTAAAATTCAAAATACAAAAATATAAAATTAAAAATTAAATAAAAAAAATATAAAATTAAAAACCCACAAAAAAAATAGCATAATAGGCACTTGATCACACACACACAAACACATTTTTGAGTACCTTAGTACCCCGTTCTACCTGTCTGCTCCCTGTGTTCGACCTCTACAATACTTGCACCTATACACATCTTTGTTGTAGAGTTATAATAAATTTTAACTCCGCACATTTACATTCATTGCTTGATATATCTGTCGTGGGTTAATTGTTGTTTTAATCCGAATTTCGCGTGGTCGATTCAGCGACTGAGTTCCCGCCTTGTGTGGAACTTAAGATCACCGATTTTCGGTTAAACACTATGGGAGGCCCGAGATCTGGATTTGAGATGTGATCTCAATATCCAAGTCACTATACGTGGAACAATACAATCGCCATGTCCTTATCTCCAAGTATCTGCGGATAAAGGGCATTATCCTTGAAAGAGTTCATGGATAATTTCATTGTTGATATATGTATCCGAGCATCGAGAAAAATGGATAATTAAATTTGATTTAATTACCATGAATAATATAAATTCGATTCATATTATTAGGAGAATTATCTGAGATAATTAAATGTGATTTAATTATCAAAGATGTGAATAATGTGAATGTAATTCATATTATTTGGGCACATGAGAAAAGAGATCCAAGATGATTAAATGTGATTTAATTATCATGGATATGAATAATGTGGATAACACTATCTATATTATTCAAGTATATTATAAATGTAATTTATAATATATTAAAGAGGGCATATTATGATTTATATTTATTGATTAATTGTTAATGAGAATTGGATTTACATTGAATGATTAATTGAAAATATAATTACATTTAGTTTTTGGTTGTGAATAATATTCACATTAATTTCAATGGCATGGTTGATATTTTTCACAAGATAATTTGGAATTATTTTCGTGAAAATATTGTCAACAAGAGATGATGATATATATCATGAGATAATGAAATCTCATGATATTTTGAAGAGATGGACCAAGTTCACCAAAGAGGAGTGGACGGCCACAACCCTCCATGAGGAGAAGAGTAGCCGTCCCCTCTTATGGAGAGATTGATTTATTCTCTTCATTATCTTTTCTCTTATCAAAGATGATTTAATTTGAAATTAATTTTTGTTGATTTATCAATGAAAATTAATTTAAATTAAATCTTTAGTTGTTGTATTTTTACAACAACATCGTAGCGATTGAAAAAAAACACAAATCAATCTCATTCATTAATTATGTGTTGTCCATGGATTGGGATCCATGGGTTCCCAAAACCCTATATAAGAAGAGGCATCCATTGCTCTTCACATGATATGGAAAATGAATGCTCTCTCTCTCTCTTTCTCTATACACGCGCACTCTCTCCATCTCTCTCATGTGGTCGTCCATCATGGATGCCCTAGAGAGATCCTCCATCGCCGCATCGTCGTCATTATGATGCCCAATCGTTTGCTCGTGGATCTCCATCTACTTTGGCGTGCCTTGCTCATGAAGAAGACATTGTATCTGATTTGTCGAGATCAGGAGATCTGTGGCTTGGATCATCAACATGGATTGCGAGAAGCACGCGTCTCATCCATGCGCTTGCAAGCATCTCCTCCGTCGGATCGGACTTGAGACAGGAGGTCTCTTTGTTTAGAGACTCGATCGCAACAACTCTTCAAGAGGTAATCCTATCACTTGTTTGTGATCTAGACGAAACGATCCGAGAAGCGTTCTTGGATCATGTGGTTTCGTCACATAAAATTTTTTAATTTCCGCAGCATCGAGCGATTAGTGCGATTAGTCGCTCCCGATCGCATACGATGCGATCCTCACGCTTCCATGATACGCTAGAAGATTTTACCCATTTCCTTCAAGTGGTATCAGATCCAGGTTTACGGTGGTCTTGGATATGATCCATAAACCTGCGAAAATTTGGGCTCGTTTGGGTTCGTGAAGATTTTAGCATTTCAATTTTCGCATCCCTGTCCTGTGATAAAATTTCGGCCCTGTTTAAAATGTTTAAACACAAAATTTTAAATTGTATAATGTTCTCCGTTAATTAAGGAAATAATAGGATTTGATTTTGCGTGATTTGGAATCTGATAACTCAAGTTATGATCGTTTTATTGACCATATGTCCACTGTTTCGGGGATGGCGATTAGAGACTTAATTAAGATGTTAATTACGGTTTGAAAATGCATGGAAATGCATGTTTATCACATAATTTTGTTTTTAAATCAAGTTATCAATATTTGAAAATTTATTTTTCTTAATTTGGATTTAAAATGATTGAGATATGCTATTTTTAGTTAGTGAGGGTCACTGCTGGAAATTGCATCATTATCCAAAACCTTGTGATTGTCGTTTAAGAAAATTACGAAAATAATAGTTAATTTCCTGGAATAATTGTGGATAATATTTGAGAAATATTAGAACAATAATTATTCCCTTAAATGACATTGCCTCAACTAATGAATGATTAGATTAGATCTAGATCACCAATTGGTTGCTTGATACACTTTCAACAAACTTATTACTAGAATAAGCTTTGGGAATTTATCTAGCAAATTTTCTTATAATCAAAATGGTTTTGATTATTACTATATGGTATAATTTTGGTTGAAAAACCGATGATCATCTCAAGTACAAAGTGATTGACTCGGCATTGTTTTTTCCCGAGGCAGATATGGTGTCTAGTCGGGGAGCGTCTGGGTAACAGGTTGCACCGTGTGCGGTTTGTTCCACTCCCGCCGGTACTGGCCATGACAGCGGGTAGGGAACGAATGATGCCTGAGAGATCATGATATATTTTCTAATTATTAAAATTGAAATAATATGTATGTGAGATAATACCGTAATTCAAGTAACAACTAAAGAATGTTTGTTGGATATTAATTGGACCATTAATTTAATATGATTAGATTAACTGGAATCCAATTAAAATTAAGACACTCTATCATAAATAGATGTGTTATTTTTCTTGTAAGAATTGATCATAATGAATGCGATTCATGATGATTAATTAGAATTTGAATATGATATGGAGGATCACATAAGTGACATCCATGGTCTCCCGTCAAGGTGAAGGGTTCCGTCGCCAGATATTGTATGTAGGAGATGCCTGTCTGAAGTGATAGCTCCTACATACAATCCATTTGGATCGGGCTCTTCGCTTCTCAAAAGAATAAGGCCATATACGTAGTGACCCCAATATCGAGTCCTCATATTATTGGGGCGATATTGGATTGTGTATAGCGAGTATTAAGCATGTTGACAGTTGGTTCAATTAATGATGGGTCAACATCACCTTAGGAGTGGTGGACTCGGGTGTTAAAGACCGAATTGGAAGATGCAAGTTGGACTTGCAAGGTGGAATGTGTTCCCGTTCTTTTTATCGGAGTCACAAGTTCTCATATTATTGGGATGTGACAAAGATAAGGTAGGAGATCCCAGATCTTGCTTGAGATATAATGGTAAGTATATCTCTTACATTGAAAGTAATTAAGGGAATGAACTTTCAGTGTTGACAAGGCAGGACAACTTTGATATAAAAACTCCTAAATCAAAGTAAAATATGTATATATATGCATACACTTATGCAAATTTCTTATTTCAGATAATCCTTCATTAAAACCACTCAATGTTATACTCAATAATAACCAATAAAATAACATGGATTGGATCCATGATCAAGATATTGTACTTGCAGTTGGACACATAATGTATGTGGTTGCAATGTGCAAGTTTCCTCATAATAATGAGGAATGATAATTAAATAGATAATAGGACTACAACCCTAAGGTTTGTATGCCTCTACAGTCTTGATCTCATCGAATGTACTTTGGAAGTGACATGTTGATGATGATCGCAATTGTCAAATTAATCCTTATAAAACCCTAAGAAGATATTTTGACATACATATGTGCTCTAGACATTTAATCATGAATGACATGGTTCACTGCATCATGCAAAATGGTAGATTTATAAGAGATGATGTATTCAAAATATTTCAATACCTACCTGAATCAATGTTTTAAGAGTCTAGATGGATGTAGACATGATGAGTGTCATCATTCTACTGTCTATACTCTAGTCATTCATGAAGCTTTATAATATTCATATTGTATGAATTTAATGAAGCATGTATAATGTTGAAATGCTCTTACATTAAATTCTTTTACATAAGAGATCCTTTGTCTTGAGCAATAGTTGTTCATAGATAAAGAGAGCACAGTGGAAGCGTGGGTCAGACCCAAGATGAGAAGGATAGTCAAAGAGTTGATTGTACTTCGGTGACTTCCATATGACATCCAAAGAGTTGGATGAATACCAATACTGCAATATGCTAAATGTGCTGATAGTACGACTATCAAGTCTATCTAGAATCCTTAGAGAAGGACTCAGATAGTGCATCATAATAATCTCTATCTACATTTGATCATTGAAATTGACTTGATTATTGAATAAGATAAAGTCTCATAATTGTATCTCAATCTTCTAACAACACTTGCAATAGGTTACATATGTTTTAGAAGACTGAAAAATTTGATCTTAAGGTTTATAGTTATCCACATGGATATTGATGCAATTGTTGCAACAATCTCTGTTGGATTGATAGAGTTCTAAGTTTCAGTGGGAGAGCCTTAGTCTTAGAGAATGTCTCTATGACCTAGATATACGAATACACTCATAGTTTATTTTTAAATGTTGGAAATAAACATGAATTCTGGAATAAACCTATCATAAAGAGTTATGATGGATATATTTCAGATAGTAATCAGGTATCTAGTGGACTCTACTAAATTAGAAAAATTAATGAATGGTTCATTAAGCTTTCTAAAACTGAAAATTAAACCTTTAAAAGATCAATAGGAGGATGAAGATCATTTGACAATGATCCGACATCAAGTTTTGGACATATGTCTGTTGATGAGATCAATGGACTAGTAATATATGAAACTTTAGAATATCTAAAAATTCAAATCTTACATACTTGTGAATATAGTATTCAAAGTAAAATGTCCAATACACCCTTCTCTGAGAATGGTGTCAGATGTCAAGGTATTCAGGATCTCATATATATTGATGTATGTGGAACATCTATATCATAATGAACAATGATGATATGTAATATCATTTAATGATTATTTATGATATGAGATTTCTCCTCTTCACCTTAGAAAGCTTTGAAATGTTCAAAGATTTCACAATTTTGATTTTAGAACCAAAGTTTGAAGGAAGATGGAATGAATTTGATCTAACTTATGTAGCAAGTACCTGTTAGATGAATTCAAATAATACCTTATGGACATATGAATTTCATTCCTATATCAATCCTCATAATGCACCCAAACTCAATAGAGTTATAGGAAGATATAATTGATCGTGCGTGACATGATTTAATCAATGATTAATATTAGCATAATTACGTCTTAGTTTTCAAGGTATATATGTAGTAGAGACTACAATATATATCATCATAAGGTTCCATGCTGGTAAACTAGAATCTAGCACCAGAGAGTGCTACTTCATTAGGAAAATAAAGGATGGTATTGGATACCTACTTTATGACCTTGAGATTCTTAAAAGATCTCATCTCTAAGGATGTGATTCTTAGAGGATGACTCTCTTGAGAATCAAGATAAAAATGAAGTAAAAGGAACTCATTTAATCTTGATATAATAATGAGGCTCCTGAAATCGGAAACTAAAAGGATAATTAAAGATGAAACACTAATACTTCTTCAAATAAATTTGAGGATGTATTCCATATGTCAGTTAAGTCTGACAATGATCGGACTTCATGTGATGAAGCTCCTGAGGATCATGACATGGAAAGATGGATGTTAGCAATAAAAGTCTAAGGTAGACTTTATATGCAAGTGTTGTATATGGACCCTTGAGGATCCACCTATAAGGGTTAGACCCATTAAGGTATAAATGGATATTCAATAGAAAGAGGGAACCTGATGAGAAGGTAGAGACCTTCAAAGCACGGCTTGTAGCCATGAGCTACACACCGAAGAGAAGACATCACTTGCGATGAAACTTGCTCTTCAGTGACAATGCTTAGACCCATCAGAATATTGCTAACTATAGATGCACAACTTGACTTTGATATCTTCGAGATGGAAGTCAAGATTGCATTCCTCTATGAATGCCTCTCCAAGGAAATTCATAAGTCATAGCCCCAGGGCTTCATGGTTGAAGAAAGCAAGGTGTGCAAGTTGAATAACTCCATCTATGGACTCAAATAAACTTCTTGTAGTTGGAACATAAGATTTGATGAAATTATAAATGTTATGATTTCAAATAGAATCTTGATGAACCATGTGAAGCTTAGTGGGAATACCAATGTGTTCATCGTGCTAAATGTAGATAATATCCTAATCATTTGGAATGATATAAGGATGATAATAAGTGTTTTATAGACTGGCTATTCCATATCTTGAAATATGATTTCAAGGATATCTCTTAGATCTTAGTTCTGAAGTTGTTCAGAAGCAAAGAGAAGAGGATATTGGGACTGTCAAATTTGTAGTACACCCTGGACATATTCCATTCTTAGAAATTCTAAGAAAGGCTTCCATCCCTTAAGATATGATACTGACCTATCTAAAGGGATATCACCTCAAAGAGTTGAGGAAGTGAATGCTAGAACTGCTTGCATTTGTGCATCAGTTACGAGAAGCTAAGTGTATGCTAGATGTGTACAAAAGCCAGATATCGGCCATGTAGTGGGAGTAGTAAACCGTTGCTAATCCTACTATGGAGAGAAAACACTTGATTGCAGTAATAACAAAATCTTCATAGATGACAAGATTTTTTGAGGTAGTGATCTCAAAGTCTTATCTTCAAAAACTTAAGACTTTATAGATAGAGATATAAAAGGTCTTAACTGTGGATACCTTAGGAGATAGATATCTCCAGCAATAAGGGTATTCTGATAAGGATTATGGAAATACTGGTTATGATAATCATTAAGCTGTAGTGTCAAGGACACTATAACTAACGAGATTGAGTATAGGTTGCATGAGATGCAACATTCGCATTAGATGCGAGCACTGTTACTCGGGATATGTTAAGTGCTGTAAAAGGACTCGGCGTAGTCTCACGGGAACAGAGTGATTGATCAGCTTACCTAGCTATTTTCTAAATAGCCTATGATTGTCACATGAGTGTGGGTTTAAATGATTAGCCCATTAATGGCTCTTTGGGCTAGTGGGAGATTGTTGGACATGCGAGTCCACGGCGAGCCATTATGAAATAAATGTTATTACGAATATCATTCTCTGATCTGAAATGAAGAATAAATAATTTGCATAATAGGTCCCTTAGTACAATTAGGGTTATGTACCATGGCCATATTAACGATCATACGGCTGTTGATTCAATTATTGAATCATGGAGGCTGGTGCTTGGATGAATATCTAATAAGTTAGACTGAGGACTCATCAAGCACCATCAAATGATTATTAAGAAATGATCTCCAGCCTGAGTAGGGGATGGCAATCCTTTCTCACATAGGCTGATATCTGACCGACCTCTTGATGCAGGTCCTTTGCATAGGAATAGAGATCGGAGGTGTCGGATTAGTTAGGTCAAAGAGTTGACTTAACGAGATCGAGATAACCAAAGTCCTATATCGTATGCTGTCACGATACAGGCATGCATCCTCTGACCAGAGACAGATGTATTACTATATGTCTAAGTATGTACATTTGGCAGACCAATAGGTTGATGACCTAATCAAGTTCTATACACCGGCGCGCTGGTGTGCATGTAAGGACATATGAGTAATACGATCTCTCAAAGGGATCATACAGATTCAGTTATTGAACCGGAAGACACGAGCTTACTCATGAGATATTGGGAAGAATCAAATTCTGTGCACGATCATCTCGCTTTGGAAGCTTGACTGAATTTGTAGGTTTGATATATACTTTTGGAAAGTATATGATCAAGACCTAGGTATGATATATGATTTTGGAAAGTATATGGTCGATACCGACTCCCAATGATCGAATGAGAAACTTACTGATAAAACCCTGAAGTAGACATTATAAAGTTGATCTAATACTTCAGGTTTATTCTGAGTCTTCCAGTATGCATGATGTATAGGTATTGGGAATACCTGAGGGTGATGTGATCATAAACGATTGTATAACCATGACGTTTCCATTCCAAGGGAGTGATGAAATGGGTCTGGATTTTAGTGACTCCTCTCAGTAGAGAAGTAATCTGATCTTGGTCAAAATGTTGGGCATTGATCTGAATGTGATTCAGATGCAATGAGAAAATTAGATTTGCGGTCTTGATTTAATCAACCATCCATGGGAGGCCTGAGATCTGGATTTGAGATGTGATCTCAATATCCAAGTCACTATACGTAGAACAATACAATCGCCTTGTCCTTATCTCCAAGTATCTGCGGAGAAAGCGCATTATCCTTGAAAGAGTTCATGGATAATTTCATTGTTGATATATGTATCAGAGCATCGAGAAAAATGGATAATTAATTGTGATTTAATTATTATGAATAATATGAATTCCATTCATATTATTAGGTGAATTATCTGAGATAATTAAATGTGATTTAATTATCAATGATGTGAATAATGTGAATGTGATTCATGTTATTTGGGCACATGAGAAAAGAGATCCAAGATGATTAAATGTGATTTAATTATCATGGATATGAATAATGTGGATAGCACTATCCATATTATTCAGGTATATTATAAATGTGATTTATAATATATTAAAAAGAGCATATTATGATTTATATTTATTGATTAATTGTTAATGTGAATTGGATTCACATTGAATGATTATTTGAAAATATAATTACATTTACTTTTGGGTTGTGAATAAGATTCACATTAATTTCAATGGAATGGTTGATATTTTCCACAAGATAATTTGGAATTATTTTTTGTGAAAATATTGTCAACAAGAGATGATGATATATATCATGAGATAATGAGATCTCATGATATTTTGAAGAGATGGACCGAGTCCACCAAAGAGGAGTGGACGGCTACAACTCTCCATGAGGAGAAGAGTAGCCGTCCCCTCTTATGGGGAGATTGGTTTATTCTCTTCATTATCTTTTCTCTTATCAAAGATGATTTCATTTGAAATTAATTTTTGTTGATTTTCAATGAAAATTAATTTAAATTAAATCATTAGTTGTTGTGTTTTTACAACAACATCTTAGCCATTGAAAGGAACACAAATCAATCTCATCCATTGATTATGTGTTGTCCATGGATTGGGATCCATGGGTTCCCAAAACCCTATATAAGAAGAGACATCCATTGCTCTTCACATGACCTGGAAAATGAATGCTCTCTCTCTTTCTCTATACACGCCTACTCTCTCCATCTCTCTCATGTGGCCGTCCATCGTGGATGCCCTAGAGAGATCCTCCATCGCCGCAGTGTCGTCGTTATGCTGCCCGATCGTTTGCTCGTGGATCTCCGTCTACTTCGACGTTCCTTGATCATGAAGAAGACGTTGTATCTCATTTGTCGAGATCAGAAGATCCGTGGCTTGGATCATCAACATGGATTGCGAGAAGCACACGTCTCATCCACACGCTCGCGAGCGTCTCCTCCGTCGGATCAGACTTGAGACAGGAGGTCTCTTTGTTTAGAGACTCGATCACAACCATGCTTCAAGAGGTAATCCTATTACTTTTTTGTGGTCTAGATGAAACGATACGAGAAGTGTTCTTGGATCATGTGGTTTCATCGCATAAAATTTTTTAATTTCCGCTGCATCGAGTAACTAGTGCGACTAGTCTCTCCAGATCGCATACGATGCGATCCTCATACTTCCGTGATGCGTTAGAGGATTTTACCTGTATCCTTCATTGGCGGGCTACCGAAGCTGGAAGGAGGAGAGGGGTTGGCACGGGCTGCTGCTTGAGGTGGCGATGGAAGGAGGGAATGGGGTGGCAGACAATGTTGTGTGGTGAGGAGAGGGAGGATTAGGGTTTGCAATTTTAGGAATTATTAGAAAATTCAACATTCTATCCATCCATTAAATTAGAAAAAAATAAATGGTCCCTTGATTTTTTTGAGAATTGAAAATAAAACATGATATAAGTATTGTGTGCTTTGTTATCATTTTATAAGCTCCCAATTCCCAAATATTAATAATATATATATTTAGTTATATAAAACTATTAACAAACTAAACTTGAGTGAACCTACCATTTCAACGTTCGATTTATTTATATAAACGAGCCCAAAGCTATGTTAAGGTTCAGTTCATTTATGCTCCAATCAATTTAGAATTAGACTCTTATCAAATCTGAGCGAATATCGAACCTAAGATTTTTCTGGTAGCCCTACCTGTGTTGGGTTACTATGCGCGGGGGAGTTCCGTCGGCTTGCTGGGTACAACATGTTGGTGGGACCTCCAAGGGGGAATTGAAGTAGGAGCCTCATCACCATTCTTCATCGACCTCCTTTTTTTAGATCGCACGAGGATGATCTCATGAGCATGGGTCTTCTTTGGATGGAGGTTGCACACGAGAAGGTCGCCTAAAGGCACGTTGACATGGGTCAAGGCTGGCAACTAAAGATCTCAGGGTTGTGCTTTGCTGGCATGGTAATTGTGTGCGATTTGGAAGGATGCAATTGGTGTTTTATGGCGATATCCCAGAATTAGGGTTCAATAAATCCTATAACAAAATGTGAAAAAATATCTTGAACTTCTAACAATGACGTTCTTCATAATTGAACAAATCTCAAACATGAAGTGAATAGTCTTCAAGAATAAAATCCTGAATTGAACTGCTTTGATATCATGTTGAAATATAAAAGGCTGAAGCGTAATCTGCATAAGAACAAATAAAATAAAGAAATATGAAATGTGGAACAATCAGGATTTTTACTTGGATCCCTACTCCGAGAGGAGTGAGATGAAATCACGGAAGAATGCCTCAAAGGGTCGGATCTTCTATCACAATCTCTCAATAGATGGGGGGGGGGACATCTTATTAAAGCACACAGATATACCAGAGTCTCACAGATAGATGATGTGGGGCTAAACATGAGAAAGATAATCACAGATATACCTTGAAGAGATCCAATTACCCGTTAGTTACATTCTCTAACAAGTACAAAGATCAAAAAACCACATCATCGGAGTTTAGGTGATTTCTTATCCTTTCTCTTAAGTTAAGCATGCATATTATGCATCATTAGTTACAAACACTTGACTCATATCATGAGGGGATGATTATAAGCGGAGATTAAGAAATATATCTATCGTTGTGGGGGTGAAGAGATTGGACAGGAGGGTGGGAGTGGACTTTTTTACATAGAATGAGGATTTCTAAATGAAAAATATTTTCAAAGAATCCATACCTCCTCTTTTTGTATCATTTAAACCTTTAGTTAAGTAGTGTAGACTTTTCTTTAAAATGTCAAGGAGGAGAAGAGAAAAGTAATTTCAAAAATGTTTTCAAAAAGTTTTGCGAATTGCACTATTTTTTTCTTGGAGGGCATAATAGAGTTATACAATTATCTATTCTCATATCCTACAAAGACAGATTTTTAATGGGTGTGTTGTGTAGTTAGGGGCTTCAAGGCTATGAAAAAAGTTATGCCCGACCCCGTCTTCGCTTATGGTTATTATTTGTACATATTATATCCCTGTCATCATAGATCAATTGCCAAGATGAGTTTTGATGTTCTTTCTTAACCGACCAGATAGATGATATGTGATATTAACAAGATTCAATTGATCTAACCTTTTCTGATACACAGTGTGTATACTATAATATTTTTCCATCGTAAAAAAGGAGGATATTGTTGGATTATGCATAAGCATGTATGCTTCAATGATAACAAAATTCGACTTTATTAGCTTGTAGCTAGGTCAAGAAGACCACGATAGGAATCTCACGCCTAAGGGAGGAAAGAAAAGCTGAAGGAATAAGAAGAAATATATCATTCAAATTATTGTTGAACCCAATACCCAAGTACCGGAATCAAACTGAGCCTAAATAGGTGCAAACGACTTGGTTAAACTAAGTTGAGTTGGTTCACAAGCCAAGTGCGCCTAATTAGATCCATAATCCATTGACTTGAGCCATTTCGGGCAAGTGGCCTAGGGAACTAAGGGGCTTTCTCAAGCTACAAATGGAATAATTGATTTTGGTACTTAATGATTGGAAATCAACCAAGCAAGTATGAGTAACTTGACCCAATCCTCACATATGGGTTAGTTAAATCAAAAATGAAATCAAAATGATGGCTAAAAAGGAAGGAAAAGAAGGAAGATGTCCTCCTAGCAGGAAACTAAGTATATTGCCTAAATGTTAATCTCTTAATAGGTTTGGCTATAAAACATCCCATTTGGACTCTAGGGCACCTCTTCCTAGATTCCATGAGAGGCAGCCACCTAGTTAGAGGAGCCAAGTTTCACTAGCGCTACAAAGGTGAAGAATGAGGCTTGAAGGTGGTAGCTATTATAAAAGGCTTGTCTTAGATATGATCCTTCATTTAGATTGGATCAACATCCTATTTTTTATTATTAGATGCTTATTTATGGATCCAAACTTTAATTTAGGTGCTTTTGTGTGTTCTTGGAGAGGAAGAAGCGAGAAAAGAGAACAACCTTCGTTGAGGTAGAGGTAAAGTTGAGCCAGGTGTCGAATAACACGAGTGTCGAGTGCCTATTGGGGTAGTTATTTTATCAAGTGTTCTAGCCATGTTATGTAATACCAGATTCATTGTTGTAAAAAAATAAAACTCCCTAGGTGATTAAATAAATAACTTTGAGCATCACCATATTGATCGTGTGCACAGTATAAGACTCATTCACTAACGTGCAAGATCGATTCACACCTCTCACATAGTACATGCCTAAACATAATATGGGGGTGTAAAATTACATATTTTAGGTCCAACGAGCCTAATACACTTGATACGTCTCAAGTAACTCGGAAAATAGAAGAAAACATGCTCCAAGAAGCATCACTGATATTACCTGGGAGGTTCATATTAATAAATGTAAGCATAAAATCAAAGAAATGAGCATAAGTAATGCCTAGTGGTTGGATAAGAAATAGAAATTATGTCACTTGTTTGGATGTTGATAACTGAAAATAAAAATAAAGTGAGTTTGACCAATGTATGTCATGTAAAGAAAGAATTACATTAATGTTAGGCAGAGTATGACACAATGAGAAATAAATATGAAGCTTAGAGATAGCATTTGTCCATAATGATGAAAATACCGATCTCCTTGTAATATAAATGTTTGCTCTTTACATTATGATTAGTGAAGTTTGCAAACCTGAGACTAGAGATCAGCATGGCCATGCTTGGGCCGAGATCTATAGGGCTCATTCCCAAGCCCATCTTTTTCGAGCTTTGGGCCATGTCTAGACCCACTATTTTTTATTTTTGGCGGCCCAAGCCCAAACCCATCATAATTATTATGGGTCAGGTTTGGGATGGACCGGCCCATTGAATGTGGGATATCAATTGGGATTGGGTTGGTCCAATTGTTATGGCCCTGGGCCGGGCCGACCCATGTATTTGTACAATTTCCATTCCCACACACGCCTTTGGTTGTTAATTTTGATTATAAATTTCGTTATGAGTTGTGATTTTATAAGTTTTTTATTTCTTTATTGTTGGATGGTCCTTGTGTTTTCCATGAATTTTATCACAACCTATGCGTGATATCTAGTGGAAAGAGTTTCAGAAAAATATTAAAGGAACACATTCAAATACGATCCAAAATCAGACAAGTAACAATAGTTAAGGAAAAGGGGATTGAAAGAGGTACCTGAAGTGGATCGGGCATGTTGCTGATGTAGCCAACTTTAATACCAATTCTTGTGAGAGATCAAAGTCCAAAGAAATATATCAAATTCCACTCTTTGCAATGAAGCAAGAATCCTCAAATCAATAAATTGTTTGTTGAATCCCCGATGCCCCAATAAGAGTATATATGATCTCATGAAAAATAAATACCTTGAAAATTAAACATATTGGTCTTCCATCTATGTTTGCCAATACAATCTGCAATCAAGGGATGCATACAGTGTCTACAATGCTAAGGCTTATAAACACATCTTCACCTTTGAAAAAACCTACAAGTTGTGATTAGTTGATGCAAATTGATGATTGAACTATATCAAGTAGAAATTGGAAACATACCCCACAACAAACAATCTCAGTGATACAAAAACAAGTACATGATTAGTGCATAACTATGATAGTTCATCCATCATAAAAACTTCAGTAAAACTAAAAGAACTAAAAAATGAGATTGGAAAGTGAAAATCATGAAGAGAGAGTTCCTGTCAATGATTCAACCTATGAAAGTACATATTAGTTAGAAACCAAAGAGTTAAATTATTGTAATTAATCATTGACATCAAATTAAATAGATTTCACCCCGCATGCTTGAACTTGCTGATAAAATATGGTGATCAAGTTTGACTGCATTTTGGATCTACAAGAAAGATAAATGTTTATTAGATAGGGTAATGGAAGAAATTAAACAGATTTCAAATAAAATAAGTTCAATAACCAAGTGGATTCTCTTCTAGCTTCTCCTCTTCATCTCTTTCATCAAACTCTAAGTCCTTTTGTTCATGGTCAAGGATCCATTATCCTGCATAAATCAATGCCTCCTTTGATTTTGGATGAAGTATATTGTCATATGTATCAAGCACTCTATTGTTAGTGTTGGATGCACTCTCAGAAGCTACAATGGATATATGAATTGTCATAATATCATGAGACATAACAGAGAAGATGTACTTGCTCGAGTTCAATTCCCACCATCTCAGGACATCAAAGTTGTCACCATGCTCATTGTCTGCCGACTGATCTTCCAAATAAACATCAACCTCTGATTTTCCCACATCACAATAACCTTTTCTCCTGTTTGAAGAACTTGATCATCATTTTCCTACTGCTTATTGTTGGGCATAATGTATCTTGTTCAATGGATCATGATGTAGGCATTTCATTGGAAGGATTTGACAAGTACTTAATAGAGTACTCATCAAATTTGTGATAGAAAATGTGTTTTACCCATTCAACATGTTCAACTACTTCAGCTATGCCGAATAAGTAAATCTTATGAACTCGACCTGTACAGTGGACCCAAAATAGTTGCAAAGCTAAAGGCAAAACAAATTCTTTTTCCCTCCAAAGTTTATCGAACTTTGGATACATATTTGAAGACATATTTTTAATAGATATATCACCATGATTCAAGAGAAATTTTAGATGCTTTTCACTCTCAAAAATCAAACCAAAAAATAAACTCATAGTCGAATATCTATGATCAGAGAAAACCTTCATGGCAACATGGAAGTTCTCTAATGTACCACTAACCATCTCAGCCTTTTTCCATTCACTCACAGAAGGTATATTTGATAAATGGAAATCACGTCCCTTTAAACCTTTGAAAACTTTCTGATATTTGATAGTAGACTCAAGCATTAAATAGACGGAATTCTACCTAATACTAACATCTAGCCTCAATCCTATTACTATTTGAATCCATTCTTGTTTAGCAATGTCTATAAAATCTTGATATCATCTAGTTGAGTACTTCACATATTTAACAAAATTACGGAATTTTGTGATTATTTCCTCGATCTCAGAAAGTCCATCTTGAAAGCAAGATTCAAGGCATGTGCACAACATCATACATGGAAAAAACTTCCACCCAAGAGCAGTGATTCCTTCGCAGATAAGTGATCGACCAGGTTTCGTACAACAATGTCATTGGTTGATGTATCGTCAACTATGATGGTGCACAAATTCGATTTGTTCCATTCATTCACACAGTTCACAATCATGTCCACAATAGTCTCCCCTATATGACGTGAGTAGAGGACACATAAGCAAAGAATTTTTATTTTAGCTTCCACTTGTTGTCAATAAAATGTGCAGTAATAACCACATACTTCAGACTTTGAATCAATGTCCACATGTCGATTCCACCAACGAACTTCAATTATTCCATTAATTTCAAATTTCCAATCTCATATAATTTCATACAATCTCTTTTGAGAGTACATTTGGCTAAAAACTTGTACTTCTGCTGAAAATTGGTTATGAAAGTTTGAAACTTTGGATTATCAATAACCTTAAAGAATAATTTAATAGATACAACCCATCTCATGAAATCATCCTTGCTTCTCTCTTGTTCAAACTTCCATGAAGATATGACACTTCCTTGTTCGGAGTTGGCAAATTTCAAAAGACCCTGGGACTTTGATTGTTTGTTATAATATAGACAGACATGGTTCAAATGACGATTAAGGTGACTTGTCCCATTTTGTCCTGAAAGATAATTATGCTTTACATTAATTACATTTGCACATCTCTCTTCCATCTACCATTTCTAAACCCACGTCGTTAACTATCTTCCGCGTTTCTTTGCAGGCACACGCCTCATCAAATTCCAAAGGTTCTTCTGATGGTAACGTTGGGGGATTCCCTTCCAATTGGGATTGTGTGCGTGGGTCTTGATTGGTGACCAATATCTAAAGTTATAAATTATATTAGATTACTAGATTGATGATCTTCTTGGATGTCTACTTGACTAAGAAAATAATTTTCTTTCACATGAAAAAGATGAGTTAACAATATCATAGATTGAAGATGACCAAATAGCATTACGGTTAACAAACTACTATAAATCGTATATATTCTATAATAATAGCATCAAACATCTTCAATATTATTACTAAGGTAAGAAATTAGAAAAGATTAAGAAAATTTAAAAAATAAACCCCTCTTGCTCCTAAAATGGAGCTGCTTGTTGAAAGAGAGAGGTAGGGGTCGATGGCGAGGCAGTACGGGCGGTCCGGTGGAGTTTGTTGTTGCTCCACGCGACAGTAACGATCATGGGTGGGTGGTGATGTGGCACGAGCAGTAGGGGTTCGCGATTTGGCGTATAGGGTTAGCATAGGGAGGGGGCTCGTTCGTAGAAGTAGAAGTGAGGGATGGAAATTCTCTGGCTAAGATTGGCGAGTCTTTTGGACCTTTCACCATGCTCGTGGCCCGGGCTTTGGGCCCCCTATCAGGGGGAGCTCGTGATCCTTAATTTGGCCTCCATTTTGGGTCGAGCTTTCAAACATGATCGGTTGGGTCGAGCCCATCCTGAGCTCGGCCCAATTAATAAATGGGCCCACATTATTGGCTCGAATCTAGCCCAAAATGATTTTAGGTATGGAGTGGGCCAAGCTTGGGGCTAGGCCGGTGATGAATCCCTGATTCTTACTCTTTATTCTTTTATTTTATCTATTTATCTTGGCAAAACATCATGTAAATAGATGTAAATACAATAAGTTAACATTTGCATGCATTTCTTAATATTGCATAATTAGCATGTATTTGTGCAAAAATAAAAGAATAAAGGAAAAGAAAAAGAAAGGAGGTATTTAGAATAAATACATAGCGACCCGAACCCAAGAGAAGGTCAAGCATTGGCCTGGTCGCCAAATAAAACAAGTAGATAGAGATAGGGCCTACTCTATGGTATACATATTATTGGTGTAATTAAATAATTATTTTAGACAAAAAAATATTCTTCTCACCTCCTTGTATATAGTCTTAAAAATAAAACAAAAATCAGAAAAATAGAATAAAAATGAAAATAAAATCCTATCTCCCTTGTGCAAAATACATGTATATATGTCTTACTCTCTATTTATTAAACACTTTGTAAATAAATAATAAAAATAAAATAAAAAGTATTTTATACTCCAAAAATTATGTTATAAATAAGTAAAATATAAAAATTGGGGTATTTGTGTAAATAACAAAATAAAAATAAATGTACAAAATACAAAGGTATATTATACCTGTATATAACACATTATACTGTATACATATTAATTTATTTTTCATAAAAATAAATAAAAATCACAGAAAAATAGTTTGAAGAATAACAAATATTTTTTTATTTTTTACACTTTTTTATTTAAATTCATTTATTATTTTTATTGAATTTGTAAGTATTTTGTACATTCGAATTATCTGATTGGTCCACGTCATTTTGTTGACTCAGGGTCAACGCCCTCTTCCAGGCTTGACCCGACCCGATCCTGTTCGTTGGACCATGTTCTCCCAATTCTCCCAGTTGGGTCATGCCACCCTTGGCCCCGATTCTTCGCCCGTGGACTCTCTTTAGATCCAAGACCTTTGCGGATCCTTAGGAAGGCACGAATCTTCCTAGGGTTGCGTGCCCTTGCCCGAGTCTTCGTGCTTACTGGGAATCCTATAAATCATCTTCTTCTGCCACCACGGAGCAGCAACGCGTGCCTCGCACCTCCCTTCAGCCCTAGCCACCTCCGGTTGAGTGATAGCTTCCAGAGGGTCCCTTCGGATCGAAGTTTGGAGTAGCAGCCACGCTGCTCAGCTACGTGGTCAGCGACCGCTGCCGCGTTCAGCCTCCCGGCCTTCCATAGCTTTGTTGAGGCCAATACCTTGTCGACAACCTCCGCCTGGAGCTTAGGATCACATTCCCTCCTCCAGGTACCCTTTATTCCCCGTACATTTTC
Source organism: Ottelia alismoides (assembly GCA_037367405.1). NCBI lineage: Eukaryota > Viridiplantae > Streptophyta > Magnoliopsida > Alismatales > Hydrocharitaceae > Ottelia > Ottelia alismoides. Next base: position 283,598 of record JAZKJV010001666.1, read on the forward strand.
CTATTTCATCCAGTCATTTCATTCACTGTCGTTGCACGTTCATCTTCTCTGACCAGCTGGTCGGAGTCCCAATATCTACATCCATCCGCTCCGATCGAACCCTCGACGCACGCTCCACCTTGCACCGTAGCCTGATCACCCCTTAGGCTCGTCCCTTAGGTTGAGACTAAGGACTAGATCTCCTCCCTCATCTTCGTCGAAGTTCGAACCTCGCCCCATGTTGCTTCTTTCCATTTCTGCCCACATAACCTCGACCGGAGCTTCGCCCCGAGTTAAGCTTTCCTCTGCAGGTGTTCACGCATGCAAGGACTCCATTCTCGATCTTCAGAGGGTTCGCCGGAGGGCTACAGGTCCACCTTCACCACCACGCACATCCGGCCGTCAACTCTTCCATCGGACTCGTCCATTGGATGCGGGAGACCTCCACGACCTTACCGAGCCCTTCCGATCTATCATCGGAGCTGTGGATCCCTTCCGAGGCTCTGGTGAAGTTCGTCGGCTCTAGTTCTTCCTGACCCCTTCAGCTCCGTCGGATCAGCCTTCGTCCTCCATATCAGATCTCAGTTGTCGACCGTCGCAGCTTTATGGGTCGTTAGATCTGACACCTGACGCCTCTGAGCCCCACGTCCTTGACAGCACCTGAGGCGTCAGATCTGACACGGCAGAGGATCTCAACCGCACGTCTACATGCCTCCAATGATCGCCACGCATCCCCTCATGCGCACTACATGCGCATGCCGAGGGTATATTGCATTATTTCCCTTACAGTTTTCATGTTTTATTTTCTAGTTTGTTAAATAAAGTTGTAGTTTGAACTTTTTGCATATTTGACCATGATGTTTCCAGTATTTGCACTTTAGTCCTCTACGTCTGAAAACATGTGCACGTTCACGTGCCTTAATGGTGTTTTTGCATGTTTTATCCTATACTTTCTGATGGTTACAGTTTGACTGAATATTTTCTATATTTGCATTTATGCCCTTATGCGTGAGTTAATTGGCATGTATGCTAATTTCGTGGGCTTTTTGCACTGATGCCCCTGGAATTTTTGTATGTGTTATTGTTTAGTCTGTAAACTTTAGGTTAATTGCAGATAGGTCCTTACAGCTTATGTGTTTTGTTTTCAATCAAATAATTAATGAATCAACTCTAAAAATTCCACAAAAATGACCATTAGCTTCTACTATTGTCTAATATTTTTGGTTATTTTCGCGACTCGATTTGATTTTATTTGATATTTTATAAAAATAAAAACCCCCTAAAAATATGTCTATCTATTTTATACAAAACTGAAAAATATAAAAATACCCACAAAAAATCCATAAAAATTTATGTATGTTTATTTTAGTGTATTTTCACTCCAGTACCATTTTGGTTGCATTATCTTTTATAAAACCCTAAAAATCTCAAAAGACTAAAAATCATGTAAAAATTCTTAAAAATTCTAGAAAATTCAAAAAAATAAAATTTCAAATTCCGTAGGTAGATAATTTTATTTACTTTGGTATAAAATTTCTATCCATGTCATTAAGTCAGTTTAAGGATTTTTAACTTGCATTTTTGTCCTAGCTGTGCATTGGTTGCCCTACTTTCATTTCTTTCCTTTTTAGAAAATTATATAAAAATATGAAAAATACCATAAAATCATCAAAAAAACTTGCATATTTTAGAAATATAAAAACATTTTTATTTCTAATTTTTGAGCATATTTAGTCTTAATAAAAATTGTTTAAGTCTGATTTTCTTTATCCTTTTGTTTGTTTTCTTGTTAGAAAATATAAAAAAATTGTAAATTAAAAACCATAAAAAGATGCCTTTTCTTTTCTGATTCTCGACTACTTCGTAGGCTTTGCTCGTACTCCTTGTGTTCGACCATGGTCGCTATACCAGGTTAAATAAATAGCGAAGACCGCTACATTATATTTTATGCCTTGATTGTTATTTTGTGGTCTTTATTTTCTTGTTGAGCCCAGCTCGAGTGGTTGAGATCGCAACGACCTTTGATATCACTTAGCCTTGATCGTTTGAGCGCTCATCAGAATGATGTCGTTGCTGGGGAGCACGACTTAGTAGTCAGTTTTCAATTTTCCTTTCTTTTTCTATTTGCTTTCTTTTTATTCATTTTTATCCTCTATCTGTTATAACTATTTTCTGACTTATTTCTGTCTCACTTTCTGTACGAGGGACCTCTTGAGGACTTAACGGCTTTCGGTTGGAGCACCTGTATTAGTTTATTTTCAGCCATTTTATTATTATTGTTGTAATAATACATGGACTTCAGACTGGCTTGGACACTTGGCTTATATCGGGGTTTGTTTTACCGGGCACCGGTGTGCTCGGGGGACCTCACCGCGATTTTCACCGGTTTTGATTTTCTCAACTTTTCTTTTTCTTTGATTCTCGAAGAATTTGGCCCTTAGATTTAGGAATTTCCTTGATTGTGATGTAACTGATTAAGGCCCAATCCCTAATTATTCGCTTGCACATATAATTTGTAATTGGACCTAATTAATAAAATTTAATAAAAAGTTAGCTTGATTTCTTGAGAGGTCACGTGCCGCTAGAGGTTGTATACATCACGTGTAGGATCCATTGTGGTGGACACCGATCAGCATCAGAGACCGGACTCCGACCTCTCTCTCTGACCAGTTAACTATAGTTCTTCGCGATTAAAAATTGCTCATCTAAGGCCTTTTTCTTCTTGCATCATTTAGGTTAGATTTATATATGTCTTTAAATTTGTGCGCAGATCACCCTGCATGTAGAGTGCTGGCGACAGATACGCATCTCTTACTTTGCATGCATCACCGTGTTTGATCGTGCACCGGCTTTTTCGACTTCTCTCCTTGTTTTTGACCTTAAATAATCAAGAGATCGAATAATTCATTAGGTGTTTGTTTGCTTATTGAAAAATACATAAAAAGAGATAATCATAAAATTGGGACTGCTAAACAAACTTGACCTTAAAAGATGCTCGACTTAAAAATCTGTCTTGGGGGAGCAATCCCCTCCTTGTTTGGTTTGCTTGCACGAGAGAGTGACCCGCACACTATGCTAGAGCCATACCTAAACTCTCATTAGACTAGTGGTCTTGGGGTTAGTCGTTCTCTAGTGAGGATCGTTCCGGTCTCCAGTATAGCGGGTCACAATATACTTAACAGAGCGAGTTGATCGGATAGCCGATAAACGGTCTACAACTTGTACTGGCTGGGAAAGATCTAGCTTTGGGATTGGGCCAGTCTCTTGAGAGCATCGGATTCCTACCAGCTCGCTTAATCACCCTGCTAGACTGAATTTTCACCTAAATAAAATCGAGAAAATAAACGACCAAACCTTCACGGTCATCAGCTCCGCATTACGTAGGTGAATTGGGGGTTTTGATTGCTGATCTTGTTTGTTTCCAGATCCCATTTGCCTTTTTCTCTACATCACGATGATGAGTCAGAGGTCCCTTAGGTAGCCCTTGGCTGCACCTCTTTCGAGCACTCCGCCCCATTCATCTAGGCTGGTTCGTGAGAGCCTAGACCCGCTCTCTGAACCCAAGTTCGATTTCACCCTATTCCCCCTTGATCACCCTTCTACCAGTCCCAAGGTTCCAAAATAGAGACCGGAGAAGATATTCATTCATTTGACGGCACCTGAGTTCGGTTCTTTTTCCTTTGCAGAGACCCAAGAGATGGCCAGCAGCGAGGAGCGCACCGATGGGCAGCCCCAGACCACCACTTATGTTTTAGACTAGGGCGCCATCAACAACACCCTGTTAGCCTCCCTCGAGATGATGCAGAGACAGATCAGAGACCAGGGATCCTTCATGGCAAACATGCGTAGAGAAATGACCCAGATGTGAGCTGACCGTAGAGAGTAGAACCGACCAGACGGTGGAGAGATATCAGAGCTTGGAGGAGGAGATAGATGACATCCAGAGGAGACAGACGAGCTAGTCCTATGAGCCAGGCCTATGAGAGAGTTGTACAACCCTGGTGCGACTCTTACACATCTTTGGATTCAGCTTCCGACGATCCTGCGAGATTTCAAGCTCCCCCCTCATACTATCCAGTTATTGCCCAAGTTCCATGGGCTTGCCACCGAGGGGCCGCATCTCCACTTGCAAGAATTCGAGATGATCTGTAGCACGGTCCACGATAGATATGTAGACGAGGACACCATCAAGATGATGGCTTTTCCATTCTCCTGGTCGATAGAGCAGCCTACTGGCTGAAACATTTAGGGAGATATGTCACTTCGTGGGAACAGCTCAGGACCGAGTACTTGAACAAGTACTATCCGCTTAGTCGGATGAATGCAGCTCGAGTTCTGATCAACAACTTCTCCATGCTTCCCAACGAGAAATTCCATGAGGCATGGGATCGCTTCTGTGAGCTCATTACCGGTGTCCACATCATGATATTTCCAAGCCATATTTGGTACAGAGTTTCTTTTGTGGGCTGACACTAGAGCTGCAGGGGCTTGTGAACGCTTCTTGTGGGGGCTCCTACTTTGACAAAGACGAAGGCCAGGTCTGGGTCATTGAAAAATGATTTAGCGGGAGCCGCTAAATAGTGGTCTGACAAATCAGACTCACTGTCGCTGATGCGACTACTCAAGCCTCCTCGTTTGTCAACAATTAACCCACACAATTAATCAAGCAATAAATAGCAAGGATTAAAATTTATTATACCCTAATAAAAATGTACAATGGCAAGCAAGTAGGGGTCGAACACAGGAAATAACGGTGTAGAGTATAGACAAGAGTCAAAACCTAGGTTTAATAAACCACTTAGCCAATCTAATTTTTTGTGGTTTTTAATTTTAATTTTTTTAATTTTTTTTAATTTTTAATTTTGTATTTTGATTTTTAATTTTCTGATTTTTATAATTCTATATTTTATATTTTTCTATTTTCTTTTTCAATATTGGAAAATAAAGACAATGTAATAAAAGAGGTGATAAAATATTTATAAAAATATGCAAAAATAGTCAAAAATTCAGAAATAAAATCGTTTTGGTCTTTTTATATTTTTCTACTGTTTTTGTGATTTTTGGGTAATTTTCAGAATGTTTTTGGTATTTTTAAATAACAAAATAAAGCAAAACAGTAAATAAACTGCTGGCTGGGGATAAAATGGTAATTAAAAATAGCAAACAACCACCAAAATTTTTCAAACTAATTTTAAAATAAAAAGGATAAAATATAAAGGAAATAGGAACTGAGTTTGTGATTTTTAGAGTTTTCCAGGATTTTATATTTTTTTTGAAGTTTTTATGTATTTTTGAATTTTTAAGGTTTTTCTTTTGAAATTTTTAGTGGTTTTTGGATTGAAAATAAAGTAGGTCAATACACACAACTGAGAATTTTTTTTGGAATTTTTAAGGGTATTTTAATATTTTTTGGTATTTTCTAAGTTAGACAGTACTGAAATAGGATATTTTTGATTTTTAATAAATATAAAAATGCGATAAAATCAAAAACTAAAAATATGGCGTGAAAGTATAAGCAAATAGGGGCTTAAGTCTATTTTTTGAGAATTTTTGGAGTTCAAATGGTGCTTCAAATAAATACTACAAGCATACAAAATTCCTAAGCCTGACATGGGTATAAATGCAATTATATAAACATCCAGGGGCTTAAGTGCAAGTTTCACCAAAAAGACACGCGCAGCACATGTGATATATCATTCACAGCGGCATAATTGTAAATATCAGAAACCGACGTGGCATACATGCAATTTTTCCAAAATCATATTTAAATATCTACGCACAGGGGTATAACTGCAAATACCTTAAAGTTCAGGATAAAAAGTGCAAAATGCCCAAAAGTCACGCACCCCAGTCATGTGAGGTGGCGTGGTGTGGACCAAAATGCAAATATAAAACGTGTGAGGACCTAAATGCAATTATTACAAAAGTTTTTAAACTGCAGACGAAAGTTTTAATACTAAAAAGTAAATACAAAAGCACGTGGGTCGAAGATGCAAAATACCCACGGGAGTGATCGTGCAGCCGATGGAGCTCCACTTGGACACGTGGCGAGCATTGAACGGCTGGTACCTCTTCGTCCTGGATGGCTGAGATTAGATCGTGTGCGGCTGATCCAACGGCGGGGAGCACTGGGCGATCGGACGGCTGACGTGCACCTAGAAGCGGGCTCCTGATCCAACGGCGGGGAGAGGGTCACGAAGAACACCTCCCCCGGCGATGTTTGGCTGGAAATTGCGGCCGACACACGACCGCTCCGGCCCCCGGATCAAGGGCAAAAGGATCCTGGGGCCCTTCCGCGTCTGATGGTGGCCTCAGGCTAGGCTACGTCGGCGTGGAGGGCTCGGACGGCAGAGGCGACCTGGGCGGATGGTCCTGGAGTCGTCGAGGGACGATGGAGCCCTCTCTTTGGCTCTATCCTGCAGAGTTAGGTGCACAACAACCAGGCAAGCAAAAAGGGTGGATTTGATGGTTCGATGGAGGCAGAAGGTGGTCGGGCGTGTAGCTCTAGCGAGCGGCGGAGAAGGGAGCTTGAGTGAGTCGATCTGGGCGAGATCGAGGTGAATGGACGGGCAGAGCATAATGACAGAGCGAAGGGGAAGATAATGGAGGTGGTTTTTGCGGCGATCGATAACTGGAGTGGTCAGAAACGATGGGTGGAACTCAGCTCCGTCGTGGCTTCGATCAAAGATTCACGGCGATTGAGGGAACGGAACTCAAAACTGCTATGGACTTAACCTAATCTAAGCTAAGGCTACAAGAAAATGGAAAGAAGAGGGGAAGAAGCTCACCAGAGACGTCGGGCTACGAGGCGCGGCGGAGCTCCGACGAGGGACGAATCTCTTCGATTCGACGCCAAACGCTTCAAACCCAGGCTCGATTCAATGCCTGCTGTCACCATGAACACGAAGGGCTAGGGGTTTGAGGGTGGTAATGGCGGAAGAAGGATTAAAATTTGAATTGAAGTCGGGGTGCTCTTTTGTAGGGTTGATGGGCGGCGTGGAAGACGAGGGTCCAGCGCCTCGGTCAGTGATCCACAGCCCAAGGAATCACTTGGGCGTGAATCGCCATTGACCGAGGAAGAGATTCCAAGAAGGAGCCATCACCAAATGGTGATCGAGGCATCCTCGAAAAAAGGGTGAAATCAGGGTCAACTCCACTTCTGACAACGCTCAGGTGTTGGGAAGAGAGTTGACCCAAGTCAACTTTCCAGCCCTCCTGGTTGGTCCACGTGGACCAACCAGGAAAAAATCTGAGAAAAATATTTCAAAAATCAAAATAAAATAGTAAACTATTTTATTTATTTATGGTTAAAACATAAAAAATGATTATTATTTTCTAAATTATTTTATGGTAATTTTTATTTATTTTTATTAGGTATATTTTCATGAGTTTACTTTTAGCCCTATATAGGTACTAATACCTATGTATTTTATCACTTTATTTTATTTTGTGTATTTTCATTTTATTATTTTTATTTCTTATTTTTTAAAATTACAAAATACTTTTATATACACAAATATATTTTTATTCCATTTTATTGATATGTTTTGTTTATTTAATAAAATATAAGTAGATCTTGTATAAGTATGTACATAGGTATATTACCTGTGTATTTTATTTACAAATATTTTTATTTGAGTTTTCTTTGTATTTTTATTCTGATTTTAATGTACATAATTATTATAAGTAATATTTGCAAGATTATAAAAATATAAAAATCTAAAAATAATGAATAAATAATAAATTGAATATTTTAATCTGTGCAAGTATACAATGTGGGTCCAAAACTCAACTTTCAAACCGTAGCTCCGCCAAATGCGAAACCACCACCATTGGATAGATTATTTTATTCTATATACAATTAGAGGTGAGTTTGCTGCATTTGGAGTTTTCAGTTGTGAGATATGGGTCTGGGAAGTTGGGATTCTGGATTTTTATTCAGACCATAAAATTTTAACTGTATTATTTGGCAGTGAAATCAATTTTGTATTTTTCTTTATTTAATTATCTACAACTTTCATGTACAAAGCTTTTTTATTTGATGCACAAAAAGTGGAACCAAAAATAGGTCCCAAAATGAATAAAGAATGAATTAATAATTATAGGTATTTGGCCCTTATCTCCCCTTACTTTATTCCTTATCGACCTATTCATCAAGATGCCTAGGTCTCGGGGTTTCGGGTCATACAATATTTACAATATTTTATTCTTTTTCTTTTCTTTCCTTTATTCTATAATTTTGGCATTAAAAATAGTATTTTACACATTTTTACATACATATGCATGAATGCTAAATTACTCTATTTAATGCTATTTTCAGGCATTTGCTAGGGTTTTTGAGGCCAAAATGATAGGATAAAGATGATGAAATGTGGATTCATCATCCCCCTATACTTTACCTTTGCTAGTCCCTAGCAAACACTTATGAAATAAGTACAAAAAGAAAAAGAAAGAAAAGAAAAAGAAGAACTTGGATTTTATTTGATTATCGAACTTGTCTTCACAAAATCAAAGTTTGGAGCTTAAGTCGGACCTTTGGAATTTTAGTGCGGGCGGAACCTTAATGAGAACCGAATTTGAAATCCAACAGTCCTTGAGATTCCCGAAACTCTATCCAAGTCTCCTTAATAGCCAAGTCAGAAATACTTCAACTCATACGCAAACTCTTACGACTATGAATCTAACTCGTACAGTGTAACTGATGGTGACCCTCCCCAACTAGAATGACAAAGAGACTGACTTCTCCAGTACGACAACCCAATGATTCCCCAATCCAATAACTCCATACTCGAGGAGCGGGGTATTCCCTTCTAAGTTCAAGTGGCAACCAGCTCAAGAGGAGGGGGTGAAGAGAAGAATGGACGGTAGCCAGTGTAGCTACCTATCCTGGGATGCAAGACCAGTGTAGTCAAGTCATCCTGCTGCAGGCTCACATGATATGACTTTGGAACTCAAGCTTTCTCATTGACTTTGTATATACTTGCAGGCTTTTTATTTTTGTACATGCCTGAACATACATTTTGTTGAATACTATATACAACAGCATTTACATAAGGAGTTTTTCCTCTTGAGCCAGTAGACTATCCCTCTTTTGAAGCTTTATCGCAACCCACAGCCTCCTGTCTTTAGACTTCCTAACCACTAGACGGGTTGGGGAGCACTTCCCTCCCTAGAGGAGGAAAAGTGTTTCCACTTGTGTGCGTCTCATACCGGCAAATCCAATCCCCTCACCACTCCAACTGAGTTGAGCCATGTGAAAGGTGCAGGTGTCCAAGTTAGGTCATTATCAACAAGGGTCATGCGTGTGCTCTGAAATATTCTACTTAGGCAGTCAAGAATCCATTGAACCAAGTCACGTGATCCTCAAAGAATTAAGTCAACCAGACCTGAAGTACCTCAAACCCAGTTCCTATAAGGTTCCTGTTATTATGCAGATTTTAAAGTCTAAACAAGCTCCAATCTCCAGATTTTACTTAGACTTGTTCAACTATCAAACTCAATCCGAAAAATGCGAATGTTATGCAAATGCGATGCAGGATGCAGAAAATATTTTTGTGATGCAATTTTCAAGATTTTGAACTTTTTATGGATTTTTGAAAAGATGATGATGCATATGCAGATGCAATTTTTTTTATATTTTTCAAAGAATTTTTTCAAATGTTTTTTGGATTTTACTTTTGCAAATGTTTTTGGGATTTTTGAAAACAAAAAGGTTTTGGGTGCAAACAAGGTTAAAGATATGTACACGGGAGTGCTTCTTATATCTACAAGAAGTGGATTTTAAGAATTTACAAGGGTAAATGATCAATTTTATAAGTATATATAGTGGATTTTTGGTGTGATGCAAATGTTCCTCAACCTTATTTGACACAAGCTTTTTCACACAATTTTTGAAAACTATAGTCCAAAGTAGTTTTTGCAAACATTTTTCAAACTTGTACACACATTTGAAAATCATTTTGTAAAGGCTTTCAAAACAGTATATATAGATTTTTCAAATATTTTTGCAACCATTTTTTCAAATCATTTGCAAATCATTTTTCAAACATTTTATTTCACACAAAGAAAAGAAATTTTACAAACCACACATTTTTACAAAGGTTGAAAACATGTAACAAAATATTTTCAAAATATTTTTCAATAAATGTTCACAAAGATTTTTCAAACTATTTTTCAAACATTTTGCAAAAAATATTTTCACCTGATTTATTAATCAGTAAATTCAAAAAGAATTTGAGGAACAAAACACCTTTTTATTAAGGTTTTAATGAATTTTAATGAATGATTAGCCATATTATTAGAAAAATACGAAAGTACGAGTTATGGCTAAAGTATATACGCAGTATATACGACCCCCTATACTTAGCTTGAGATATGTCCTCATAGATCAGAGAGAAAAGAGAAGACATAACTCGTACTGAGCATAGGAAAATCTAAAGAATAAAGGAATACAGAGATGAATGAACTAATGACAAGTTGACCGTCCCCCCTATACTTAGGATCAAATAATCCGAAGTATAGCAGACTGTACACAAAGCAGGGAGGGTCAAGGGTGGGAATGAACAGATCGTACTCAGATTGTCTCCCCCTATACTTAGGGTAAGGTATCCCTAAGTATAGACAAGAAGAGGAGACAATGGAGAGGATCGAAAAGAATAGAATTAACTCGAGGTGCACACCCCCCTATACTTAGAACAAAGTACGTCCTAAGTATAGAAAACTGTCTACAAGGGGCGACACCTTTTTGATAGATAAAGACAATAGAAGAGGAAAAGAAGAAAAGAAGAAAAGAAGAAAAGGGATGAATGTGGATATGAGCAACTCGAGATGCGCATCCCCCCTATACTTAGGATAGAGTACATCCTAAGTGTAGCAATGATGAAAGGGATGGCATCAATTCGGTAGAAGAGGATAAAAGACATTGAAAAGAAGAAAAGAAGAAAAAGAAAAAGATGAAAAATCATTCAAAAATGTTTTGTTGTGCTTCGCTTTTCTCTGCTTCTTTGGAGATATTCAGCTCATCCTCATAGATAACTTGAACTGAGTCAATGACAGCCATGAATGTATCATGTTCAAGGTATGGCTTCATAAGCTGTCCATTGACTACAAATGGCTGTGCGTCAGCTGACAGATTGGATATCAATACACTTCCGTTTTCACGCACCTGCCTAACCAAAAACGACCCAGTCCATTTGCTCTTCAATTTCCCTGGGAAGATCTTCAATTTCGCATCGAACAACCACACCTTCTGACTTGGATCAAAGGACTTGCGACGGATGTGCTTGTCATGCCATGTTTTGACCTTCTCCTTGTACATCAGGCTGTTGTCATATGCATAATCTCTGAATTCCAGTAATCTATTCAGATCCAGTTTTCTGTTCTTTCCCGCTTGCTTGGAGTCCAAATTACAGATGTTAATGGCCCATAAAGATTTGTGAATTAGTTCGACGAGCAAATGGCATGGCTTGCCATACACAAGGTGGTAGGGAGACATTCCCAAGGGTGACTTGTACGCTGTTCTATAAGCCCAAAGAACGGAATCAAGCAACTGAGACGAGTTCTTGCAATCCGGACGCACAAGCTTCTGTAAGATTGTCTTGATCTCCCTGTTTGAACATTCAGCTAAGCCATTGGACTGCGGGTGGTAGGGTGAAGCGACGCGATGCTCAATGCAGAATTCTTGGGTCAGCTTCTTCACCTCTCTGTTTATGAAATGACTACCCCCGTCAGATATGAGAATCTTGGGAATCCCGAACCGTGCTATGATGTGATCTCTCAAGAATCGACAGACAGTCCTACTGTCGGCAGCTCGGGCGGGAATAGCCTCCACCCATCAACTTACATAATCGACAGCAAGCAGAATATATTCATAACCCTGACTGTTGGGAAACAAGCCCATGAAGTTGATGCCCCATGCGTCAAAGACGTCTGATATCTGAGGCATCGTGTCTCTCATTCCTATGGTTCCGCCCATCTTCTGGCAGTCAGTGCAGCATTTGACATACTCATCTGCATCTTTGAATAATGAAGGCCACCAGAGGCCACTTTGAAGAACTTTTGCTGTCGTCCGTTTTCCTGAATGATGTCCTCCAGAATCTTGATCATGACATAAAGCGAGGACACTTGGAACTTCCTCCTGAGGAATGCACCTTCTCCAGATGCAATCTGCTCCCTCACGAAACAGATACGGTTCTTCCCACTGGTAGAAATGGATTTTAGACAAGAACCTGTCTATTTTCAATTTGGGCCAGTCATGTGGTATTTTCTTGGCAACTAGGTAGTTCACGATGTCTGCATACCAAGGAAGGGAGGCGACAGACAGAATTGCCTCATCTGGGAAGGTCTCTGTGATTGGCTGAAGGTTCAACTCAGGAGAATCCGGCTCAGGAAGCCTTGACAGATGATCGGCCACCACATTCTTTACCCCCGTTTATCTTTGATTTCCAATCAAATTCCTGGAGGAGAAGGATCCACCGGATGAGACGTGGTTTGGTGTCCTTCTTCTGCTGTAAATATCGAATGGCCGAATGATCAGTGTAAATGATTACTTTGGACCCAAGGAGGTAAGATCTGAACTTTTCCAAGGCAAAGACTACCGCTAGCAGCTCCTTTTCAGTGACCGTGTAGTTTCTCTGGGCTTCATCGAGCGTTCGGCTAGCATAGTGAATCGCAAATGGTACATTGTCTTTCCTCTGTCCCAGTACAGCTCCGATGGCATAATCTGACGCATCGGTCATGATCTCGAAAGGCTGAGTCCAAATCGGTGGCTGTAGGACAGGGGCCTACGTGATGAGCTCTTTCAACTGATTAAAGGCAAGGAGTACACTGTCGTCTACAATGAATTCATTATCCTTGCCGAGCAGCTTAGTCAACGGTCTGGCCAGTTTGCTAAAATCTTTGATGAATCGCCGGTAGAAACCGACATGGCCCAAGAATGACTGGACTTGCTTGATGTTGGTAGGTGGCTCAAGTTTGGAAATCACGTCCACCTTGGCTGGGTCAACCTCCATACCACGTTTAGAAACAACGTGACCCAGCACAATTCCTTCGGTCACCATGAAGTTGCTCTTCTCCCATGAAAGCACAAGATTGACTTCGCAGCACCTCCGTAAGACTCGGTCTAAATAATCCAGGCATTGATCAAAGGAATCTCCGTAGACCGAAAAATCGTCCATAAAGACCTCGAGAAAGTTGCCCACCATATCGGCAAAAACTGCAAGCATACACCTCTGAAATGTGGCTGGGGCATTGCATAGCCCGAACGGCATCCGTCTGAAGGCATATGTGCCAAAAGGACAGGTGAACGTGGTCTTCTCTTGATCTTCAGGAGCAATAGCAACTTGATTATACCCAGAGTATCCATCCAAGAAGCAGAAGTATTCCTTCGCGGCCAATCTCTCCAAGATCTGGTCGATGAAGGGTAGAGGAAAGTGGTCCTTCTTGGTAGCGAGGTTAAGTCTTCTATAATCCACGCATACTCGCCAAGAAGTGGGTACTCTGGTGGCAATCTCCTCTCCTTTGTCATTCTTCACAATGGTGATCCCTGATTTCTTGTGCACAACATGCAGCGGGCTCACCCATTTGCTGTCGGGGATGTGATAGATAAATCCCGCATCGCACCATTTCTGGATCTCTTTCATAACAACCTCCCGCAGGTTCGGATTTAATCTTCTCTGCAGTTCTCGAGAGGGCCTGCAATCTTCTTCCAGAAAGATGCGGTGTGAGCAGAGTGACGGATTGATCCCATGGAGATCAGAAGTTCGCCAGCCTATCGCCTTGCGGTTGCGTTCAAGAACCTCCATCAGACGAGATTCTTGGTCTTCGGTCAGATGGGCATTGATGATGACCGGGTGCATATTAGGTTCTCCTGCAAGGAAGGCATACTTCATGTTGGAGGGCAAAGGTTTTAGCTCTAGCGGAGTCTGAGCTGCTTCAGTGGTGACTTCAGCTATCAGTGCAGGTGGTGATTCATTCAACTGTTCGGTGTCCACCATATTCTGATATGTTTCTTCTCTCAAATCCTGACAAAATTCCTCAATAATGTCTTCTTCATTCAAGGATTCTTCAGACTTCAGCTCTTGGTTCTGAAGGCATATCACTCCCACGGCAGTCTCTTGCAGCACATCAGCGAGTTCCTCATCCTGATTGATAAGGGTAAATTCGACTGCGCACTCCACTTCCTCCTCGGGACAGAGGAGTTCATGGATCTCATTGTCATCCATAAATAAATTGGTATCTTGAATTTCTGCTAGAAAGTCGCAGTCATCAGCATATTCAATCACCCTTGCACATGATGTAGATGTATGTTCGGCTGGTGTTCCCTCAGACAGGGTCTCTACTCTGATTATTTCCTTGCCAGCACCAAAAGTGATGTCTCCCATCCCATAATTCACTACTGCGTTTGATGTCCGCAGAAATGGTCTTCCAAGTATGATCGGGGTAAGGAGCAATGGAGAGGGGACGTCCATATCTAAGACCACAAAATCGACCGGGAATGACTTTCCCTGAACCGTGACGATCACGTCCTCCAACAGGCCCCTAGGATGCTTGACTGACTTGTCTGCAAACTGCAGAATCATCTTTGTAGGCTTGAGTGGTCCTAACCTGAACTCTGAGAGCAGCGAAGCTGGCATCAAATTGACAGACGACCCGCTGTCGAGAAGTGTTCGTTCAAACTCTTGATTGAACATCTGACATCGTACAAGAGGTGCTCCCATGTCTGGCTTTTTATCCAGGAGGTTGCTGATGGCGTTCATGGTGGCCATTGTGAGGATATGCTTTTCGGACTTGCCACCTTTGCTTCTGGAATTGTGGGGGTGCGGCCTGCGCTTGGTTGTGCATGCCTCTTTCAATCCTTTTTTTCACGGCTAGCATGTGCTCAAGAGCTTTCATCAATGGCATATTCAGCACTAAATTCTGAATGATTTCAATGATGGCAGGATCAGACAAAGTACTTTTCAAATTTTTTATTTTTTTGTGTTTTTTCATTGCTTCAGGAAAAGGGATATTTACAAAATCTTCACCAATATCATTCAAAATAGTGTTTGTGTTGTTGTGTACAGGTAGATGACAAAAAGGAATGGATTCATCTATAATTTGTGGACCAAAAATGACAGGATCGGCATCAGGTGCTGGCGTTGGACTCGCTGCAGGTGCGGTGCTCCTCCTGTCAGGAACTGGCTGTGAGGCAGGTGCAGGTGGCTCCAATGCGGGCTGTTCTCCACCGAGGTTGCTGCTATCTTTTTGTGTTTTTCTATTTTCTTCATTTTTTTGTGATTTTTTGAATGCTGGTGCTGCTCCCAAAATACTGCTCGGCCCTGGTGTTGGTTGGACTGATGATTCCCCGTTAGATGCAAGATGTTTTCCCTTCACCGTCACCGATGGCTGGAGTGTCCTACCGCTCCTGAGAGTAACAGCATTAGATAAAAAACAATTTAATTCACCTGATTCGGGTTGGACGCTGCCGGCTACCTGCTCCTTGCGTTGGAAGTTATTCGGGTTGGCTTCGACCTGGGCTGGTATGACGGTCTTGGCTACCATCAAGTCGTCGATCTTCTAGGTCATTTCAGCCATGTTCTTCATTAACTGCTCTAAACAGGCCAGGGCCGGATTAACCAGCACAATCTCAGAGGAGTCCCCCTGCTGGGGTCTAGAATGCTGATATGGCTGCTGAGATTGCGACTGATAACCTTGTGAAAATTGGTGAGGAGGAGGGTTGGAGGAATATGGTGCATTCTGTTGATTGTAGTGAGCAGCCGGTTGCTGATGATATCCATTTCCGCGATATCGGGACTGCTGAGGACCGTGCTGGTAATTCTGCCTCCAGGTGTTACCCTGAGATGGAGGCTGATACTGGTAGGAAGGCTGGAAGGGTCTCCCACCCTGCTGCTGGTGGTGATAGGGCATGTTGCCCATGTTCTAACCCTGAGGTTGTCCCTGAGGATGGGTCAGATGCGCTTCATTGTTCCATATGCCATTGATCTCCTGAATCAGTGGCGGGGGTGGAGAGAACTGCTCGGAGTATGCTGGCTGGGGCTCCGGTTGATACACAACCATCTGTGTCTGGGGTTGCTGGGGCTGCTCCGGGGCCTACACGTAGTACACGTGCTGGACAGGTTGGGGCTGCTGTGGAGTCGGCTGAGGGTGTTGCTGCATTGCGGGCTCCTTCTTCTCAGCATTCGGCTAAGCAGAAGTAGACACAGTGTTGCACATGTTTGCATTTAAGGCACGGACAAGTTGCTCCAGCTGTTGGGAAATTTGGTTGAGCTTTACCAGACCTTGGGTCCTCTTCTCAATGACTGCCAATTTTTCGAGGTCCTGCGACCTCTTCTCAATGATATCCACCTTGGACAAGTGGCTCCCAATGATGCTCAGGTTGGAGCTCTCATCCTTGTCTTCGGTGTGAGAAGCCATGTTCACTGGCTTGCTGATGGTGGTGGTGACTTCATGTATACTCTGGACGAGGATTGGGCTGCTTCTCCTTCAGCCACTTCTTCGAAGATGTTCCATACCACGTCCTCGTCCTTGTTGAAATGTGAACTGCCGCAAGCTGCGTCTACAAGCTTTTGGCTCTCAAATGATAGCCCCCCAAAGAAGTGTTGTATGAGACTGGTCTTTGGAATGTCATGGTGGGGGCACTTGTCCTGCAGATCTTTAAATCTCTCCCACGCTTCATGGATGGTCTCGTGGGGCTGCTGGCAGAAACTGGAGATCCGGGCACGCATCTGATTCAATCGCCCGAGAGGATAGAATTTATGGAGAAATGCAGATTTTAGCTCCTCCCAGGTTGTGACGACCTTCCCAAGATGGTCAACCCAATAAAGGGCCTTATCTTGAAGGCTGAAGGGGAACGCGGTCATCTTGACTACCCCAAAAGGAATTCCGGGGTAGTGAGCAGTGGCACAGATACGGCCAAACTTCTTGAGAAAAATGTACGGTTCCTCAGTGGTGTTCCTGTGGAATGTGGGGAGGAGCGACAGAAACTGCGGCTTCAGCTCGAAGTGGGCGTGCATGCGTGGAACCTGAATCCACTCAGTGATGCGTCCCGCTCCTGGGTTGTATGTTTCCTTCAGTGTAGGCTTAGGCTACGGTGGATCTCCTCCTACTACTTCAAATTCGGGTCCTCCCACTGAGAAGGCATCTCTGACTTCTTCAAAATTCAGCTCGTTGTTCTGATCATCCTCCTGTCGGCCGTCTCTTGCGTCGGCCCTCCTCCTCAGATCGTTCAGCATGTCTTGGAAGGCGGTCTGGGCCAGGGCTTGGTTAGTCAACTGCTGCTGAATGATTTGGATGGAAGCCAGCAGCTGGTTGTTAACCTCGCCTTGCGTTGTGTATTGTCCTTCCCCCGGATTGACTTCAGGTTCAGGTGGGGCTTGCGGTCCTTTTCCTCTTCCACCTGCCATCTCAGACTGAACTGGAATTTTTGACTGGTGATCGGGTGAAGAATCTGCATGACGGAGTAAACCCTGATCAGTATCTTCCTGAGCACCTGATGTTGAGATGAATCTGGGACTAAGGTCAATCCCAGAATGATGTGAATGGAGCATATGATATTGACTGAAATCGATCTCCATCCACAAGGGGTTATTTCGGGGACAAGAGTAATCACGGTTGATTGGAAGGGGAAGAGCTAATTCGGGTTGTGAGTCCATCCCGAATAGCGGATTTATTGGAGAAAGGCAAGTGTTGAAAGAAGCGAGAATAGGGAAGTCCAAGGAGACATCCGCAAGATCCGAATTAACTTCTCGGAGATCACCCCTCTTTATTGAAGATGTTGCCGACACGGAATCGATGTGGGCGTCGGCGAGGTCCCGACTAAACCATCCATGTGACGAAATCTTGAGAAGGCCGAAAGGAAGAGATGTTGGATGAAGAGCACGATAATAAACAAGAAATAAAATGAGTGTAAAACAGTAGAAGGCTCACGATGAGCAAAGGTCAGCTGGGGGGAAGACAAAATTTGCGCAAAGGCGCGGTATTTTTGATCTTGACCTAAATGTAACTAGCAATCAAACACAAAACAGGGGTGAGTTCACCAACTCAACACATGAAGCCGTGAAGGTTCGGCCATTATCTTGTCAGTTTTAGCTTGAATTCAGGAATTAATCTTGTCACGAGTCCTTAGAGCGCTACGCCTATATGAGCGAGAGTACTGCCGGAAAAGTATTCCCGTACTTGTCCTCCTCCTGTGTAACCTATAGCTTGCACTTTTTGAGGTCCTTGTAACCCTTCCTGGATCCCTACTCAGCCAAAGAATAAGAGAGATGAAGCCAATAGGTGAAACCGATACTTCAGATCTCGCTCGCAACGGAATCACCCGTGAGCGTGCTAGATCCTACTCGGATGCAGACGGTGAGACAGACACACCCGTGAAGGCGTGGCCTATGCTCGGTACTTCGGACAAGGTCGGTGCTCACACAATAGTGAGTCACCAATGGCGACCAAGCCCTACTCGCCTACGTACGATAGTAGCGCCAATACTTCGGAAATCCAGACGATACACAAGGCAGCCACAAGCTGGGATTTGGGCTCTAATCCTTACGAAGCGCTCACCTCACTTGGAAGGAGACCTTCCCATGCAACCTGAAAACAAGTGAGGGTGTTACTCTCCCCAATCAATGAGTCCAATTACCAATTTTATTTAGGTCAAGGTTTTGTTAACAGTCCCTTTTTTAATTTTTTTGTGTTATCGCTTCTTTTGAGTGGGTTCAAATAAGCGCCTAACGATTTTGTATTTTCTTGATCCTACTTTATCCAAAAACAGAGGGAAAATAGAGTCGGAAAAGCCGATGCAAGTCGACACCAAGGTGGAAATCTCACCTTTGTGCCTAGATGATGGATGCAAAGTAAGAAGACTTACAGCGAATCCAAGCTCTCTCCATGCGGGATGCAAAGCAGAATTTATAAATCTAACTATATGCCGGTATGGAAGGCGGAAATCGTCCTAAGATAGGCAACTGCTAGCGTGAAGAACCACAATCTAATCACTCATCTCCAATCCTAGGGTCCGGTCTAGGCTCACCCCTCCTCTGCTCAACACACTTGAGTTTAGGAGAAAGCGCTTTACGGGGAGAGCTCGCGGCGCGTGGATTGAAGAAGAGTGACTTCGTTGTTTAATTAAACTAAGTCCAAGCACGATCTAAAGGTACATGCAATTGTTGTTAAGGTGTTTGGACCTAATCTAATCGATCAAGCAATGCCTAGATCTAAGAGCTCAATCCACAAAAGAAATGAAAAAGAAATCAAAACCGGAAAATGACAGTCGGAAATCACGAAGAAAACCGCGGTGAGCCCCCGGGTGAACAAACACCCGGAAATTAGGCCCGAAGTGTCCAAGTGTTCAAGTCCTGTATTATTACAAATTAAATGACTCTCTCTCACAAAAATACAGAAAATTACTGTCTCTCTCTCAAGCTCTCCTGCTCTCTCTTACCGGCTAGGGTAGAATAGCCGGCTCCTCCTCCCAAGGATGCGCGGGATCCCCTAGGCGATCCTTCTCGGTCAGCGGTCCCTCGCAAGAAAACAAGAAAAGTGTCAGACAGTTTAAAACAAGTTATGCAAGAAAAACAAAGAAGCAAAATGGCTAAGTAAATAAAAGACACCAAGATACTCTACAAGCCGATGCTCCCCGACAACGACGCCATTTGAAAAACGATTTAGCGGGAGCCGCTAAATAGTGGTCTGACAAATCAGACTCACTGTCGCTGATGCGACTACTCAAGCCTCCTCGTTTGTCAACAATTAACCCACACAATTAATCAAGCAATCAATAGCAAGGATTAAAATTTATTATACCCTACTAAAAATGTACAATGGTAAGCAAGTAGGGGTCGAACATAGGAAACAACGGTGCAGAGTATAGACAAGAGTCAAAACCTAGGTCTAATAAACCACTTAGCCAATCTAATTTTTTGTGGGTTTTTAATTTTTATTTTTTTTATTTTTTTTATTTTTAATTTTGTATTTTGATTTTTAATTTTCTGATTTTTATAATTCTATATTTTATATTTTTTCTATTTTCTTTTTCAATATTGGAAATAAAGACAATGTAATAAAAGAGGAGATAAAATATTTATAAAAATATGCAAAAATGGTCAAAAATTCAGAACTAAAATCTTTTTGGTCTTTTTATATTTTCCTACTATTTTTATGATTTTTGGGTAATTTTCAGAATGTTTTTGGTATTTTTAAATAATAAAATAAAGCAAAACAGTGAATAAACTGCTGGCTGGGGATAAAATGGTAATTAAAAATTGCAAACAGCCACCAAAATTTTTCAAACTAATTTTAAAATAAAAAGGATAAAATATAAAGGAAACATGAACTGCGTTTGTGATTTTTAGAGTTTTCTAGGATTTTATATATTTTTTTGAAGTTTTTATGTATTTTTGAATTTTTAAGGTTTTTCTTTTGAAATTTTAAGTGGTTTTTGGACTGAAAATAAAGTAGGTCAAAACACACAACTGAGAATTTTTTTGGAATTTTTAAGGGTATTTTAATATTTTTTTGGTATTTTCTAAATTGAACAGTACTAAAATAGGATATTTTTTATTTTTAATAAATATAAAAATGCGATAAAATCAAAAACTAAAAATATGGCGTGAAAGTATAAGCAAACAGGGGCTTAAGACTATTTTTTGAGAATTTTTGGAGTTCAAATGATGCTTCAAATAAATACTACAAGCATACAAAATTCCTAAACCTAGCAGGGGTATAAATGCAATTATATAAACATCCAGGGGCTTAAGTGCAAGTTTCGCCAAAAAGACATGCGGAACACACGCGATATATCATTCACAGGGGCATAATTGTAAATATCAGAAACCGGCGGGGCATACATGCAATTTTTCCAAAATCATATTTAAATATCTACGTACAGGGATATAACTGCAAATACCTTAAAGTTCAGGATAAAATGTGCAAAATGCCCAA
The DNA here is from genome assembly GCA_037367405.1 of Ottelia alismoides. Taxonomy (NCBI): domain Eukaryota; kingdom Viridiplantae; phylum Streptophyta; class Magnoliopsida; order Alismatales; family Hydrocharitaceae; genus Ottelia; species Ottelia alismoides. The sequence goes on from JAZKJV010001666.1 coordinate 304,508, forward strand.
AAGTCACGCGCCCCAGTCACGTGAGGTGACGTGGCGTGGACCAAAATGCAAATATAAAAAGTGTGAGGACCTAAATGCAATTATTACAAAAGTTTTTAAACTGCAGACGAAAGTTTTAATACTAAAAAGTAAATACAAAAGCACGTGGGTCGAAGATGCAAAATACCCACGGGGAGTGATCGTGCGGCCGATGGAGCTCCACTTGGACACGTGGTGAGCATCGAACGGATGGTACCTCTTCGTCCTGGATGGCTGAGATTAGATCGTGTGCGGCTGATCCAACGGCGGGGAGCACTGGGCGATCGGACGGCTGACGTGCACATGGAAGCGGGCTCCTGATCCAACGGCGGGGAGAAGGTCACGAAGAACACCTCCCCCGGCGACGTTTGGCTGGCGATTGCGGCCGACACACGGCCGCTCCGGCCCCCGGATCAAGGGCAAAAGGATCCTGGGGCCCTTCCGCGTCTGATGGTGGCCTCAGGCTAGGCTGCGTCGGCGTGGAGGGCTCGGACGGCGGAGGCGACCTGAGCGGATGGTCCTGGAGTCGTCGAGGGTCGATGGAGCCCTCTCTTTCGCTCTATCCTGCAGAGTTAGGTGCACAACAACCAGGCAAGCAAAAAGGGTGGATTTGAAGGTTCGATGGAGGCGGAAGGTGGTCGGGCGTGTAGCTCCGGCGAGCGGCAGAGAAGGGAGCTTGAGTGACTCGATCTGGGCGAGATCGAGGTGAATGGACGGGCGGAGCGTAATGACGGAGCGAAGGGGAAGATAATGGAGGTGGTTTTGGCGGCGATCGATAACTGGAGTGGTCGGAAATGATGGGTGGAGCTCAGCTCCGTCGTGGCTTCGATCAAAGATTCACGGCGATTGAGGAAACGAAACTCAAAACTGCTATGGACTTAACCTAATCTAAGCTAAGGCTACAAGAAAATGGAAAGAAGAGGGGAAGAAGCTCACCAGAGACGTCAGGCTACGAGGCATAGCGGAGCTCCGGTGAGGGACGAATCTCTTCGATTCGACGCCAAACGCTTCAAACCCAGGGTCGATTCAATGCCTGCTGTCACCAGGAACACGAAGGGCTAGGGGTTTGAGGGTGGAAATGGCGGAAGAAGGATTATAATTTGAATTGAAGTCGGGGGTGCTCTTTTGTAGGGTTGACGGGCGGCATGGAAGACGAGGGTCCAGCGCCTCGGTCAGTGATCCACAGCCCAAGGAATCACTTGGGCGTGAATCACCATTGACCGAGGAAGAGATTCCAAGAAGGAGCCATCACCAAATGGTGATCGAGGCATCCTCAAAAAAAGGGTGAAATCAGGGTCAACTCCACTTCTGACAACGCTCAGGTGTTGGGCAGAGAGTTGACCCAAGTCAACTTTCCAGCCCTCTTGGTTGGTCCACGTGGACCAACCAGGAAAAAAACCTGAGAAAAATATTTCAAAAATCAAAATAAAATAGTAAACTATTTTATTTATTTATGGTTAAAACATAAAAAATGCTTATATTTTTCTAAATTATTTTATGGTAATTTTTATTTATTTTTATTAGGTATATTTTCGCGAGTTTACTTTTAGCCCTATATAGGTACTTATACCTATGTATTTTATCACTTTATTTTTATTTTGTGTATTTTCATTTTATTATTTTTATTTCTTATTTTATAAAATTACAAAATACTTTTATATACACAAATATATTTTTATTCCATTTTATTGATATGTTTTGTATATTTAATAAAATATAAGTAGATCTTGTATAAGTATGTACATAGGTATATTACCTGTGTATTTTATTTACAAATATTTTTATTTGAGTTTTCTTTGTATTTTTATTCTGATTTTAATGTACATAATTATTATAAGTAATATTTGCAAGATTATAAAAATATAAAAATATAAAAATAATGAATAAATAATAAATTGAATATTTTAATCTGTGCAAGTATACAATGTGGGTCCAAAACTCAACTTTCAAACCGTAGCTCCGCCAAATGCAAAACCACCACCATTGGATAGATTATTTTATTCTATATAAAATTAAGTGAGTTTGCTGCATTTGGAGTTTTCAGTTGTGAGATATGGGTCTGGGAAGTTGGGATTCTGGATTTTTATTCAGACCAGAACTTTTTAACTGTACATTATTTTGCAGTGAAATCAATTTTGTATTTTTCTTTATTTAATTATCTACAACTTTCATGTACAAAGCTTCTTAATTTGATGCACAAAAAGTGGAACCAAAAATAGGCCCTAAAATGAATAAAGAATGAATTAATAATTATAGGTATTTGGCCCTTATCTCCCCCTACTTTATTCCTTGTTGACCTATTCATCAAGATGCCTAGGTCTTGGGGTTTCGGGTCATAAAATATTTACAATATTTTATTCTTTTTCTTTTCTTTCCTTTATTCTATAATTTTGGCATTAAAAATAGTATTTTACATATTTTTTACATATATATGCATGAATGCTAAATTACTCTATTTAATGCTATTTTCAGGCATTTGCTAGGGTTTTTGAGGCTAAAATGATAGAATAAAGATGATGAAATGTGGATTCATCAGTCATATATGAGGAGATGGCTGAGAACTACACCGTTATGTCCCAGGCCCGTGTCTACACTCAAGGGAAACCCTTACCCCATGCTGTGTCCTGTCAGAGGATAATATGAGTCAATGCAGGTCCATCCACCTCTTCAGCAGCCGCAACACATGAGAGTCGTCGGCTGCTGATATGGGCATCATCAGCGAGAAGCAGGACTGCATCGAGATTATTGAGAAGAAGTAATGCCAGGGCATGACTTAGATCGATCAGTTGGCACAGACATTGAGTAACTTGAAGACCCAGATCATGTGTCTCCATGAGGCACAAATAGCTTCTCAGCCCCGTCTCAGGTCATGGGCTGACCCTAGCAGCAGCAGCTCGACCCAACACTCTACCCAGTACAGACAGGTTCACTACGTCAAGGCGGAGCCGTTCCAGCAACCACAACACCCGTAACTTCAGCCATCACCATCTCAGGACACTCAGATGGTGGTGTACCAGCAGGATCAGCCACTGACAGTCCTTCCGCCACCCCCCTTCGAGTAGGAGTTGGTGATGGAAGTCAGCGAGATTTGGTACGACCGACAACAGCATGAGATCCGCCGAGATCATCCCGTATTCAAGTGGTCGACCGAAGGTGCCTCATCCCAGCAGCAGCCTCCAGCTCAGGGTGGATAGTTCAGCCAGCCTCAGCAGCAGCCCCAGTTCCCTCACCATCCAGCAACAGCATTACCAGTCGGGTCCTCATCTCTACCAGCAGGGACAACCGTAGAGGTAGCACCAGCAGCAGCCTCAGCAGTATTCTCAGCTTCCCCCTCATCTTTCCCAACAACAGCCTCACTTTCAGAGAGGCAACCCGTTCGGTTCTCATGGGCCAGCCTATGAGAACCCAACACTCGATGATCTATCACGCCTACTCTCCGATCAGCAGGCCACATTCAGATGGGATATGGATGAGTTCCACCAGGAGATGAGGGAGATCATCAAAGGGAAGGCCGCCATATCCTCTCAGATCGAGCCAAACCTGAATAACTTAAAAAGAAAATCTGAGCAGGTATAGTTCACAAAGTCTACCACTCCTAGTGAGTTGTTGGGTGACATTGCTTCATATACATTTGATGCTAACTTTGTTACACTTAGGAGCGGTAGGATGCCAGCCGACGGTGCCTCGTCTGAGCGACGACACCACGAGGATGTAGGAGCGCCAGAGGAGGAGGATAGCGGTGTTGATGCCGCTCATTATAATGATGACGGTGGTACTGACGCCACCAAGGATATTGATCCAGCCGACGGTACTGAGGTCGTCGCGTCCCCAGATGCAGAGGGTGGTACTGATGCCATCAGAGATCCAGATGTTGAGCCAGAGTGCGGTGCTAATGCCACAGTTCCTAATGTTGTAGGTGGTACTGAGGCCACCCCTCCTATTCTAGTAGTATTTTCTTCAGTTTTTGTACCTCGGGACTTTACAGAAAATACCAAAAAAATAATAAAGGAAAGGGTTCTTCATCTTCAAGTCCATATGTGATGCATAATGATACTTGTATGGATTCTATTCCTTCTCAGCAGTAGGAACCCATTCCTAGCCCTCTATCTGAGGAGGGCCCAACCATCCCCTTCCCTCAGGCACTTTGCTTGGCGAAGGGGAAGAAAATTAAAAATCCAAAAAAATCACAGCAGTTAGAGTTCAGCCAGCAGATGATTTATAGATTTCAGATTCAACTGACTCTACAGGAGGCACTTGAGCACATCCCTCTCTTCCATAAGAACTTGAGAGAGAAGACCACCATCCGCAGGAAGAAGAGGAACCATAATGCAGAGATCCATGTGCTCACTCGTGCCACCTGCTTCGCCATCCAGAACCGTCTGCCAGCCAATAGGCCAGATGCAGGAGCTCCCTATGTCAGATACCATATTCATGAGCAGAGATTTGATCGGACTCTATTAGACAGCAACTCTTCTATCAACCTTATTCCGGCAGCTTTGCTCGACTGATTCGAGTTTGGCCCTCTTTGATAGAGCAGGACAGTCCTTCATTTTACTTATAGATCTGTCAAGAGGCTGAAGGAGTTATTGAAGGACATGGTCGTCACAATTCAGGGCCTGAAATTCCCTGTGGACTTCGTCGTGTTAGACATGGAGATCCCTGAGTCTGTGACTGATACCTATCATTCTAGGACGTCCATTCTTGCACACAGCCAAGGCGGTGTCCGACCATGATAGTGGGAAGGTATACTTTTGCGTTGAGGGAGAGAGTATACAAATAGAGACGATCGACGAGAACAGGGCGCGAGACTCAGTCTGCTTAGAGAAGTGTAGTGATATAGAGCATATGACAGAGGCGGAGCGAGATGTCCACCAGGAGTGCAACTTTGATCACTGATGATGAAGCTGCTTGGTCTGATCCTGTTTTATGAGCCCTTCTCTCACCTACAGATTCTGCAGATTCACAGATCCCAGCAGAGGAGAGTTTGGAGAGCACACTCTTGGCAGATGACACGTTCGGGTTGAAGATCGTGTTCAGGACAATGAGGCAGAATACATTTCTTGTGATTCGGATTCAGATCCCTCAGATTCAGACATAGATTGAGCTTAATTTTTTGAGTTGTTACCTTGTCTGATTCCAACAGAGCCAGCAGCTAGGGTGGAGACTGAGCCGACACAGATTATAGATACACTAGCAGGGTCAGCTTTGCTAGATATTCATGATCAACGAGAGTTCTCACATGCAGATCTGGTTGCATTCACTCAAACATTTGAGAAGCCAGATTTGCCAGCTTCCAGTTGTCCAGAATTGAAGCCTTTGCCACAGTCGCTGAAGTGTAGATTCCTTGCGGGTGAGCATGAGATGTACCTAGTCATTATCTCAGCAGATTCGACTGGAGAGCAAGAATCTCGTTTGATGGAGATTCTTGAAAAGAACTGCAAGGCAATAGGATGGAGCGTAGCTGATCTCCAGGGGATAAGTCCGGCCCTGTGCTCCCACCATATCTATCTCGAAGAGGATGCTAAGTCATCGCGTGAGTTCCAGCGACGGTTGAACCCGAATCTTCGAGAAGTAGTCATGAAGGAAATATCGAAATGGTGGAGCACCGATTTTATCTACCCCATCTCCGACTCCAAGTGGGTTAGTCCATTACATGTGGTGCCCAAGAAGATGGACATCACTACAGTTGTGAGCGAGTCTGGAGAGGAGATAGCTACCCGGGTACCCATTTCTTGGAGGGTCTGTGTGGACTACAAACGATTGAATTAGGCCACCAAGAAGGATCGTTTCTCGCTGCCTTTTATTGATCAAATTATAGAGAGGCTTGCTGGGAAGAGTCATTACTGCTTTCTTGACGGGTACTCCGGCTACAATCAGTCGACCATTACACCCGAAGACCAGGACAAGACGGCATTCACCTATCTGTTTGGGACTTATGCTTTCAGACAGATGCCCTTTGGTCTATGTAATGCCCCAGTGGCATTCCAAAGGTGCATATTGTCCATTTTCTCGAACATGATGGGTGACTATTTAGAGGTCTTCATGGATGACTTTTTGGTCTATGGCGATGGGTTTGATGCTTGTCTTGACTACATAGACCGCATCCTTCAGCGCTGCATTGAGGTTCATCTTGTTTTATCCTGGCAGAAGAGTCACTTCATGGTGACTCAGGGGACGGTGCTTGGTCATATCATCTCCAACAGAGGCATGGAGGTTGATCCGACCAAGGTGGATATCATCAGGAAACTCAATCCACCGTTCAACTTGCGACAGTTACGGTCTTTTCTGGGGCATGTCAGTTTCTACCAACGGTTCATTCATGATTTCAGCAGAATTGACCGACCGTTGACTGATTTGCTGACAAAAGACACTGAGTTCATTGTAGATGATACGTGTCTTGCGTCATTTGAGACTCTCAAGAGCCTAGTTGTTGAGTGTCATGTCCTTCAGTCGCCTGATTGGTATCTCCCATTCGAGATCATGACGGATGTTTCCGATTTTGCCGTAGGGGCCATGCTAGGACAGAGGAGGGATGGAGTGTCATTTACCATTCACTACGCTAGTTGTACATTGGATGCCACACAACGAAACTACACTGTCACAGAGAAAGAGATGCTAGTCGTAGTCTTTGCCTTGGATAATTTTCGATCATATATTCTAGAATCCAAAGTGGCTATCTTTACTGATCATACTGCCATCAGGTACCTCATGGCAAAGAAGGATGCCAAAGCGAGAATGATTAGATGGACCCTTCTACTCCAGGAGTTTAATATTGAGATTAAGGATAAATCTTGAGTCAAGAATGTGGTGGCGAATCATCTCTCCCGATTAGAGAATCTTGAGGAATCTGAGCAGACTGGTCCTATTTCAGAGACCTTCCCAGATGAGGCGATCCTTGCTATTGCCTCGCTCCCGTGGTACGCCGATATTGTAAACTATCTTGTTTCCAAGAAAGTTCCACAAGGTTGGCCCAGGCAGCGACTTGAGACCTTCCTTGTGAAGGCCAAGTCTTACCATTGGGAGGATCCCATCCTTTATCATGAAGGAGGAGATAGCGTCTGGCGTCTGTGCATTCCACAGGAGGAGTACCATAGCGTCCTCACATACTACCACAAGCTTGAGGCAGAAGGACATCACTCTGGGAGGAGAACAACACAGAAAGTGCTCAAATCCGGCCTATGGTGGCCTACTCTCTTCAAGGATTCTGATGAATTTGTGAAGAGGTGTACTGACTGTCAGAGGATGGGCAATTGTGGATAGCATGATATGTTGCCGATGCATCCCATTTACTTCTGTGAGATTTTTGACGCATGGGGCATCGATTCCATGGGTCAATTCCCTAAGAGTTAGGGATTCGAGTACACTTTGTTGGCTATTGATTATGTGAGTCGTTGGGTTGAGGTCATTCCCGCCCGAATTGCAGATGCCAAGATTGTTTGCAGATTTTTGAGGAAGAATATCATTTCACGGTTTAGGGTGCCTAGAGTATTGATATTTGATGGGGAGTCTCACTTTATCAACCACAAGATAAAAGCCCTTGCTACCGAGTTCAACATGGACAATCAAGTTGCCACTCCATATCACCCTCAGACCAATGGTCTTGCTGAAGTATCGAACATGGAGATCAAGACGATATTGTAGAAGGTAGTCTACCCAGACCGAAAGGATTGGTCACATCTTTTGGACTCGGTCATGTGGGCATACCGGATGTCCTTCAAGACTCCTTTGGGTACATCTCCCTTTCGTCTCGTTTATGGCAAGCCCTGCCATTTACTTGTTGAGATTAGGCACAAGTCACTTTCAGCTGTCACTGATATATTATTGGATCTAATGAGTATATGTGATCAAAGGAAGGCAGAATTGGCAGCCCTGGAGGAACTTAAAGATGCAACCTTTTCGAACAACCTACAGTATAATGACCGAGTAAAGATATGGCATGATTCTCACATCAGCCATAACCAGTTTGAGCCAGATCAGAAAGTATGGTTGTTTGATGCCAGGCTTCGATTATTTCCAGGGAAATTACAGAGTAAGTGGAAAGGACCATACCTGGTCCGAAAGGTGCATGGCAATGGTAGTGTCGACATATCTGAAATGTCATCTAAGTCCACCTTTCGTGTTAACAATCAACGCCTCAAACCATATCTAGATCATCAGCCGTTGATCGTTGACGTCGCCCCGGTCCATAATGCATGAGATGTGGTCTTTGACTCACATCAGTGTTATCTCATGCCTTATTATCACAGTCTTCCGCCTTTTATAGATAAAAATGTCCTTATCATCTCATTCTTTTGTCTAACACCCCATCTGCATCTTGTGATTATGCTATACTTAGGGCACACTTTACCGTAAGTATAGGGGGGGTGTCGGAATCTTGATTATTCTTTTGATTCTTTTACCTCTGTTTTGATGCCTATACTTAGGGACATTTTACCCTAAGAATAGGGGGTAAACTCTGTACATCCTTTCACTCGATTTTCCCTTTGTACACAGTTTGCTATACTTAGGATTACTTGATCCTAAGTATGGGGGAAACATCGAGTCCTCTTCATTCTATTCTTTGATTCGTCGTTGTAGTATAACACTCCTTTTTACTTCCCAATACTAAGCACAAGCTATGTCTTCTTCTTCTTCATCGCTCTTTGTTCACTCTGAGGACATCGTTCGAGCTAAGTATGGGGGGGGTCGTATATATTACATATATACTTTAGCCATAACTCGTATTTTGTGTGAGTGTGTTAATAAATAAAAATCAACTATTAAAAATCGTAAAAATTTTAAAATTTTCTTTGTGCATAAAACTCTTTCTTGAACATACATAGTCATTTATAAAAACTATTTTGTACAAATATTTGTAAAAATATTTTGTTTGCAAAAAGTTTGTAAATATTTTTGGTATAAAAAATATGTATAGTACAAATTTTTTTTTGAAAAATAAAAGTTTGTAAAAACCCTTGTGTAAATGTTTGTAAATAGTTTGCAAAACTTCTGCATTCATGCATGCATTCAACATTTTCAAAAATTTTGCACATTTTCAAAAACTTTGCATAAAAAGATTTTTGTATATACTTGTACGTTCTTCTGAATCATAGTTGATATTTAAACTAGTCTGGAATTAATTGGAAAATGGAGCTTGGTTAAGACCTTAATCCACTTAATTATAAGATGAACCTTATAGGATTTATGGTTGAGACTTTTCAAGTCCATTGGTGACTTAATTCTTTGAGTCCACTAGGCTATGATCACATGTCATCTTGATGAGCCTAAGTAGAACATTTAACGGCGCACACATGACTCTCACGGACAATGGCTTTACTTGCACCAGCACCTTAGACATAGCTCTCTACGGATGAGGTGGTGAGGAGGCAGTTTCCTTTGGCTTGGGGTAGCATATGAGGGTAGTACTTATAGGAGGAACCTCTCGTCTTCTTTTAGGGAAAGAAGTGCACCTCAACTTGGTCCGGCGGTGTTGAGGTCTAAAGACAGGAGTTGTGGGTTGCGATAATGCTTCAAAAGAGGGATAGTCTACTGTCACAAGAGGAAAAAGTCCTTATGTATATATGTTGCACCATGTAGATATGTTGTACATATGCACATTAAAAAAGTGCAAAAGAAAGAAAAACTCCAAAAAAATGTGGTGGGTCTTATAGAAAATGAAATACCTACCGGAGTGTATATAGCTAAATAAAGCAAAGCTTATGTTACCCATTCTCATCTCATGAAGCTTGCAGTGAGAGACTTAGCTACACTAGTTGGGCTCTCAGGAATACATGACTACACTGGTCATGGTACATTCTTTTCTTTCCCCTCTTTTTGAGCTGGTTGAACTTGAACTTAGAAGGGAATACCCCGCTCCTCAAGGAAAGAGCTGTCAGACTAGGGCATTAGAGATACCTTGTTGAGGGAGGTTGTTACCTTGCCATTTCTGAGGTGGGAGCTGCATATCACTTACACCGTACAAGAAAAGATTCATGATCATTAGAGTTTGTGTATGTGGACTTGTTCTGATATGGATTATTGAGGAGTCTTGACCATAGATTAGTGGAACTTAGAGGTTGTTTAGTCTTAAATCTAGGTTCAAATAAGGTTCCGACAAACTAATAATCCAAAGGTATGACTGAGCTCCATACTCCAATTAAATGAAGACAAGTTTAATAATCAACCTTGATTCTACTTCTTTTTTCTTTTCTTCTCCTTTTTCACTTCTTTTTCAAATAAGTGTTTGCTAAGGGACTAGCAAAGGTAAAGTATAGGCGGGTGATGAATCATTGATTCTCACTCTTTATTCTTTTATTTTAGCTACTTATCTTGGCAAAGCATCATGTAAATAGATGTAAATACAATAAGTTATCATTATGCATGCATTTGTCAATATTGCATAATTAGCATGTATTTGTACAAAAATAAAAGAATAAAGGAAAAGAAAAAGAAAGAAGGTATTTAGAATAAATATAGAGTGACCCGAACCCAAGAGAAGGTCAAGCATTGGCATGATCACCAAATAACAAGTACAGAGAGATAGGGCCTACTCTATATTATACATATTATTGGTGTAATTAAATAATTATTTTTGACAAAATAAAATATCCTTCTTACCTCCTTGTATATCGTCTTAAAAATAAAACAAAAATCAAAAAAATATAAAAATAAAAATAAAATCCTCTCTCCCTTGTGCAAAATACATGTATATATGTCTTACTCTCTATTTATTAGACACCTGTAAATAATTAATAAAAATAAAAAAAAATTTATTTTATACTCCAAAAATTATGTTATAAATAAATAAAAAATAATAATTGGGGTATTTGTGTAAAAAAACAAAATAAAAATAATTGTACAAAATACATAGGTATATTATACATGTATATAACACAATATACTGTATAAAGATTAATTCATTTTTCATAAAATTAAATAAAAATCACAGGAAAATAGTGAAAACTAACAAATATTTTTCATTTTATACATTTTTTATTTAAATTCATTTATTATTTTTTATTGAATTTGTATTATTTTGTACATTCGAATTATCTGATTGGTCCACATCATTTTGTTGACTCGGGTCAACACCCTCTTCCAGGCTTGACTCGACCCGAACCTGTTCGCCAGACCATGTTCTCCCAATTCTCCCAATCGGGTCACACCACCCCTCGCCTCGATCCTTCGCCCGTGGCCTCTCCTTGGATCCAAGACCTTCACGGATTCCTAGGAAGGCGTGGATCTTCCTAGGGTTGTGTGCCCTTGCCTGAGTCTTCGTGCTTCCTAGGAATCCTATAAATCATCTTCTTCTGCCACCACGGAGCAGCATCTCGTGCCTCATGCCTCTCTTCAGCCCTAGCCACATCCGATTGAGTGACAACTTCCAGAGGGTCCCTTCGGATCGAAGTTTGGAGTAGCAATCACGCTTCTCAGCTACATGGCCGGTGACCGCCGCTGAGTTCAGCCTCCCGGCCTTCCACATGTTGGTTGAGGCCAATACCCCACTGACCACCTCCGCCTGGAGATTAGGATCGCATTCCCTCCTCCAGGTACCCTTTATTCCCCGTACATTTTCCTATTTGATCCAGTCATTTCATTCACTGCCATTGCACGTTCATCTGCTCCGACCAGCTGGTCGAAGCCCCGATATCCACATCCATTTGCTCCGATCGAACCCCCGATGCACGCTCCACCTTGCACCGCAGCCTGATCACCCCTTAGACTCGTCCCTTAGGTCGAGATTAAGGACCAGATCTCCTCACTCATCTTCATCGGAGACCGAACCTCGCCCCACGTCGTTTCTTTCCATTTCTACCCAAATAACCTCGACTGGAGCTTCACCCCGAGTCAAGCTTTCCTCCGCAGGTGTTCACGCACGCAGGGACTCCATTCCCGGTCTTCAAAGGGTTCGTCGAAGAGCTATAGGTCCACCTTCACCGCCACCACATCCGGCCATCAACTCTTCCATCGGACCATCGGACCTGTCCGTTGGATGTGGGAGACCTCCACGTCCTTGACGAGCCTTTCTGATCGATCATCAGATCCGCGGATCCCTTCTAAGGCTCTGGTGAAGTTCTCCAGGCTCCAGTTCTTCCAGGCCTCTTCAGCTTCGTCAGATCAGCCTTTGTCTTCCAGATCAGATCTCAGACGCCGACCGTCGCAGCTTTATGGGCCGTTAAATCTGACACCTAACGCAGCTGAGCCCCACATCCCCGACAGCACCTGAGGCATCAGATCTGACACAACAGAGGATCTCAGCCGTACGTCCACGTGCCTCCAGTGATTAATATGCGCCCCCTCACGCACACCGCACACGCCTGCTGAGAGTATATTGCATTATTTCCCTTGCAGTTTTCATGTTTTATTTTCTAGTTTGTTAAATAAAGTTGTAGTTTGAACTTTTTGCATATTAGACCCTGATGTTTCTAGTAGTTACACTTTAGTCCTCCACGTCTGAAAACACGTGCATGCTCACGTGCCTTTGTGATGTTTTTGCATGTTTCATCCTGTACTTTCTGATGGTTACATTTTGAGTGAAATATTTTCCATATTTGAATTTATGCCCCCGTGCGTGAGTTAATTAGCATGTGTGTTAATTCGTGGGCTTTTTGCACTGATGCCCCTGGACTTTTTGTATGTGTTATTGTCTAGTTTGAAAACTTTAGGTTAATTGCAGATAGGTCCATACAGCTTGTGTGTTTTTCCAATCAAAAAAATATTGAATCTACTCCAAAAATTCCACAAAAATTACCATTAGCTCCTTCTATTGTCTATTGTAATTTTCGTGTCTTGATTTGATTTTATTTGGTATTTTCTAAAAATAAAAAACCCCTAAAATGTGTTTGTCTATTTTATATAATACCAAAAAATATAAAAATACCCCCAAAAATTCCATAAAAATTCCTGTGTGTTTGTTTTAGTGTATTTTCACTCTAGTACCATTTTGGTTGCATTATCTTTTACAAAAAAACCTTAAAAATCTCAAAAGACTAAAATTCTTGTAAAAACTCGTAAAAATTCTAGAAAATTCAAAAAAAATAAAATTTTAGTTTCTGTTGGTAGATGATTTTATTTGCTTTAATGTAAAATTGCTATCCATGATATTAAGACATTAAAGGATTTTTAACTTGCATTTTTCTCCTGGTAGTGCATTGGTTGCTCTGCTTTCATTTCTTTCATTTTTAGAAAATTATATAAAAATCTGAAAATACCATAAAATCACGAAAAACACTTGCATATTTTAAAAATATAAAAACATTTTTATTTCTAATTTTTGAGCATTTTTATTCTTGATAAAAATTGTTTAAGTATGATTTTCTTTATCCTTTTGTTTGTTTTCTTATTAGATTATATAAAAAAATTATAAATTAAAACCCATAAAAAGATACATTTTCTTTTCTGATTCTTGACTACTTTGTAGGCTTTGTTTGTGCCCCTTGTGTTCGACCCTGGTCGCTGTGCCCGGTTAAATAAATAGCGGAGACCGCTACATTAGATTTTGTGCCTTAATTGTTTATTTTGTGGTCTTTATTTTCTTATTGAGTCCGGCTCGGGTGGTTGAGGTCGTAGTGACCTTTGATATTACTTAGCCTTGATCGTTCGAGCGCTCATCAGCCGGGTCGGTCCAGCCCAATGCTCATCTCTGCCTAAGAGTGTGGAGTAACTCCCGTCGTCCTGATATATTCGTATCAATTTCCAGTCCCAAGGACTCCTATGGTTTTTATGTTTCCTATCCGAGAAAACATGCTGGTGCATATTCCGCTATGTGGATTACGATGATCTTAGTTCCTTGACTACAATAGTAGTAGTGCACTCGATCACAAATTTTTACTTAGTCATGAGTGTGTATCTAATATGATCACGCTTGATTGTAGTGTACTCACTCTCTAGGTATTCCCCTTGTGGCAAGTAAGATGAGAAAATGAGTTGAAGTTAGATATTAGTGTCGTTTGCTTGAGTTTGTTATCTCTATTTTCTAGTACACATAGTTACAATTGTTGATCTTTTTATGGTCTTAAAACTTAAAAGTTAAATTATGGCAGATGCTTGAGTATTATACTTCTGTGCATATGTATATATGTGGATAAACCCCAACTGATGTACATTGTAAAAGAATGATAATCAAATTGTTTTGTAAAATATAGGATACATATGTAATTAATATTTTCATCCAATGTAATAATACTTATATAATTCTATCTTGAGTATAGATGTCATGTTAATATTTATTATTAAATCTATGACATACTAAATTGTACAATATACCCACGTCATTTGAAGTTTCCCTTATATATGTATTAGGGCCCCTTCAAATGAGGTGGATCTTGACCGAGCTTTAAAAATCCACTATCAATTTAGTAAATTATGTTGCAATTTTGTAAAATATAAACAACACATTGTAAAAAAAGATGGTCAGATTATTTTATGAAATATAGCATCCATATGTAACTAACATTTTCGTTTAATATAATAATATTTTCATAATTCTATCTTTTTATATATGTTTTATTATTAAATCCATGGCATAAGAAATTGTAAAATAAAAAGGAAAAAAAACCTAAATTGGTGTGGCTTTCCTAAACTCAGAAAAGACCCATCTTATCTAAAGTTTATATATATATATGAGCTGATTTATGGATGATCCTACAACACTTGTAGTGGATAAATAATAAATTGCATGCAACTTAGAATAATAATTGTTGCAGCTAGTTTGGGATATTGATGAATGCGCATGTCAAAAGATGATTAATGGAACATGAAGATCTCTCTTTCTTTAATGTTACATTTTGGTTTGTGATGAATCTGTGATTCATCACTCTAAAAGTTGAAAATAGAGCTTTGTTCCCAAGCAATTAGCTGCATATTTCCACTTGTATTGCATAATTAGCATTCATACATGCATAAATAATATTTGGATTTTAGCATTCATATTTGCATTAAATAAGGAGCCAAAAATCACTTGTACATATTCACATGTATATAACTAAATTAACCTATTTGTATATATTTTATACTAACTCCAAATCCAATAAAATTAACTCTATAGCGTATATATTACTAACACTAATAAAAGAAAAATATCAAAAAAATACTAACTTGTAAATTGTCCAATAAAACCCAAATCCAAGTTTGAGATTATGAACCTTAAAATGTGCATATCTCTCTCATGCAATATCCGATTTAGGTCTACTCACTTTTAGAATAATATACATTCAAAGACCTTCAAAACAAGACTAATTTCAAGAAAATCGGAGATCGTATGTGAAACTTGGGTTTTGGGCCCCTATTGTATATTGTACATATTGACCTTTTTGCACTTGTATTTTATCCTTTTATTTTCTTGATTATTAAAAATACAAAAAATAGATTAAATTGTAAATATTTCTTTCATATTTTCTCTATTTTTATGTTGATTTTTCTCTTAATTAGAAATAACAAAAAATTGAAAAAGATAAAATGTGGTATTTTATACATATAATATGCCACCCAAAAATACTTTTTGTAAAGATGACCCTTTATTTTCGATCCTTCACAGAAGTTGTAGATCTCGTCGAGACGAGCAACTTTCATGTTAATCACTTTTTGATTTGACTTCTTTTGTTATTTCTTTTTTATTTTCCTTATATTTAATTTTTGAATTTTCCAATTGCGACACGTGGCAACTCCTGGAGCTGCCACGTGTCACCATTTTTTATTATTTATTAATTTTGTATTTTATTTTATTATTTGTTTTATTTATTGTTTTTATTAATTTATTAATTTATTTATTTATTTATTTTCTTTTAATATTTTTCCTTCATTATTTATAATTTTATTTTTTATTTTATTTTCCCCTTTTACTTCTTCTCCCTCTACTTGTTCCCCACTTCAAGTCATCATCTTCCCATTTCATCCACTTTCTCCACTTCTTTTCTAACTCCCTCCTCCTACTTCTTATTCTCTTCCCCTCCATCGTTTTTCCTCATCTGCCAACTTCGTGAGAAGAAATCCAGCTCCAGAGAGGTCGAGGTGGCAGCGACAACCCTATTATGTAGAGTGACGACGAGTTCCAGCTATTTTTGGCTATAGCGAGATCCACGAGCCTTGTTCGCGTAGCATCCCTCCACAAGGGGATTGCCCAGCTTCTCATCTTTTCGCCAAGCTGATTGAGGTCATGACTAGAGCCGCGCATCTTAGCTCCAACCTTCGACGAATTCACAGGTAAGTATCTCTCTCTCTTTTTCTTTATTATTTTATTTTATCTAAACAAATTTTTTGTTCAACATTTCTTCACCATTATCATCACCCACACAATATCTTCATTCCATTTTTTCACTATTATTTGTTGTTTAAAAAATACAAAAAATTATTTAAAAAATAAAAGAAATAAAGAAAACAAGGGAAGTAGCTCAGACGTCGTCGCCCCCCTATCGTTCCGCCACCCCTCCAGGTCGTGCGGCTCCAGCACCTCTGCACGAGCCCTGCCAGAAGCCCCTCCGCGATCGCAAGTCCATGCGTGGGCGCCCGTCCCTACCTCGAGCCTTCAACAGCCCTCCGCCGCCATCGCGCGACTCGCCGCCTCCAATCCAGGCTGCCTCCGCAGGCCGCGCGCCTCCTCCAGCCCCTCATCTCCGCATCCGGCCACACCATGCCAACCTGCCGCCCTGTGTTCCCCACCAGCAATGGCAAGCCACCGCCTCCTGAACAGCCCGACGCCCGCGCGCGCCCTCCCCTGTGTGTGCACCTAGTGTGCGCTGATGTCGTGCCCCCGCACTCCAGCCATTCGCCCTCGCTGCGGCCTACCGCCGCCTCTCCGCAGGGCGCGCGCCTCCTCACGCACGTGACCAACCACAAGCCCAGAGGCACCTGCTCCCCCACGCGTGAAGTCGACCGCCACCTGTGCACCCCTGGCCTTAGTTGTCGTGCCTCCCCCCGACCTCCAGCACCGCGACCACTCCGCGCATGACCCCTTACCCCTGGCCGCACCATCAGCACGTGCTCCATCGTCTGCCTTCCAGTCCTTCAGCCCCGCGTGGCCTCCTCTTGCGGTGCCCCCATGCTCTCCTCCTCGTCGCGCCGCTGTCGACCCCTGCCACCACGTGCACACATCCGCGCCTCCCGCAACCTACTAGCCAGCGCGCCGCTCTACCTATTGCACACCTCGATACCATCAACCACCACACGCGCAGTCGCGCGTGGCCGCCCTCACCCCGCACTCCCACGTACCCTAGCGAGGGATGTGGGAAATGCAATGTCCTTTTATTTTTTATTTTTTATTTTTTTGGAAAAATTGCAGTTTCATTCCTTCAGTTTGCTTTATTTACAAAACAGCTCCTGTGCACAATTTTTGTTTATTTTTTTATTTTCTGTATTGCACGAACAACCCTGACTTTGAGTACGAATTTGGATATCATTTTTGCATCATTTTGTTTAATCAAAAATAGCATATTGTTGAGCAACTAATTATTTATCATTTGTCTATTTATTTGGATTTTTGTGAGCATTGGGTAATTTATTAAAATTAGTTTGGTGAAAAATAGGATATTTTACCCATTTCATGGTCCGTAATTCATATTTAATTAAATATTGCTCCAAAAATTATGAAAAAAAATTAAATGGTGCTTCTTAGTGCTCTTTAATTATTGTCCAAATTTCATAAAAATTGGATTGTCTTGTTCATAAAATAATTTCTAGAGCAATTTTTGTAATTGATTTTTAATTAAATCCAAGAATAATATTTTTGCAAAATTTAATGTCTTCTGGATTTCCCATTACAATATCTAATGGAGATAATTGTTTTCTCTACATAATTTGAATTCTTGGATTTATTAGGAATTAAATATTCACAATCACTCTGTTTTCATGAAAAAATCATAAAAAATCATATATGGTCAGAAAATTCCCAAAACAATAGAGTAGCTTAATTTCATCATGACTAACTTTCAATAAATTTTTTCATAATTTTTGCATTTTTTCATGAAAAATTGCATAAAAATCCCTAAAAAGTTTACATTTTTCATTTGTGCATCTTAAATCCAAACAACTTAAAAAAATACATTTTGCATTCATCGTTGGATTAGGTTTCCAGGAAAATTATAACTTGGCTAATTTGAATTAATTTCATATTAAAATTAAATTTGGTTAAGTTGTTTATTTTCTTAATGACCTAATTCATCCGCATTTGTGCATTGGCATTTTTATCGCATAAAAAATACAAAAAAATACCACTTGGAAAACCGTGATCTAATTCATCTAAGTCGATCCTAAGTTGTTCCTTTTCCTCCTTGAGTCGATCTGGGGCTTGCCCAGGTTAAAAATACATAAAACCGCACAACATTAATTCATCGATTCGTGCGGTTTTTTTATCGATCCTGATTGCCTAACTACAACAATCACGATACACATTTTAATTAAAGAGGGTAATTTCGGATCAATCAAATGGCATCATTGCCGGGGAGGCAAATGGCTTAGGATCATTTTAGAAAATTAGGTTTTGGTTTTCCATCCTCAGGTAGTTTGATTCCCGATTTTTCTTGTGAATATTTCTCTGTTTATTTATTTATTTATTTTGTGTCGTTCTCTCTGACCATTGTTTATTTTTATGCGAGGAACACGATGCATCAAAGGTGATTCGTTGGGCGAGCCCGAAGAACCATCATCGATTTGAACTGAGTGGTTTTGAGAGAATTTGTAAAAAAAAGTGTCTGCATTTACAGTGGTTCCTGTTTGGGTTCTCGCACGTGTAATTGAATAATAAAAAGAGTCTCTGTATTGTATGGTTGATTGATGTAGGATAGGACCTGGACTCGTGGCTCTTAGAGCTTTCTTAGGACTATTTGTACTCGTAATATTTAAGACCATACTTCACCATTAAAAGATACACTTAGACCGCAGGACTGTAGACAAATTTAAACTCGTTCTTCAATCGCTAATAAAACTGCCTGTCTAGGAGCGGCTTTTCATCACTTGTATTAATTTAGTGTAAAATTTCAATTCTGCTTTGCATCCTGCATGTAGAGAGCTGGAGGCACTATAAGTTTTCTTACTCATGCATTCATCATCATTTTCTCTATCGCATCAGTTTTTTCTGATTCTCTCTCTTGGTTTTTCTAACATTGGATAAAGAAATTGGGACTAGATGGTAGACGTGATTGCTTGTGTGGATTAACTAAAGTGACAACTAATCTCTAAAATCGAGATTGTTAATTGAATTGGACCAAAAAATTGACTAAAATTAATCCTTGTTTGTGGGAGAGCAACCCTGACCTTGATTTCAAGCTGAGTGAGGGTATAGAGTATATGTGTACACCCTAAGATAGAGCCAAAATCCCTGCCTTCCATATCATGTACCCCAATCCTAGTAAATATCACAGGTTGAACTACTTGAGGTTCAATTGACCAACACCAAGTAGCCTCTGCTTGCTTCGGCAGGTTGATATGGGTGAAGCAGCGGTGCACCGCGACAAGTTGCTAAAAACCCTCCAGGATGAAGTTATAAGCCTTGTCAGCCTCCTCCTACTTCAGTAGGTAGATAGAAGCAGATCCTTGAACTTCCTCGGCTGGTGATAGGAGCGAAGAGAGGAAGGGAGTTGGTATCTTAGGCGACAGGTTACACAGGGGAGACGCATCCGGCTTTGAGACGACTTCCCTTTAGGCTATCAAGTAATCCTTGCTACTTGCTTGAAAATCACACTTAAAATCAACCAAATTAATTGGACCCAACTTCGGGTCCTTCACTGTGTTGAGTTGGTGAAAGTGGGGTTTTCTCTTGTGTTTTGTTTTGTGTCTGCCCGTGTACCTTATCCTGTGTACTTGAATGTTTTCTACCTCGATCTGCTTACAATCATACTTTCTTCTTCAAGATGTCAGGATATTGGTCCCATACCCTGAGACCTCTGGTCATTCCTCCTCGACCATATACTGTTCATCTTCACCTTCTCCTTCTTCCATGTATCCTCTGCCATCCACGGGAGACCCTTACCCGTGGTCGGTTCCACCTCGACCCGATTACAAAGTCAGAACTTCGACTGATTTCTCCACTTCTTCACATTTCTCACCTACTCCATATTCTAACACACCTGATCCACTTCCATTTTGGGCTGACTGTCCTTATTCTCGAGAGCTTGCTGGAATCAATGATCCATACGAAGAGCAAGCTACTGCTGGGACCTATGACTGGAAGAATTACTCACCCCCACATACCTCATTCTCACCTCAAGTAGGGATCGAACAACAATTCACATACACCCATCCTGACTTGGCCTTAGGGCAAAATATGGTCGATAGAACATACCAAACATGCACCTTATGATCTTCCTGACTTGATTGACCCTAGTAATCAAGCCTACATTAACCAGCCTTCATATCACACATTCGAAGAGCCTACACATTCATAGGATTGGACTCATGAGCTAGACTTACGAGCCCCCCGTTCATTGACTCCATTATATGAGGCTCTGAACAATATCTGCCATTCAGATGGTCCATACTCGACTCAGCATTACATGCTATAGTCTAGTTATGTTGAGTATGACACCCCAATATCTTAGCACTATCCTCCAATTGAGCAGAACTCTCCCATGATTCATCATGAGAATTTTGTGGAGGATGACATCTCTACACTTATTGAGAAAAATGAATCATTTAGTAACAAGTTGAGAGATATCATGGAAATATTACACTCAATTTCTGTTAACTTGGGTATGAAAGTGAAAAAGGAAGTAAATATGTACAACTGGAGTCAATTCTACCTCCCTCTTCTGCTAACCACTTGCCCTCCAATCTCGAGTCTGCATTTTCTCCCTCCCCTCCTTCACATATCGAGAACTCCAAAAAAATGGAAATCTTAAAAAGACCAAAAAATTGAAAAACCAGAAAATCTCATAAAAATCGAAAATAAAAAAGACCTAAAAAAATTGGATCCTACCCTAAGGGAAGCACTCGATGAAGAATTAATTTTTAATCTTCCCTTAATAAAGTTCATAGATCACTTCACTGACCTCAAACGATTTGTGAGAAGTAAGTTGATGCCTAAGAGGTCGGACAATAAGAGGACAAGGACTGAGAGACACATAGTGTCTATGGCCACCTTCTTGGTTATTGGGAGAAAGTCCAAGAGCCGCAGAGTGAAGCGGTTGCCTAGGGTTGAATGTGAAATCAAAGACACTATCTTTACCCATTCAAGAATCGATGATGACTCTCCGATAAATATCCTCCCACCTCTATATTTAACAAGCTCAAACTCGGGCCAACCAGAAAGTCGAAAGAGATCGTTCAGCTGGTTGATCGATCTATCAAACGGTCGAGAGAAAATATTTCAGTCATCGTTACATTCCAAGGTGCTCTACTCCAAGTAGACTTCATAGTCATTGACATTGAGCATCGAGGAGAGTTTACCCAGTCTCCCATTATTCCCGGGAAGTCGTTCTTAGCCTTGGCTAAGGTGACTATAGAATGTGAGACTCGAGAAATCGATTTTACAGCATTGGGAGCGCTCTGACCTCACCCATTCTTTGATACACTTTACTCTAAGGTGGCTCGCATATCCGCAGACAGTCATTACCACCGAGAGATAGATGAGTCCCTTCTCTCTATTACACCTAAGATATCACTGTCCGGATGACCGTTGGTTCAGAGACTCCCCACACCTTCACTTCACCAACTTCTTATACCACCACCATGACAGCTTCTAAGGAGGATTCACGCCCCAAAGCTATCATTGAGTCAGACATGACTTTTGCTGATTTTCGTGACCATTTTGATGATCCGACACAAGAGCCCACTAATGTCAAGCCAACTGAGATACTAGCACCTCCCCGAGACGTGTGCTGACCCTTCATGTATATTACAATATATATGGTGACTCGTGTGATGAGGAACCCATGGTCAGCACCGCACCACATCCTGAACCTTCAAAGTAGACAACCAAGACTAAATTGACCTCACACAAAAAAACAGTTGCTCCCTCCTCTAGTCAGTTATCTAGATAGAGGAAGTCGAGAATTGATTCCTCGAGGTGTTCCACCAAACCCCTCAAGGCGCGTCGCTCTCCTCTCCCTCTCAATGATTCAAGTTCTAGAAAATCGACTTAAAAAGTCTCCTTCGACATTCCAGAGAAGGAATTTTCGGAGGAATCCTCATCGGGTCTGGATGAGGTGATTTATATGAGTGAGCTCAGTTTGGTTGTTCTCAAGCCATATCTGAGCAAGCAGTTGTATGCCGACCCTCGTTGGACGATCCCTAAACCTCACTATTATTCATCTGAGGATGATTCTGACAACGACACATATGTATATTATCCACCTCCTCGCTCCCGCAAGAAGGTTCGTCACAAACCTTCTTGACCCTTGTATAATCTCACTCCTCCTTGTATATATTTTCTTTCCCTGCCTCCCCTGTGATTCGAATCACTCACCCTAGCTCCATATCATTTCATAGTTATACTTAGGATGACCAGATCCTATGTATAGGGGGAGAGTGACCCAAGTCTCTTCATCATTCTATGTATATTCTCTAGATCTCATTAGTTCTCACACTCACTCTTGTCCTATACTTAGATTGACCAGAGCTTAAGTATAAGGGGAACTGATGCCCATCATGTATATATACTCATCCATTTCCCATCTTAACCTCGCCCGCCCCCATTTTTGATCTTCTTCTACACTTAGGCTGCCAGAGCCTAAGTATAGGGTGGCGGAGCGACTTCTATACATTTTGTTATTTTAGCTCTCCTACGCTTAGCATGAGCTATGTCTTTTTCCTCGCTTTTCGTGCTATAAGGACATGGACATGCTAAGTATAGGAGGGCGTGTATATATTACATATATACTTTACCCATAGCTCATACTTTCATGTATTTTTGTATATACTATGCAATAATTACAGGGTGGGTAAAAATTGAAAAAAAATGTATACCTGTATATTGTATAACACTTGTATAATTCGTATAACACTTATAAAACTCTTGAAAAATTGTTGTAAAATAGGAGATATGCCAAATTTTAGAAAAAATAAAAAAAAAACAAAATAAAAAAATAAAATATAAATAAAAAATAAAATACATGTATACTTGTATATTGCATAACACTTGTAAAAATTCTTGTAAAATTTGTTGTAAAATAGGAGGTATATTAACGACAAAAACAAAAACAACACAAAAAAATAAAACAAAAAAACAGGCTTCTTATTTACTCTTGTATATCATCCTTGCATTCAAAAAAAAGTCTTACACTTCATCCATACAGCATGTCATCTGCATCTCATCTGCATATCTAGCATATGCAAAGTGAAAAGTTAGTGGGTTCTGAACCAAATTATGAATAGATGCCAAGGATGGATTTGATTTGACCTTAATCTACCTAATTATAGAGGAACCTTATAGGAACTGGAGTTAAGATTTTTCAGGTCAAGTGACTTAATACTTTGAGTCCGCAAGTCTATGTTCACATGTCATCTTGATTAGTCTAAGTAGAATATTTCATGCACACGCAGGATTCTTTTAGTCAGTGACCTAATTTGGACAAGCGACATGCACGTAGCTCTTCATTGATGAAATGGTGGGGAGGTATAATCCTTTGGCTTGGCATAGCACACGGGTGGAAACATCCATCCTCCTCTAAGGAGAGTAGTGCATCTCAACCTAGTCTAGTGGTGTTGACGTCTAAGGACGGGACGTTGTCGGTTGCAATAAAGATTCAAAAAAGGAATAGTCTACTGGCTCAAGAGGAAAAACTCATATGTACATGTTGCACCTTGTATATATGTCCAAAAAAAGGAAAAAAAACAAGAACTCCAAAAAAAGTGGGCATGCCTGATTGAAAATAAAATGCCTGTCGGAGTCTATATATTTGCAAGGCATATGCTTCAAAGCCTCATACCAAAGAAGCCTGCAGCTGGATGACTTGGCTACACTGGTCAAGCATCCTAGGATAGATAACTACAGTGGCTACCGTCCATTCTTCTCTCCACCCCCTCTTCTTGAGCTGGTCGCACTTGAACTTAGAAGGGAATACCCCGCTCCTCGAGGAAAGAGTTACTGGACCGGGGAACTAGAGTTACCTTATTAGAGGAGGCTGGTTCTTTGCTATTTCTGGTGTGGAGAGCTATATATTTCACATACACAGTACAAGTAAGATTTATGGTCATCAAAATTTGCGTATAAGGATTTATTATGGCCCGACTGTTGAGGCGATTTGAATAGAAGACTTGTGGAACGTAAAGTCTGTTAGGTCTTGAATTCAATTCCCAATAAGGTTCCGCCATACAATTAATCCAAAGGTCGAGTCAAGCTCCATTTTCACCTTTTGTTCATGACCTTGGTATGGAACCCAAAATCATTTCACTCTTGCATTTCATTTTAGTCACTCGCCATACTGTTATTTTATTATTTATTTTATTTATTTTTTCTTTACTTTCTTTTAATATTTTCCCTTCATTATTTATAATAGCCTACTTATTTTTTTATTTTAGTTTTTCCCCTTTTACTACTTCTCCCTCTACTTGTTCCCCACTTCAAGTCATCAACTTCTCATTTCATCCACTTTCTCCACTTCTTTTCTAACTCCCTCCTCCTCCTTTTTATTCTCTTCCCCTCCATCATTTTTCCTCATCCGCCAATTTCGTGAGAAGAAATCCAGCTCCAGAGAGGTTGAGGTGACAGCAACAACCTTATTCTTTAGAGCGACGACAAGTTCCAGCTATTTTCGGCTATTGGAGAGATCCACGAGCCTAGTTCGCATAGCATCCCTCCACAAGGGGATTGCCCAACTTCTCAGCTTTTCGTCAAGCTGATTGAGGCCTTGACAGGAGCCGCGCACCGTAGCTCCACCCTTCGGTGAAATCACAGGTAAGTATCTCTCTCTCTCTCTCTTTTCCTTTATTATTTTATTTTATCTAAACAAATTTTTTTTGTTCAACATTTCATCCCCATTATCATCACCCACATAATATCTTCATTCTATTTTTTACTGTGATTTATTGTTTAAAAAAATACAAAAAATATAAAAAAAAGAAAACAGGGGTAAGCAGCTCAGCCGCTACCGCCCCCCTGCCGTTCGGCCGCCCTCCAGGCTGCGCGGCTCTAGTACCTCCACATGAGCCCCGCCAGAAGCCCCTCTGCAGCCACGAGTCCGTGCTTGGGAGCCCGTCCCCGCCGCGTGCCTTCAGCAACCGTCCACCGCCATCGCGCGACCCTCCACCTCCATACCAGGCTGCCTCTCCACAGGTCGCGCACCTCCTCCAGCCCCTCATCTCCGCCTTCGGCCGTACCATGCCAACCCGTCGCCCTATGTGCCCCACCAGCGATGGCAAGCCACTGCCTCCTGCATAGCCCGATGCCCGCACATGCCATCCCCTGTCCGTGCGCCCCGCGCGCGCCGACGTCATGATCCGTTCTATAGCTGTTCGCCCTCGTCGCGGCCTATCGCCGCCTCTCCGTAGGACATGTGCCTCCTCGCGCGCATGACTGCCCACCAGCCCAAAGGCACCTGCTCCCCCCACACACGAAGTCGACTGCTACTTGCGTGCCCCTAGCCTCGGCCGTCGCGCCTCCCGCCGACCTCCAACGCCACGACCACCCCACGTGCGGCCCCTTGTCCCTGGCCTCACCCTCAGCGCGTGCTCCGTCGTCCGCCTTCCAACCTTTCAGCCCCGCACAGGCTCTCCTCCCCGTCACACTGCTGCCGACCCGTGACGCCACGTGAATGCATCTGCGCCTCCCATTGCCTCCTGGACCGCATGCCGCTCCACCCGTTGCATGCCTCGGCACTGTCAACCGTCACACGCGCGGCCGCACATGGCCGCCTTCACCTCGCACCCCCACGCACCCTAGCGTGGGAAGTGGAAAACGCAAGGTTCTTTTATTTTTTTGTTATTTTTTATTTTTTGGAAAAATTGTAGTTTCATTCCTTCAGTTTACTTTATTTGCAAAACAGCTCATGTGCACAGTTTTTGTTTATTTTTTTATTTCATGTATTGCACGAACAACCCAGACTTTGAGTGCGAATTTGGATATCATTTTTGCATCATTTTGTTTAATCAAAAATAGCAAATTGTTGAGCAATTAATTCTTTATCATTTGTCTATTTATTTGGATTTTTGTGAGCATTGGGTAATTTATTAAAATTAGTTTGGTGAAAAATTGGATATTTTACCTATTTTATGATCCGTAATTCATAATTTATTAAATATTACTTTAAAAATTATGAAAAAAGTGTAAAGATGCTTCTTAGTGCTCTTTGATTGCTGTCCAAATGCCATCAAAATTAGAGTTGTCTTGTGCATAATATAAATTCTAGAGTGATTTCTGTAATTAATTTTTAATTAAATCTAAGAATAATATTTTTGTGAAATTTAAAGTCGCTGGGATTTCTCATTACAATATATATTGGGGATAATTTTTTCTCTAGATAATTTGATTTCTTAGATTTATTAGGAATTAAATACTCACAGTCACTCTGTTTTCATTAAAAAATCATAAAAAAATCATACGTGGTCAGAAAATTCCAAAAAATATAGTGTAACATCATTTCATCATGTTTAACTTCCAGTAAATTTTTCATAATTTTTTCATTTTGTTTGAATGAAAAATTATATAAAAACCCCTAAAAAGTTTGCATTTTTCATTTGTGCATTTTAAATCCAAAAAAAAATCTAAAAAATATATTTTGCATTTATCGTTGGATTAGGTTTTCAGAAAAATTATAACTTGACTAATTTGAATTAATTTCATATTAAAATTAAATTTAGCTAAGTTGTTTATTTTCTTAATAACCTAATTCATCCGCATTTGTGCATTGGAATTTTTATCGCATAAAAAATATAAAAAAATCCATTTGGAAAACCGTGATCTAATTCATCTAAGTTGATCTGAAGTTGTTCCTTTGCCTCCTTGAGTCGACCCTGGGGCTTGTCCAGGTTAGAATACATCAAATCGTGCAACATTAAGTCATCGATTCATCGATTCATGCGGTTATTTTTTGATCGATCCTGATTGCCCGACTACAATAATCACGACACACATTTTAATTAAAGATGGTAATTTCGGATCAATCGGTTTGAGTGTGGTATTATTAGCAAGATTTAATTGTACTAAACCTTTTAGTCATATGTACTCGTTGGAAACCTATCTAGGTTTGCAAGTAGCAGACCTTAGCTTCAACACTTTGTACGGGATTTTAGGATACATTTTCACTAGTAGGCTACTAGTACCTTTACTACCTACAGTAACTTCTACAGTTTACCTTTCATTCATATAATTGATTATGAATTCTATTTATAATGGTTAAATATTGATTATGAATTCTATTTATAATGGTTAAATATTGTAAATTATTAGGAACGTCATATAAAATATTGTTGAAAAAATATTTATTCAATTACTTTTCTTGTTTTTATTCCAAATGATAATCATGATTTATGAATGTGGCCATTGTTGGGTATTTAAATCTCTAGAAAGATTATATAGGTGGACTGAGTAAGCAACTGACTAAATCTGATGCTCCTAGAACGAGCGTCAAATGGGGTTAAAGTGGCATTCTGATATATTTGGTTTTCTCACACAAGCAATATCGTCAGCGGATAGCATCTAGATTGGTTGAAATACCGAGTTAGGAAACTCAGCGTAATTTATGTTTGAGAGGGTCTCCACGTTGAAATTTCTGTGTAGTTTGTGGTTACTTTATTCTCTCAACTATTTTATGTAGTGTTACTGCAACGATACAAGCTATGCGGTCCCGAGTAGAAATCATCATTTATTGAACTTTAAAGTCTTTAATAGTTGTATGGATGACATATTTTCTCAGTTATAATATTTTTTAACCATGTTCAAATAAATAGATTAGCATTGAAATGTATTATAATCATAAAAACAATGAAACACATAAGTAATGTGACATCGCATCGCATTTACCATTCCAACCATCTCGATTATCTAAACAGCTACTATTCAAAGAATGATTACCTATCTGGCTAACCCTCTGACAAGAGGTTACTCCAATGAATCCAGCCCTATTACCAAACATGATCCTCCATATAAGCAATCTAGCTTGCATTATTGTATCTTATAATACTAGAGGAGACTTCCCAAAATGCAAACTCATGAAAACAAAATCCCCTCAAATACGCTGTTTAGGTCTTACAATTAGGTATAGTTAGAACAACTAGTATATCTACTTAACCTCACGACCACAAACATAAAATCAAATCTAGTGTAGTCCAAATGCTACATAGGAATTCATAATTTTTTTGGGTACGTTGAATGAGTAATACGCACTCTATTGTTGTTTGTTAGAGAGCCTTGAATGAAACAAATGCATACTCAAAGCTGGTGGGGAAACATGTTAACAAGATGCCCCTCTTTACATATCCTTAGTTGGTGATAGATGTCTTGGATGCCATGGAAAATAATATTTCTTATACTTTCTTCTTATATAATCTAGGATTTTTATTAGTTATGCCCCTCTGAGCTATTGCAATATCAATTATTCATCTTCCTTTTTTGCTATATCAGTTGTTCCCATGACTTCTTGCACCATTATCATTTGTGCCCTTCTGTCAGCTTGACCGTCAATGAATTGATCTTAACCATGATTATTCAAACCATGATTCCACTAAGAGGGGTATAATTGTCCTCCTTTTCCAAGCCCTTCGTCCCAACCTCCACTACCTTGACCTCCTCCTTCGTCGTCTGAACTTCCTCCTCCACCTAGCCCTCTGCCCGACCTCCTCCTCCTCTGCGCAGCCCACCATCCCGACCTCCTCCACTGCGCGGACCTCCTCCGCACAACCCTCCGCACAACCCTCCACCTCAACCTCCTCCTCTACAGCCCTGACCTCCTCCTCTACTGACTCCTCCGACCTCCAGGTCGAGCAAAGGGTCTCAATTTGATGGGTTCCAAGTGGAAAACATAGCAATTGTTGTTATGTTGTGTGTGTATTTGTATATTTGTAGGGGTGCGCATGGATCGGATAAAATCCGATATGTGATTGGATGATATTGATTTGGTTTTGTCAAGATTGGATCGAATTGAGATTTTGAAAATCCGTTAAATCATGGATTGATTGGATCGCTACCAAAATCCTATCCAATCCTATCTAATAATCTTTTGATATTATATATGATAATCATAAATATTTACGCCTTTTTTCTTATCTTATTTTATGAATTCCACTCACATCCTCCTTGGTTAAGTGACACTTTAACTTTAATTTAACATGTAACATTAAACTAGAAATAAAAAGAAAGATAACTTTAAAATTAAAATACAAAAAAGCAATTATCCTAATATGCTTCTCATAAGGTAACCTTACAAATTAACAATGCACGCATTTGGACCTTACATCTCCTTCTCAAGCGGAGGTTACTTCATGTGGTAGTTGCATACATGGTCTCTTAAGAGAAGAGGGTACTGGAAGACTGCGGTGGATGGGTATGTGGACTAGTTGAAGAAGGTATGACATTGGTTTCATAGTGAGTATCTACCGGGTTCCCACTTTCTGTTGCTAGCAGGAAGAGGGCCGAGAACATATGGTCCAATTCCAACTCCCTGAGGCCACATATATTGGCTTCCTTAGCTATTTGGAGAAGTGGGCTACAATCCTCTTTCGCATCTCATTTTCTAACCATAAAATACAAAAGCATACACCAGATGTTGATATTGTTGTCTTCTAGGTCAAGTTCTTTTCCAGTAGTATGTTAGCTGTTAGTTATATTTTTTGATCGAAAATCAATAACATAATTTTTTATATCTATTTTTATAAAATATTTATATTTATTGTAGTTGAATTAACAATTCGGCTAAATTCAATGCAGCAAACACTTTTTTACGTCAGTTCAACATCAAAAAGTAAGACAAATGTTAAGTGTTACTAACATGAGGATAGACCAAGGGAAAAAGAATATATAAATATTAAAAATTTGATCCAATCGGATCTCATCCGTAATCCAATGGATTGGATTGGTTTGGGTTTGCATATTTAACAAATTAGATTGGATTGAGAAAAATTTTAACCAGTTAAGGTTGGATTGGACATGGATTGAGGTAAAATCGGATCTAATCTGATCAATGTGCACCCCTATGTGTATGTGTATTTGCGCGTGCGTATGTTGTGATCGGTTCAAGTGTGGGGAAGGTAGAGGGATTGTGGAAGAAGATGTGTGTTTTATGGATGAACGGGTGGTGATGATGATTGGTAGATGGGTAATGGGTGCAAAAAAGGAGTGAAGAGTAGGGAAGAAGAAGATGATGAAAAAAAATTCCCCAGTTACAACATGGGATTTCCAAAGCTTTGTTTATGAGCCTCAAATATTTGATTAATCGGCTTTAAAAAGTGGCTCGAAAAATTTAGAAAAAAATCATATTTGAGATCGAAAGGAGTGATTCATCCGTGAAAATATAGAAGTTTTTGTGATTTGGTGAACGGATGCAGATGCAATGAGGAGAGAGAAAATAAGAGGAGTAGGGAAAAGGAAGAGTAATGGAGGAAGAAGAAGTTACTTGAAATGGGGTCACCTGGGAGGAGTTCGTCTCAGTCACAACCTCTTCCTCTCTGCCATCTTGCACATGAACATCTCCTAGACAATTCAAGCAACAACGAATAAACCCACCACCTGTTTAATGCTAGCAAGGAATTGTAGCAGCAATATTTGTCGTATAAATCGAGAAGGGTCTAGAGGGGAGGGACGAATGAGGAGATGATCGGAGGAGGAGGAGGCGGAGGAGGGGCTGGAGGGGGAGGACAGGTGCTCGAAGGAGAAGTAGCTTGAGGGGGAGGGGCAGAGGAGGAGGTGGTTGAAGGAGGGGTTGGAGGGGGATGGGCGGAGGAGGAGAGGATTGAAGGAGGAGTAAGGACCAGAGCTGGAGGAGGGAGGAAGAGTGGAAGGAAAAATAAGAAAAGGAGAAGATAGACCTTCTTACCCCTCAAATTTTTATCTAATTACCATTGTATACCCAATGTTAATGTTCGTTTGGGACGGGGATAGACAACAACTAATCCCTAGGGCACAAGTGATCATTGTGGAAGAAGTTAAGGGCTGGATTGATATTCCAAAAAAGATGGGTATAACTGATATTGCAATATCTCAGAGAAACAAAACTGATAAAAATCATATTATCTATGTTTTTTCTACTTTGAATAATACCTTTCTCCCAATATCAGATAATTTTCCTTTCTAAATTAGATTTCATATTTTCTCATAAATCATATTTCTTTCCTTATATATTTACCTCGCTATTATTTAAAATCCCCTCTCTACGAGTACTAGATTAAATTTCAAGTCGTATTGACCATTACAAAAAAAATATTTTTTTTCCTTTTTAATAGTCTTTGTTATTGTTTTTAAAGCATGCTTCTATTTATCATTATGGTGATGTTATATGTAAATGAACCTTCAAAAATTATAACATAAAAGTTCATAATTTATTTGTTATTTTCCTATCTCCTGTCATGTGGTGCATTTGTTTTCCAACAAGGTCATGAGAGCATCGTGGCCTAGGAGGTATTACTTTGTTAGGACTTTCCGAAAGCGAAGGAATTCTTCCCGTGCACGGAAAGTGATAGAGATAAAAAGAAAAGAGATTCATTTTTCATTGATAAATTCTCATGTTTCAATAATTCGGTACGAAAGTAATAAAATTTAAATGGGTATGTTTGTGCTTGACAGAAATAAGAAAATATAGCAATTGTTTAACTTATACTTTTCCAATAAGACAGACTATCTGGCAGATTGGGAAGGAAAATAATGGAATGCTATGCAACGGGAGAATCGCTAACCCTTTAAATTTGATAGTCAAATGGAAATTTCATTACCTTATATTTTCATCGTTTTCCCAAATTACCGCTTCCATCTCACCAAAATCATAGGTCCACCACTGCTCTTACGAATTTTCTCAACATAATAAGCTTGGGAAATCATTATTCCAATAATTGATCGAATCCGTTTGAGGTCCAAATTTTCATTAGCAACGCCAATATCATCATTTTAAACTTGCTACATTTGAAGGATTTACTCACTTAGATACCTTAAGAACGCGTTCGGTTCTGGAATAAGGATGTGAAATAAAGAGAGTAATAATTTATTCTCTATTCCGTTGGAAAGATAGAAATCAACCTCTAAACTAGTTAACTTGAGCCTGTGCATAGAAGGATAATGTCTCCCAGCTTAGCTTTAGTTGATGATAAGAGGGGTCTGATGAAGGTATATGGCCTCAAATTTCAGCGAAATTCGGTCGAATTTCTGTCGAATATCGATATCCACTCGAAATAGAAATTCGACCGAAATGGTCGAAATGACCGAAATATGGGGGACCTAGTACAAAAAATGACCGAAATGATCGAAATATTGATTGAATTTCGACCGAAGCTCTATCGAAATTCTGTTTCAGCCGGTCACCGAAATGGTGACCGAAACCGACATTTAAGGCCTTCATATATCCTGAAGTGCAGTAAAGGAATCCTACCATCCAAAATATTCAGAATCCAATCTCTTCATCACCATTTTCTCGAAAAATTTATATGCAGAATGTCACCTTAGAGCAATGCAATGGTGCAGATATGTGCAGATTTTGGACAGATGGGAGTTGCTTGCAATTTGGATTCAACAGCAACAACAAGTGTTCACAGCCCATACAAATTAAAATCCAGACAGGAGACACAAGAAGTGCATGAAGTATGAACATGCCATTCATCATAGGAAGCTATCAAAATCCATGATTACAAAACACAAAGAACAATTAATCATTATGGACTTCCTGCAATTCCATCATACAAACTTTCTACTGGAGAGGAGTCAATACTCCATGGAACAAAGCTCATCAATGAATTGGATAGAAGAAGAAGAAGAAGACGAAGCTACTGACAAGAATGCAACCATCACAACCAGCTGCCACCGATGCAGAGGGTTTGCGAAATCTATGAACAATCAAAGAATGCAAATTCGGGCAGATGCAAAGCAAAACTCTCAGCCTTTGACAGGGCTCTCCCAGACCTCCACATGCTGCTCCCCTTCCCTCGCAAGAACCATCCTGTTCCCACCAAAGCAGAGCCCTGTGATCCTCTTCCCATCCTTGTTGGGTCTCCCCAGTACGTTCCTCCTCATCACCCTCTCCCCTTCCATCAACCCGTCCTCCCTCCCCACCTCCCCCATCACCACCTCGCTCCACATCTCCACCTCCCCTCCCCTCGTGCAGAACACCTTGTCCTCGTAGCACTCCATCTTGCACCCGACGCCTTCCTTCCCCTTCCCACCATTACCACCTCCATTGCCGCGGCCACCACCCAATCTCACCCACCCGCCCATCTTCCTGAGGTCCACCATGAACACGTCCCCGCTCCGAGAACCCACCTTGAACAGAGCGCCCAGGGCGTCAGACCCCGCCACGTCCGCGAAGCAGTCCTCCTTCTCCGCCACCTCCCACGTCGCCTTGCCGGACCTCACGTCCCAAAGTCTCACGTTACCCACAAGCCCAAAAGGCCCTCCGTAGGACCCGGAGGCCATGAGGAGCCCGGAGGAAGGGACCCATCTCAGCTTCGTGGCGGGAAACCCGGAATCGGCGTCGGCCCCGTAGGCATCCTGCCTGCCGAGCTCCACCGAAGGCTGGAGAGTGTTGATATCGTAGGCGGAGATGACGTTGGCGTTTCTGCGGCAGGAGTCGAAGCTGGAGAAGAGGAAGGAAGGGGAGGCGGCAAGGGCTCGGACGGTGGATTTGGGGCATTGGGGAGATGGGTAGCTCGTCCAGTGCAAGACGGCTTTGTGGGTATTGGTGTGGAGATCGAGGACGTGGAGACCGGGGTAGTCGTCGGCGCCGGCGGCGACGAGGGAGGGGTGGAAGGCGAGGAGATGGTCCACGAAGGGGAGAGGGGTGAGGAGGGTGGAGCGGGAGAGGAGGGAGGGGTCGAAGGAGGTGATCTTGGAGGAGTGGGAGACGTGGAGGGAGCCGGAGGGGGAGGAGGAGAGGGAGGAGGGAGGGTCACGGCCGTGTAGGGGGAGGAGGGAGACGGGGCGGAGGGAGAAGGGGAGGAAAGAGGGAGGGGTGAGGGGGAGGAGGTGGCGGAGGCCGTAGAAGAGGGACTCGTGTAGGAGGTCGGGGAGGAGGGAGGTCGGGGGGAGGCGGCGGGAGCGGAGGAAGGAGAGGAGGTGGGAGAAGAGGAGGGGGTCGCGGTCGAGGAAGGGCGGGGGGTGGCGGAGCGGGGAGGAAGGGGAGGCGCAGGAGAGGGTGGAGGCCGTGGTCTGGAAGAGGGTGCCGCCCACGTTCAGGGTCACGATGGTGTCCGCGGAGGCCATGTTCGTCGTTGTTGGATGAGGTGGTGGTGGTTTGGTTTGGTTGTGGTGGGGGAGAGAGAGATATATATTATATATACGGAGGAGATGGATTTGGGCGGTCGTTGTAGGTGGGGAGGGGGGTCAGAGGATGTTGACTGGTCAAGCTGAGATAGGAGGAAGGAGGAGAGGCTTCATGGAAAGATAGCATGGTCAAATGTGGTTGGCACCCTTGTGTTCATGCTTCTCTTTTTATCTTTGTTAATTTATCTTGAAATCTCTTTCATGTCGTTGGTACGGATGTGGATTTCTGGATCTTCTTGTTAAAAATGGATATTTACATGCATGTCCCTCTCAAACAACTTGTAGGATACCTTCCATTTCTTTGATCTTGAAATAAAATCATATATGTACCTCAAGGAATGCAAGAGACGGGGCTCCTCACGTGGAGTGTTAGCTAGGTTCATGTTGCCCGATGGAAGGACCTCAAGAGAAAGATCAAGAAATCGATGTAGGACATCAACTTCTCCTTCTGCATCTTCTTTAGCAAGCATTGTATTCAGGGACGGTGCCAGGATGGTAATTAGGAGGGGGCACAAATTAGATATAACATTTCATTTATCGATGTAATGAAATTAACTAACAACTGATGTAATGAAATTAAATAATATATATAAAATCTACAAAAAAAATATGCTCTTTCTAAAATTACCTTGTTAGAGCTGTCCTCGACGAGATTTCATATTTTGAAATCGTTGAATAATTTCTTCATTGCTGACATTTGTGAACATATCTTTTTCAATATAAGTAACCAAGCTATCATTAAGCCATTGATCCCCCATCTTGTTCTGAAGGCGATTTTTGATGTGTTTCATTGCAAAAAATGCTCTTTCAACTATGGCAGTTGCGACTGGTAGAACAAGTGCCAATTTAATAAGCTTATAAACCAAATGATATATCATGTCCTTTTTCTTCTCAACCAATAGTTGTGCAAGATCTACGATTCCTTTCAGCTTGGAAAATTCTTCATCAGAAGTCACATCCAAAAATATATGTTTCAAGTTGAATATCTAATTTCACCATGTCAACATCTGAAAAATCATCTTTATAAAATGAGGCCATCTGAACTAACTTCTCTTTATTGAAGGAGGAAAATGATTGTAATGAATTAAGACATGCTACACACAAAAGCAAATCAGTTGTCCTTTCTGTAAAACGGCAATTCAGTTCTTGAAGTTGTGAGTCGATGACCATGTAGAATATCTCAACCTTATAATAGTGCAAATTAATCATACTATGAGTTCTGCATCGAGGCCTTACATGGTTTGTCCATCTCAGGAACATCAATATTTTGCTTTATGCAAAAACAAATTACATTTGCGAGTAATGAGTCCCATCCATTATCTCTTAAAAGTTGCAATCTCTGTGTAGAAATCTTGACCAAAGTCATGGCATTTATAATATCCTTCTCTTTTCGTTGTAGTGACTGTGATAATTCAGATGTAATACCCAAGACAAGCTTCATAAGATGACAACTGAATATAAAATCAAATGATTGTATGTAATCTAACAAAGAAGATGCTTCAGCTCTTTGTTCACAATTCGAACCATCTTGCACAATAATATCAAGAATACCTACTATTAATGCAAACATCAAAGTGATGCTAATTAGAGAATTGTAATGTGATCCCCATCGAGTATCACCAGGCCATGACATACTTGTTTGTTGATTTAAACCTTTACCTGTTGAAAGTTCACCAATTTCAATAGCTTTAACAATCTGAAGAGCATGATTTTCTCTTAACTGATCACGGCGTTTACACGAAGCTCCAACAGTATTCAACAGACGCAGAATAGTATTAAATAACAATGCAACTTGAACATTATTTTTAGCAACTGCTACTAAAGCTAATTGAAGCTGATGTGCAAAACAATGCTCATAATATGCTGAGTTGTTTTCTTTCTGAATCAATGCTCGAAGTCCATGAAATTCTCCCCTCATATTGCTTGCACCATCATAACCTTGCCCATGCAATTTTGCAAAACTTATGCCAAGTGATGAAAATAAAGCTTCGAGTGAGCCTTTTAATGAGTAAGTTGTAGTATCAGGAACATGAATTGTAGATAGGAATCTCTCGACAACACACCCTTTCTTGTTCACGTAGCGTACAACAACAATCATTTGCTCTTTAACTGATATATCTCCAGATTCATCAACTAAAATTGAAAACACTTCATTCTCAAGTTCCATAATGATGTTTTTAGTTGTTAATGTTGCAGCCGCATATACAATATCGTTTTGGATTTCTGGTGCAATTAATTTTAGATTCTCTGGAGCATTTTCCAATAATACATCTCCAATCTCCTTATTACGAGCTGCAAGAAATTTTAATAATTCAAGGAAATTACCTTGATTATTTGAGATATATGATTCATCATTTCCTCTGAAAGCCAAACCTTGTCTTGAAAGAAATCTAACACAGTCTATTGTTGCATTCAAATGAATTCGGTAATCATTCTTCATCTGCGTAGTTTGTTTGTCTAATAAATTATGTATACTTTGATTCTGATTCATCAAAGCAATGTAATTTTGTTTCAATTTATTGTGAGCATTGTTTGGACCACCAACATGTTCATCAAATTTCTCCTTCTTCTTCCAATTTTTGAAGTCTTTTGTGACAAAAGTTTCTTCTCCACTTTGAATATCATTTTCTGATCTGAATAAATAACAATAAAGACATAATATGGCATCTTCTGATATGCTGTACTCTAGCCATGTTTTGTACTCACTAAACCAAGATGGGTTAAATCTCCTTAATTTATTTCCAATCACTCTTTGCGGAAAATTATGACTTTGAGGTTGGCATGGACCTTTTTGAATATAAACTCTCCTAATACGATCTCGATCATTAGGATCATAAGAAGATATCTTTGGTCTCAATCCAGGATCTGCCACAAGATCTGTAATAATTTTTAAACATACACGCTTGTTACTTGGTTCAACTTCATTATCTTTACTACTTTGAGAAATTGATGAATCTAGACCTCCCACTCGTTTGAAATATTTTTCCATTCTATATGTAAAAGGTAAATTGTGTCAATAACTCGACTAACATGTAAAATTACTTATTATTTACATGCGAATAATCATCAAATTATAACATACCAAACAATTTTCACTTTTTTCTGTTAATATTTTTATGGAAAAATTGAATAAGAACATATACATTGTCTGATATCTCTTAAAAAAGAATCTAGATGCATAAACTTATACGGTAACATTATTCAATAGAATTTCTTATATAAAAGGTTCCTGTCAGATTAAACTTTTTGTAATAGTAAAAAAATATAAAAAATAAGAAAATGAATGAACGTTGTTAATAAGAAATTATATAACATAAAATGTACCTTTCCTCCTTCAACTTTGAATCTTGATGCCGTCGAATTTCATCTAATTTGATGGCATCTAAGGAGCAATAAAACAAGAGATATAATAATAAAAGAGAATATCTAGAGAGAGAGCAGTTGAGAGAGAAAGAGTATAGGAGAGAGAGAGAGAGAGTGCAGGACGATTGAGAGAGAGATTGAGAGAGAGAGATAGAGAGGCGTGAGACGGTGAGAGAGGGATAAAGAGGGGGAGAGAAAGGGGTACGAGAGAGAGGGGAAAGAGGGAGAGGGAGAGAGAGAGTGCGATAGAGAGGGGAAAAGAGGGACAGAGCGGGTGCGATGGGGGGGAGAGGGAGAGAGAGAGAGAGAGGGTACGACCGTACGGGAGAGAGGGGGAAAGAGGGAGAGAGAGTGCGGTAGAGAGAGGAAAAGAGGGAGAGAGCGGGTGCGATAGAGGGGGGTGAAGAGGGGGAGAGAGAGGGCACAGGTCTATCAGAAAGACGACGGGAGAGAGAGGGGAAATAGGGAGAGAGAGAGTGCGACAGAGAGGGGGGAAAGAGGGAGAGAGAGTGCGATAGAGAGGATACGGGGGAGAGAGGCGGCGTGCGAGAGAGGTGCTATATATAGTAAATTTTTTGGAAAAATTGAGGGGGGCACTTGACCCCCTCCATCCGTTGATTGTATTTGTAGTTGCTTCACCATCACCATGGTTTTCTTTAGTGAGATCTCCAACGTCACCACAAATCTCCTCTCATAGTTGATCCTGAATAAGATCAATCTATATAAGTCATTCCACAATCTCTGCCTATAGACCAAGTTTCCATTATGGGACTAATTTTAAATTATGTGGTTACTAGTTGACTATATTAACAACAAGGGTAGATGTGAAAAATAGAAGAAATATACATGTATTGATGTATAAATATCAAGTATACAAGGACAACGAACAAATATATAATTGCATTTTTGATAGGAGTATACATGTAAATATTTCTATTAAAATGTATGAAAATGAAAGGTGGTGAATTTTTTCTCTAATATCCACTTATTTTTTTATAGGAACATACAACCATTCTATCCTCTTAATATCGCTTATACTTCCTCCTTTGATCTCATTCTCCTAAATTTTACTCGGACCATGTCTACCTTTTCGCAGTATCCTTCTCTGCCTAACCCCTTTTGCAACTTGACCCCCTCCCAATTAGTATGAGAGTTCAGAATTAATTTTCAAATAAACTAGGATTAGATTTTCAAAAGGAGAATTTTTATGAGATTTTGAATTTTATAAATTTTTATGAATTTTTAAATAAATGATGCAAATAATTAAATCAATTATGATGAGCAATTTTTTAGTTTTTTATGCAAGAAAATAAATGATATGTAATGTGTGAGAGAAAATAAATTAATGCAATGATTTTATTTTTTAAAGAAACACATGAAGGGAATTATGCATGAAGTGCAAAGAATCTTTGATGAATTTTAATCCACTTAATCAATCTCAGAAAATTACATAAGCTTTGGAGAGAGCTCAATCAATGATGCACACAAGGGTATTTATTTTTAAAGAGATTTTGTAATTTAAAAAAATGAAAATCAATTACTCAATTGGAAAAATAACTTATCCAGAGCATAATACTCATTGTGTATCAATAATTCAAGTGCTAAAAGTTTTATTTTGAATTCGCTTATTAATGAGTATTTTATAAAAAAATTTAAGATAGAATGAACTTATCATAAATTAAACACTTTCAGAATCAATGTTGACTTCAAAAATAAATAATTAGATAATATGATGTTTAATAAATAACTGCAATATATGAAATGAAAGCTACAAATAGAGATCAAGTTCACAATTTTCTGATAAATAATGTTTAAAATAGAAGCAAATGTTTCAAGGGGCTTATTTATAAATAATGGACTTAATTGTAAGAGAATATTCACCTTTCATAGACTTTTTCGCAATTAGTTAGGTCTGGCTAG
Source organism: Ottelia alismoides (assembly GCA_037367405.1). NCBI lineage: Eukaryota > Viridiplantae > Streptophyta > Magnoliopsida > Alismatales > Hydrocharitaceae > Ottelia > Ottelia alismoides. Next base: position 344,106 of record JAZKJV010001666.1, read on the forward strand.
AGTCTTCTATAATTAACCCAAATGGGCGCGTTGAAGTGTAGTTTCAGGAAGAACTTGGGGTAGCCATGCAAAATCTCTTGGTCACGTGAGGATTTCCATATGACTGGGATCTCCGATCGAGTGGTTGAGATGCATGCCTTAGCCTTCAATCCCGTGGCTATGGTGCCTCCATGTGGCTTGGTGTGGGCATGTTTATTGTTGGAGATGGACGGTTGGGAACGAAGGGACCCTCAATGGTTCTAATTGATGCTTGTCTTCGATTAACCGAGTGACATAGGTTTCGAGTCCACAGTTGTGATGCCGTGTGTTTAATAGTATCTAATGGTACATGTAGCACCAGACCTTCACCTTCCTCAAGGTGGTGTGAACAACGATCTCCAGGCGAAGGAGTTCTCTAGCAATACGGCCTGGTGAGGTTTGCGGATGTCGATGTTCTCATCATTACTGCACACTTCTATGATTGCTCCTTCAGTCGAGGATCTTAGAAGGCAGATGAAGGCTCGAGTCTATAGAAATCAATCGTGGGATTAGACATGGAGATTAGAGAAGGAGATCGAGCTCCTACACGATGTGGTGGAATAGGATACGGTCTCAGGTGACATGATTCATCTAAGATGGAGGAGGTATGGAAAGACAGAGGAGAACACAAGGAGGGAGAGAGATGAAGTGATTGGTTCATCGAGATCGTGAGTTTTCAAGCGAACAAGTGGGAAGATTGAGATGTTGGGGATGTGGTGCAGACGATGGACGGAGATAACGAAAGAGGAAGAAGATGTAGGAAGAAGAAATGAAGAAGAGGGATACAGTATGATACCAGGGACTTTGCTTGGGATGGCGGATCAAAGCCACCTCATGTTGTTGCCTCAAGCTTTGGGAGAAGCACAGTGGGGCTTGGTTATGTGTCGAGGAGTCCAGTAGCAGCAACACTAAGAAGAGCTTCATGGATCGAGCCCGTCACTTGAAATCGTGGGCTTGCTGTCACCAAGGTCACGCTCCGTCTCTCTCTCTCTCTCTCTCTAGTTGGTCGGAGACGAATGAAGTAGATTTGGAGGATGATTGTAGAAGGAGATAGGGTTGGGTTATATAGGGAGAAAGAGAGGTGTAGGGGGCATGGCTTGGATTTGGATCCTGGAAGATCAGAGAAGGCCATGGTGTTTGACCGTCGGAAGAGATAGGATAAGAGGAGGGAGATGATCGGAGAGGGGAGTTAGGTTCAATGATCCTAGTCTGTTGTCTCTTCGCCAGGGAGAAGATGGCAATAGATCTATAAGTTACAGATGGGGAAGAAGGGGATATGATAGAGGAAGTAGTGGCAGTGATTGTTGGGTGGTGATAGGATAAGGAGAGGCGGCAGGAAGTTTTTGGGTTTCATGTGATGGCTGGAGGTAGGGCAAAGGAAGGGGGTGAAGCCATGGGTGTTTGAAATGATTAGAATAACGGTTAGGATTGGAGGCTGTTGGGGAAAAGGGGGACGAGGAGCTTGGCTTCGGACTGTTGGATCCGATCAGATACAAGGGCTGAAACGTAAGGCGTCTAGAAAGAAGGAGATGAAGGTGTGGTCATTGGTTCTTCTCAGATCCAATGGTTGGAATGGGAATCGGTTGTAACTAGGGCTAATGATGAGGGTTGTTGGATCCATCTTGATCCAACGGTCCAGATAGGTTGCAATATGAGACAAAATGGGTACCATTGGGGAGGCAGGTTGACCAGGTAGGTGAGGTGGGTGAATGAGGTGATGCCATGTGTGCAAGTTGACCATTGACCATGGTTGACCAGTGCAAAAAATGCATAAATAAATGACTTAAAATAGCAAATGGCGTCAGATGAAAATATGATGCAACAAAAGTTGTAGACACTAACAATATCTACAGTACTCATGAAGGCTCGAATGCAAATGGTAATGGAATGAATCATATGATTTTTTGATGATATTTTATGAATATAAAGTACCCATTTTTATGTGTTTTACTATTTTTGTTTGGTTTTATGTATATGATAAATGCATACAGAAGTCAAACATGATAAAATAATGCAATGGAAACAAATGTATTTTTTTTCAATTTTTATGAGTTAAGAAAATTAGAAATATATTCGTGAATTCAGTTATTTACAAATGAATAGGTCAGTATGCTCAAGTCAGGATTGATCTTTTTCTTTATTTTTCTGATTTTTTTCATTTCTATACATTTAGTTAAAATATTAGATGAAATAAAGAAATGAAAAAGAATTAAAAAAGAATTAAATATGTACATGAAATATCAAGTCAAAAATCAATAAATATGTACAATGTACAATTCGGTCTTAAAATCCAAGTTTCAAAAATGAACAATGATTATTTTGAATTTGATCTTTATTTAGAGATAACTAAGTGTACATTAATTTAAGTGAGTAACATAAAATCGGACATTGTATGCGAGATGTATTGACATTTACATCTTTCTTATGTCAAACTAAGGTTTGAGATTTATTTCACATATGTACAAGTTAGTAATTTTTTAGGATTTTCTGTTGATTAATATTAGTGATATGTACACAATGGAGTTGGTTTTATATCATTTGGATTTAGTGTGAATTAACTAAAATGGGTGAAGTTAGGTGAGTATATATACAAGTTAATATGAATGTATTATGAAATGCTAATTTATGAAATTATTTACAAGTGCATGAATGTTAATTATGAGTTATAAGTATCTAAATACATCTAATACCTGGAATGAAGCTCTATTTTTAGTTAATTAGAGTGATGAATCACATATTCATCAACCTCCTATACTTAAACCTTGCTCGTCCCTGAGCAACTAAAGAATAAAACAGTGAAATAAGATGAGGTTGCATACGAAGATCATGAACAAAAGATGAAAATGGATCTCGAACCGGCCTTTAGATTAATAATTTTGTCAAACTCTTGTGACAATTAGGACTTTAAAATCAATAATCTCTAAGTTCTACAAATTATCGTACAGGTTCGGCTCAGAAGTCATCTTAGATCCACGCCCTCCCAAAGCATACTCCATGAACATTGATCAGTTGTCTCTTGTGTGTGAAGGGTGCCAGCTCTTCGCATTGGAAATGTTGAACTACCATGCAATCCTCTCCTCGAGCAACTTGTCCTTAGGGAGTTAGGTACTTCTTTCTTATCAAAAAAGAGAAAGAGGTGAGAAATTGGAGCCTAGCTAGTATAGCCAAGTCTCATATTTGAAGCTTGGCTAGTGTAGCCAAGTCTTCTATATGCATGCAATGGACCATTTATAGCCAAGAAATTAACATTTTAATACTTTTGCTCTGCATTTATTTTTTAGACTTTTTTTGTCTTTTTGCCCGTTTATTCAAGGTACATATTTTTTTAATTTTTCTGGTATTTCGGAGTACAAGAGTGAACAATCATGTGAGGTGGTTGTGTTGGTCCCACCTTGACTAAATAGCTAAGACCAACAGACTATTCCTCGCCCAAATCTTTATTTCAACCCATACTCTGATCTGTATATGTCCACGCTACTAGAGAATAAGCTACACAATCTTCCAGCATCTTGTTTGAGTTGAGCTAAGTACGCAGTGCTAGAGTCCAGGTTAATTCTCCATTCAGGAGTCGTACTTAGAACAGGGCAATCAGTTTAGACACTACGAGTCAAAGTCTGAACACTACCATGCGGAACTCGGAGATTTAAGTCTAGGACCTGAAGCTTCTAAAATCCTACTTCTCGGTGAAGTTCCTCTAAAAAATAAGTGGATTAAGGTCAATTCAAGTCCACTTTCATTTTCTATTCACAACTTGATTTAGAAACCAATGACTTTTCACTATTGCATAAGCATGGTGTGCTGAATGAAGTGCAGATGCATGAGATGTAAATCTTTTAAAATGAATTTTTCAATGTCTATATCTTTTTATTTTTTTTCTCTTTTTTATTTTTTTTGAATTTTTTAAATATTTATAGAGTTTTACAGATTTTGCAAGGATTATACATATTTACAATGATCATTTAACAGTTTCTATGCTAATGGATCAAGATTCCACTTGTCAGAAGGGGATAAAGGGTTGTCCGCATGTAATTTCGATGTTATGATCTTGGGGTCTTGTTAGGGTGAGGACAACTTAGGCTATTATGGATTCTCCGCAAGGTGATTGAATTGGAGTATAAGATGCCATCACTAAATCACCTATATTTATTCTCTTGTGACTTGTTTGATCATAACGAGGAGTCGGTAGACTCGAGACATGATATGGTCGAGATCATTTCTGGTAGATATACAAGAAAGTTTGAGCCATTTGTTCTATATTCTCAAATTGAGAAAATATGCTACGTGCCTCAAGTGGGTAAAAAGAGAAAGAGAGATGACTGATGAATCCGTGATTCATCACTCTAAAAGTTGAAAATAGAGCTTTGTTCCTGGGTAATCAGCTGCATTTCTCTATTTATTCTGCATAATTATCATTCATGCACTTATAAATAAAATATGCATTTTAGCATTTAAAATTGCATTAAAATAAGAAGCACAATTCCTTGTATATATTCACATGTATATTAACTACATTCACCTATTTGTATTTATTTTATACTAACTCCAAATTCGATAAAATCAACTCTATAGTGTATATATTACTAACATAAATAAATAAAAAATATCAAAAAATACTAACTTGTAAAATTGTCCAATAAAATCCAATTCCAAGTTTGTGACTATGAACCTTAAAATGTGCATATCTCTCTCATATAGTCTCTGATTTAGGTCTACTCACTTTTAAAGTAATAAGCATTCAAAGATCTTCAAAATAAGACTAATTTCATAAAAAAAATAGGAGATCGTATGTGAAACTTGGGTTTTGGGTCCCTATTGTATATTGTACATATTGACCAAATTACCTTTTATATTATTCTTTTATTTTCTTAATTTTTAAAAATCCAAAAAAAATATTAAGTTGTAATATTCCTTTTATATATTCTCTACTTTTATTTTTATTTTTTTCTTATTTAAAAATAGCAAAAAAACTACAAAATATAAAAAAATACATTATTTTATACATATAAGATACCACCCAAAAGTACACTTTGTACATATGACTTCTTTTGATTTTCGATCCTTCACGAAAGTTGTAGATCTCGTCGAGACGGAAAAATTTTGTGTTAATACTTTTTGATCTGGCCTTTTTTGTTATTTCTTTTTTGATTTTTATTTATATTTAATTTTTGAATTTTCTGGGAGCCATCACGTGTCACCCCATTTTTTGTTTATTATTATTATTTTCATAATTTAATTTAATTTAATTTGTTTATTTGTTATTTCTTATTTATTTGAATTTATTATTGATTTATTTTGATTTATTTATTTATTTTATTTCTTCAACTTTTATTTTCTCTTCATTATTTTTAGTAGCCTACTTATATTATTTTATTTTTTATTTTATTTTTAACTCATTTTACTTCTTCTTTACTTGTTCCCCGCTCCAAGTCTCCACCACTCCTCCACTTCCTCCACCATTCTCTCCACTTACTCCACCTCTTTTCTAACTTCTTCTCATCCTTTTTATTCTCTTCTCCTTCCTCATTTTCCTCATCCTCCATTCTGTGTTTCAACGAAAAAGAGAGTGAGCTTGGAGTGTTCCGTCGGTGACAGAGGCCTAGCATCCTCCTCGAGCAACGACCTCTCCAAGGCGAGATCCGAGGTGGTCTCAACCACTTCGTCACATTCATCCCTCCTTGGAGGAAGATGCTTCAGTTTCGAAGGACCCTGCCATCCTTCTTGAGGCCACGACCGGAATTTCAGCATAGCTACTCCACAATCCAGCGAACATAGGTAAGTAATCTCTCTTCTTTTATCAATTTTTTTACAATTATTTTTGTTCTCTTCTTTGTTCAATTATATACCTAAAAATTTCAACACCTTGACCATCGTCGTCATCTCTCGACCTACCATTTCATATTCTATCTCCCACAAAGTCTCACACAATTGCTTTTTCTTCCACTCGATCTGGAGCACTCGCACACATACCATTCCTTCTCCCATTACAAGATATTTGTCTTAACATCAGATTTAATCATCATCCGAGTCAAGGGCTCGAGATCATTTCACATTTGCAGGTGCTGGAGTCGAAATTCATGCTGAAGAACAAAGAGTACTCCATTGTTGCAGCTCCTCATCTCCTCCAACGCGTAGTGGGGGCATGCGTGGTTGACTGATGAGAGCCCCGATTGACTAAGGTAAAGGTACTAAATAGGTCGTTGCGACCTCTATCACTCAGAGTCACTCAATCAAGAAAAATCAGACCACTCTAACAGATAAAATCAATCAAGCACAAAATCAGCGGTCTAGCTATGAGATTAACCTGGTATAGCACCCAGGGTCGAACACAAGGAGCACGGGTTGGCCAGAGGCCTACGAAGTAGTAAAAATAGAATAAAATAAAATACAAGGATTTTTTTAGTGGTTTTTAATAATTTTTATATTTTTTTGGATTTTTAAAAGTGAAGAAAATAAAAGGAAGCAAATAAAAGCACACTTTAGCTAATTATTAAAAGCAACAAAAATCAAGCAAAAATTCAAGAAAAATTGTTTTTATGTTTTTTTAGGTTTTTTAGTGTTTTTGGTGAATTTTTGGGATTTTTATAAGGTGTATTTTATTTTCTAAAAATCAAACAGTGCTAAAAAGACAAGGTACTGTCCAGCCAGGCCCAAAATCCAAAAATAAAATATTTAAGGATCTCAGATGGACCTGGAGGTAATTTTCCTGTAAACTAGATAAAATGAGGAAAATTTGAGCACCAAAATTATTGTTTTTGGGTTTTTACTTTATTTATTATGATTTTTATGAGTTTTTAGGTATTTTTGAATTTTTAGGGTTTTTAAGCAATGAAAAATAGCCAAAATTGGCTAGAAAATCAAGAAACACAAAAAGAACAGTAACTAATTTTTTTAGAATTTTTGGGGGTGTTTTTATATTTTTTTGGGATTTTTAATTCTAGACAGTAGCTAAAATAGATTTTTTTGAATTTTTAAAAATAGCAAATAAAATCAAAAATGTCCTCAAAAATTCTCAAAAATCCTACAACATGGCAGGAGCCATGTGTCAAATTTTCATCGAATTTGGAGGTGATTTGATATTTTATTCAAAAATGAAAAGGGGGCACTGTGCACAGGGACTTAAGTGCAAATACCCGAAGATCTGGGGGTCCAGGTGCAATTTTCCCAGCAAGTCACGCGCGTGGCGCGTGCCTGGGGCACTCAGGGACCTTCTGGTAATAAAAACAAGTCCTAGGACCTTTTGGTAACTCGTACCAAAAAGTCCAGGGGCTATGTTGCAAATAACCCACTAAAAGGCGCACATGCGGAAATAAAACGTTCACAGGGGCATAAGTGCAAATACCAGAAAGTTTCTATTCAATCACAAACATCCAGAACTACAGGATAAGTGTTGCAAATAACCCAGACAAAACACGTGGCGAAGCACGTGACAGACACTCACAGGGGCATAATTGCAAATATTAACAAGCACGAGGTCCAATGTGCAATTTACCCTACGTAAATAAAACTCCTAAAATATTTACAGGACTGACACGTAAAACAGAAACTAAGAGGCGGCCTAAGGTAATTTACCCCTTTATTATGTCGACGGCTGGATGAGCGCCACGTAGCTGATCTGACGGTCTCGGATGGCTGGCGCTTCTCTTCGTCCGCACGTGAGCCTGATCGACGGCGCAGAGGAGGACACGTGGGTGATCGAACGGTGCTCAAGTGCTGGTGTCTCTCTCCTCTGTGCTAACGGTCTGGATCAACCCTCGAGATGATCAACGGTGTCTGCTCCTCGATGAATGGACGGCCACGATGAAAACTGGAGCGGAGGGCGATCGGACGGTGGTGGAGGACCTTCGAAGAACAGATGGCCGGCGAGGTTCGCCGGCCTCGTGCGCGTGCTGTAGTCCTCCTCAGCTGCCTCCGAAGATCGGAGAAGGTCGGCGATGACGCTCCGCTGCTGTTGGCGGCCTCCGATGACCCAACCGAGCCCTGGAGGGGCTCCGGCGAGGTCGATGGAGATAAGCTCCTGGCCTGGATGTGAGGGGGCCTCAGATGGCCTCCTCTTGACCTGCAAAGTAACCCAGAAGCTTCGCGGGTCGAGGGCAAAGTGCCTCGACCCGATGAAGCGGTGTGAAGGTGAACTGTGGGTCGGGGCGAGCGAGCTCCGGCGAGCGGAGGACGGTGGAGCTCGAACCCCAGCTCCTGTGCGAGCTGGGTTGAACGAATGGGTGAAGAATGTGCGCGGAGGGATGGCGATGGTGAGCGTAGGTTCCGATGATCGAAAAGATGTGCGATATAGCCGGAATCGACGGAACTCGGCGGTACTATGATTTGGGGGTAACTCAAAATTAAGCTAAACAAGAAGGCTAGAAGGTTACCTGGGCGATGTGGAAGACTGTGCTGGAGCTAAGGTAGCTCCTGGTCGTCGCCTCGAAGGTTGTCAAGGCCTGAGGCTCGAGCTCCTGCACGGGGCGGAGCACGGCGGCGCAACGTCGCCGGATCAGTGGTCCGGCCACCCCCTCCTCGCTGCGACACCGGCAATCGAAAGCTGTCACCTCAAGGGATGCAGTGGAGGTCACGGGACGAAGGGTGGAGAGCCAAAGATAGAAATGGAATGCGGCGGAGCTTCGGCTATATACGGCTAGGGGTCCGGAAAGATGGTGATCGGGCGAGCTCAGGAGCGCGCAGATCCCGAGGGAGCGGCTCCGGCGAGGATGCCGGATGCGAGTGGAGTGATCCGGACCCGGGATTTGGGGGGTTGGCGATCGGGTCATCTGTGGAGAAATGGGAGAAAACAGGTCGGGCACAGAGGACCCGGCTCTGGTGGTCCTGGGGGGGGAGTTGACCGGGGGTCAACAATCCCCCGTGGACCAATCAGAGCCCGCCAAGCTTTAAATTTTTATTTGATTTTTTTGGGCCATAAAATGGCCGAATTTCGAAAAACTTAAAAACATGAAAAATATTTATTTTATTTTTCTCTATTTTTTTGGTGATTTTTAATTAATTATTGGAAATAAAAATAAGGTATTTACATAGTATAGCTATACATAGGTATATATACAATATATGGTTTTTAATTTTGATTTTTAATTAGTTATTTTTATACAATTTTATTCCTATTTTATATTTTATTTATTTATAGGATAAAATGAGGAATAAAAAGATATTTTTATTTGGTTTTTATTATTTATATACATAGGTAAAATAAATAGTTATATACAACTATGTACATGGCATATGTACAATATATTTTTGTATTTTTAATTTTTGTTATTTTTATTTGATTTTTGTTTTAATTCTTTTTATTTATTTTATTTACAATATAACATAGAATATTTACAAAAAAAAGGTTTTGAAAATAATTTTATTTATTTATAAGGTTAAATAAATAGAGAAGGTGGTCTATGTACAAGGTGAAGGGGTATTTTTGAATTTTTGATTTTTAAATTTTTATTTCGTTTTTAATAGTTTATAAATATGTACACAATATATACAAGCATATTTTTGGGTGAGGAAAATATAATTTTATTTATTTACAAATATATATACACATGAGCCCCTATCTCCCTCTACTTGGCTTTTATGCGGTCAGGCCCATGCTGAGCCCTCCCTTGGGTTAGGTTGCTCAATATTTATTCTAAATATTTCCCTCTTTTTCTTTTTCATCTTTATTCTTTTATTTTTGCACAAAAACATGCTAATTATAGGTATTTACAAACATGCATGCTTTTGCTAATTATTCCTATTTATACATATCTACATGCATTTGCATAGATTTTTGTAGCTAAAATATAAGAATAAAGAGTGATGAATGGGTATTCATCACCCCCCTATACTATACTTTGCTAGTCCCTTAGCAAACACTTATTTGAAAAAGAAGTGAAAAAGAAAGAAAGAAAAAGAAAAAGAGAATGTACATGGATCACGGTTGATTATTAAACTTGCCTTCATTAAATTGAGGTATGGAGCTCAATCAGATCTTTGGATTATTAATGTGTCGGAACCTTATTTAGACTTAATCTTAAAACCTAACAGCCTCTAAGTTCCACCAATCTATAACCAAGACTCCTCAATGCTCCAGATCAGAACAAGTCATCAATCACAAACCCTGAAGACCATGAATCTTTTCTTGTCCTGTGAAAGTGAGGTCTAAGCTCTCCACCTCAGAAATGGCAACTTGACAACCCTCCCCAACAAGGTAACTCTATGACCTCAATCTGGCCACTCTTTCCTCGAGGAGCGGGGTATTCCCTTCTAAGTTCAAGTACAACCGGCTCAAGAAGAGGGGGAAGAAGAGAATGGGTCAAGGCCAGTGTAGCCAAGTACCCTTGAGAGCTTGACCAGTGTAGCCAAGTCTCCCTGCTGCAAGCTACAACAGGTGGATCATGAAACCAAGCTTTGCTTATTGCACTTATATACATACTCCGGTGGGATTATCATTTTCTCTCAGACCCACCACTTTTTTTGGAGTTCTTTTCTTTTTGCACATTTTTTTTCGAGTGCATCTATACAACATATACATGTGCAGCATATATACAAGGAGTTTTTCCTCTTGAGCCAGTAGACTATCCCTCTTTTGAAGCTTTATTGCAACCCACAAATCCCGTCGTTAGACCTCATGGCAACCAGACCAAGTTGAGACGCACTTCCTTCACTATAAGAAGAAGAGAGGTTCCGCCTAGAAGTATTACCCTCATATGCTACCCCAAGTCAAGGAAGACTGCCTCCTCATCACCTCATCCGTAGAGAGCTCGGTGCATAGTGCGGTTGTCCAAGTAAAGCCATAATCTATATGAGTCATGTGTTGTTGTTAAGTGCTCTACTTAGGCTCATTGAGATGACATGTGATCATAGCCTAGTGGACTCAAAGAATTAAGTCACCATGGACCTGAAAAGCCTTAATCCTAAGCCCTATAAGGTTCCTCTTAGAATTAGGTGGATTAAGATCTTAATCAAGCTTCATTTCTCAATTTGATTCCCGGCTAGTTTAAATGTCAACTATCATCCAGAAAAACTACATACATATGTACAAAAAGATGCATATTTACACAATATTTTACAATCATGCAAAATTTTTGAAAAATGTTTTGAAATCATGAATGATGATGCATGAAGTGCAAGTTTTACAAAAAGATATTTACACACATTTACACAAGATTTTTGCAAACTTTTGATTTTCAAAACATTTTGGAAAAATTTTGTACTGTATACATAATTTTGATGCAAAAAATATTTACACAAGCTTTACACACAAGATTTTTGAACTCATTTTTACAAAAATAATTTGTACACTAGCTATGTATGAAAATTTTTTAATTTTTGTGGTTTTTAGCCATTTTATTTATTAACACACTCACACAAAGTACGAGTTATGGCTAAAGTATATATGAAATATATACACACCCCCCTATACTTAGCTCGAACGATGTCCTCAGAGTCAAGAGCGATGAAGAAGACATAACTCGTGCTATGTATAGGGAAGTGAAAAGGAAGGCTATACAAAAGAGAATGAAAAGTCAAGAGGATCTCGGGTCTTCCCCCTATACTTAGGATCAAGTAATCCTAAGTATAGCAGGCTGTACACGAAGGGAAAACCGAGTGGAGAATGTACAGGGTCTACCCCCCCTATACTTAGGGTGAAATGCCCCTAAGTATAGGCAGCAAAACAGGGGTAGACAGAAGCAAAAGAAATACCCGAAAGGTCTCACATCCCCCCTATACTTAGGGTAAAGTGCACCCTAAGTATAGCATAATCACAAGATGAAGAAAGGGATGTGGGACTAAAGAATGTGATGATATGGACATCTGGATCTATATACAGCAGCAGATCAGTGAAACTCAGGCGTGAGATGCATTAGATGTGAGTCAAAGACCACATCTCACGCAAAATGAATGGGGGCAATATCAACGACCCACGGCTCATGATCTAGAAATGGTTTGAGCCGCTGGCCGTTCACTCGGAAGGTACTCTCAGAAGAAAACTCAGATATGTCGATGCTACCGTTGTCGTGTACCTTCCGAACCAGATAAGGTCCTTTCCATTTGCTCTGTAGCTTCCCTGGAAATAATCTAAGCCTCGCATCAAACAGCCATACTCTCTGTCCAATCTCAAAATGTTTGTGGCTGATATGAGAATCATGCCACTCCTTGACTTTCCCCTTATAATGTAGGCTGCTTGAGAAAGCTGCATCTCTAAGCTCTTCCAGGGCAGCTAGCTCTGCCCTCCTCTGGTCTCCTATACCATCTGAATCCATAAGTATGTCTGTGACTGCCCAAAGTGACTTGTGCCTCAGCTCAACAGGTAAATGGCATGGCTTGCCATATACGAGGTGAAAGGGAGATGTACCCAAAGGTGTCTTGAAAGACGTCCTATATGCCCACAAGACCGAGTCCAAAAGCTGTGACCAATCCTTTCGGTCAGGGCGGACGACTTTCTGCAGAATAGTTTTGATCTCCCTGTTCGACACTTCGGCTAGACCATTCGTCTGTGGATGGTACGGTGTAGCAACACGATGATCTATGCCGAACTCGCTAGCAAGTGCCTTCACCTGGTCGTTGATGAAGTGAGATCCCCCATCAGAAATCAGAACTCGTGGAACCCCGAACCGCGTGATAATATGCTTCCTCAAAAATCTGCAAACTGTCCTAGCATCAGCGGATCGGGCAGGGATAGCCTCCACCCAACGACTCACATAATCCACGGCCAACAGAATGTACTCAAATCCCTGACTCTTAGGGAATGGACCCATGAAATCGATGCCCCATGCGTCAAAAACCTCACAGAAGTGAATGGGCTGCATCGGCATCATATCACGCTGTCCACAAGTGCCCTTCCTCTGACAGTCAGTACACCTCTTCACGAACTCATCTGAGTCCTTGAAGAGGGTAGGCCACCACAAGCCGGATTGGAGCACTTTCTGTGCCGTTCTCCTCCCAGAATGATGTCCTCCTGCCTCAAGCTTGTGGAAGTAAGTGAGGACGCTATGGTGTTCCTCCTGAGGAATACACCGACGCCAGACGCTATCCCCTCCTTCGTGGTAAAGGATGGGATCCTCCCAATGGTAAGACTTGGCCTTCGCTAGGAAGGTCTCAAGCCTCTGCCTGGGCCAATCTTGTGGTACTTTCCTAGCAACGAGAAAGTTCACAATATCGGCATACCATGGGAGTGAGGCGATAGCAAGGATCGCCTCATCTGGGAAGGTATCTCTAATAGGATCAATCTGCTCAGAATCCTCAGGCTGCTCTAATCGGGAGAGATGATCCGCCACCACATTTTTGACTCCAGGCTTATCCTTAATCTCAATGTCGAACTCCTGGAGTAGAAGGATCCATCTAGTCAGTCTGGCCTTAGCATCCTTCTTTGCCATGAGGTACCTGATGGCGGTATGATCTGTAAACAAAGTCACTCTAGATCCGATGATATATGATCTGAACTTATCCAGGGCAAACACCACGGCTAACATCTCCTTCTCTGTGACCGTGTAATTCCGCTGGGCGGAATCCAATGTGCGGCTAGCATAGTGTATAGCAAATGGTACTCCATCCCTCCTCTGTCCCAGCACTGCCCCTACGGCAAAATCGGAGGCATCTGTCATGATCTCGAATGGGAGAGACCAATCAGGCGGTTGGAGGACAGGAGCCTCAATCACACACTGCTGGAGAGTAGCAAACGACTCAAGACACTTGTCATCGACAAGGAACTCGGTGTCTTTCGTCAAAAGGTCAGTCAACGGTCGGGCAATCCTGCTAAAATCCTGAATGAATCTCCTGTAAAATCCAACATGCCCCAGGAATGACCGTAACTGCCTCAGATTGGACGGCGGTGCGAGTTTTCTAATGACATCAACCTTGGCCGGATCAACCTCCATGCCCCTGTTGGAGATGATGTGGCCAAGCACCGTCCCTTGAGTCACCATGAAGTGACTCTTCTCCCAAGATAGCACCAAGTGATACTCAATACATCGCTGAAGTACTCGATCTAGGCAGTCAAGACAAGAATCAAATCTGTCGCCGTAGATCGAGAAATCATCCATGAAGACCTCCAAGCACTCCCCTACCATGTCCGAGAAGATCGACAGCATGCACCTCTGAAAAGTCGCAGGGGCGTTGCATAGCCCAAATGGCATGCGTCGAAAAGCGTATGTGCCGAAGGGACAGGTAAAGGTGGTCTTCTCTTGGTCCTCAGGAGCGATGGCCACTTGGTTGTAGCCCGAGTACCCATCCAGGAAGCAATAATGGCTCTTCCCTGCCAGTCTCTCAATGATCTGGTCAATAAAGGGCAGGGGGAAATGGTCCTTCTTGGTGGCTTGGTTGAGTCTCCTGTAGTCAACACAAACCCTCCAAGAGGTAGGTACTCGTGTAGCGATCTCCTCTCCCGACTCACTGATCACAGTCGTGATGCCCGTCTTCTTAGGCACCACATGCAAGGGGCTAACCCACTTGGAGTCGGAAATGGGATAAATAAAACCTGCACCCCACCACTTTGATATTTCCTTCATCACAACCTCTCTCTGGTTGGGGTTCAGTCGCCGCTGGAACTCACGCGACGGCTTCGCCCCTTCCTCGAGATAGATATGGTGGGAGTACACTGATGGACTAATCCCATGGAGATCCGCTACGCTCCATCCGATCGCCTTGCGGTTCTTTTCAAGAACCCCCATCAAACGGGATTCCTGCTCTCCAGTCAACTCGGCGGAGATGATGACTGGGTACATCTCAGGCTCGCCTGCAAGGAATCGATACTTCAACGAAGTAGGGAGCGGCTTCAACTCTGGAATGCTGGGTGCCGGCAAATCTGGCTGTGGAAGAAACTGAGTGAAAGCTGCAAGGTCGGCCAAATCTGCCTGGGAAAGTGAAAGCATACTCTCACAAACTGGATCGGGAGAAGGCTGCTCTACTGCCCTGTCTCTGCTCTGCTCTGCATCTACCTCCTCCTCATCAATAGGCTCAGATGGACTCAGGTCTGGCATCTGATCATAGCAATCGGCCCAATCAGACTCTGAATCCGAGGGATCTGTATCAGAAATGGTGGCATCAGTACCACCGGAAAACAAGGTGGCCTCAACACCACCATCACTAATCATCGTGCTGCGATCAAGGACCGGCTCTGCTGCCTCAATGGTATCCTGAACCAGGTCTGTGCTCTCCAGACTCTCCTCTGCTGTCATCTCTATATCAGCTGTGTCTGAAAGTGAGAGGGTGGTCTGTGTCTCAAGGTCTGCCCAAGCTGCCTCATCATCTGTGATCACAAAATCACAGTCCTGGTGGATGTCTGGCTCTGCGTCTGTCAGCTGCTCTGAGTCTGTACTCGCATCTGAGCGGGATCTGAATCTGGCTCTATAGTCCTCGACCGTCTCTATTTGTATACTCTCGCCCTGGACGCGAAAGTACACCTTCCCGCTATCATGATCAGTCACCGCCTTGGCTGTGGCCAAGAACGGACGACCAAGGATGATGGGGGTATCGGCCACTGACTCAGGGATCTCCATGTCCAACACTACGAAGTCCACGGGGAATTGCAGGCCCTGAATAGTGACGATAACGTCTCGTAATAACCCCTTCGGCCTCTTGACAGATCGATCAGCGAACTGAAGGACTGTCCTGCTCTGTCGAAGAGTGCCCAACTCGAAGCTGTCGAGAAGGGCTGCCGGAAGAAGGTTAATCGACGATCCGCTATCTAGAAGAGTACGGTCGAACCACTGCTCACTGATCTGGCATCTGACATACGGGGCCCCTGAATCTGGCCTCTTGGCTGGCAGTCGGTTCTGGATCGCAAAGCACGTGGCTTTGGTCAGCACATGTATCTCTGAAGTGTGGTTCCTCCTCCTCCTCCTAACTGTAGTCCTCTCTCTCAAAGATCGCTGGAGAAGGGGGATGTGCTACAAAGCCTCCTGGAGGGTCAGCTGGATATGGAATCGATCAATCATGCTCTGGCTGAACTCCTCAAGCTCTCTCTTTTTTGGATCATTTTTCTTCCCTTTCCCCATCTGAAGGGCTCTAGGGAAGGGGATCACTGGGTCCTTCTCAGATGAAGGACTAGGAAAAGGTCTATGCGGTTCAAGGACCGGATCCACACATACATCATGCACCACAGTGGGACCAGAAGAAAGTAAACCTTTTCCTTTATTCATAGCAGAGTTCCGAGATACATGAACACGAGGAAAAACAACATCACTGTCTCTACAAACACCGGTGGCCTCAGTACCACCACGGGCTGGCTGCTCTGCTGCTGCTGAAGGTAGACGTCGTGCGGCATCAGTACCGCTGGCTGGCTCGGCTGAATGGGTGGCGTCAGTACTACCTCCTAGATCTGGTGAAGCGGCGGCCTCAGTACCGCCGGTGGGATCAGCATCCTTGGTGGCCTCAGTACCACCGTCATCGTCTGGAGCGGCCTCAGTACCGCTCTCCTCCTCCTCCTGTGGTGCCTCGAGATGGTGCTCAGATGAGGCGCCGCCACCTGCTGGGGTCCTACCGCTCCTAAGTGTGACAAAATCAGCATCAAATAGATCCGAAGAAGTATCATCAAATGGGTCACTAGGAGTGGCTAACTCAGTATGTACTACCTGCTCAGATTTCCTCTTGAGGCTGTTCGGATTGGGCTCTATCTGGGTTGGTATGGCGGCCTTCCTTCTCACCAGGTCCCGCATCTCCTGGCGGAACTCATCCATCTCCCGTCTGAATGTGGCCTGCTGGTCCGTGAGGAGGCGGGCGATGTCATCCAAGGCGGGGCTCTCGTGGGAGCCCGACGGGTGGCCTCTCTGTGGGTGAGGCTGCTGGAACTGCTGTGGTGGGTAAGAGGGGTAGGATGGAGGGTGCTGCTGGTATCCCTGGTGAGCCTGCTGCTCACGTCTCCAAGACTGTCCCTGCTGCTGATAGGGACGCGGACCGTAGGATGACTGCTGCTGATACGCTGGGGGCTGCTGCTGCGGCTGGTGCTGGTCTCTCTGATGGGAGTACTGCCCTCCCTGTCCTGACGGCTGCTGCTGGGGCTGGGCACCATCACTCCCCCACCTGAATCCGGGATGGTCTCGTCGGATCCCAGGCTGGGGACGGTCGTACCAAAATCCCGTTGACATCCATTAACGGCTCGGCATCGAAGGGGGCTGGCGGGAGTACTGCTAGAGGCTGGTCCGGCTGGTAGACCACCATCTGCATCTCTGGAGATAGTGGAGACTGGTAGGTGGGCTGCGGCTGCTAGTACGGCTCCACCTGTACAAGGTGAACCTGTCTAGGCTGCACGGGGGTGCTGGAGCGCTGGGACGAGCTGCTGCTGCTGCCGGCGTCGCCTCGCGACTGAAGACGGGGCTGAGAAGCCGTCTGTGCCTCCTGGAGACACATGAGCTGTGTCTTCATGTCGCTCAAGACCTGTGCCATCTGCTCCATCTGCGTGATACTCTGGCACTGCTTCTTCTCGATCAGCTCCATGCGGTCCAACTTCTCGCTAATGATACCCATGTCTGTAGCTGACGACTCTGCCTGTGCTGCTGCGGCTGCAGACGAACTGGATGGACCTGCATCTACCCGTGCTATCCGCTGGTACTGCACGGGTCCTGGCTGATGTGGCTGGGTCTTCTGAGTATAGAGCCGGGTCTGGGACATCACCATATAGTTCTCTGCCATCTCCTCAAAAATGGCCCAGACCTGGTTGTGGTCCTTGGCGAAATAGGACCCGCCACAAGAAGCATTCACCAGGCCCTGTAGCTCTGGTGACAACCCGCTGAAGAAGCTCTGAACTAGGTTCGGCTTCGTGATGTCGTGGTGCGGGCATCTGTCCAGGAGCTCTCTGAACCTCTCCCAAGCCTCGTGAAACTGCTCGTTGGGGAACATGGAGAAGTTGCTGATCAGGGCCCTCGCTGCATTCGTCCGCCCGAGTGGATAGTACTTGTTCAAGTACTCGGTGCGGAGCTGCTCCCAGGTGTAGACAAATCTCCCCAAATGCTTCAGCCAGGTGGCTGCTCTATCTGCCAGTGAAAAGGGGAAGGCGATCATCCTGATCGTGTCCTGGTCCACATGTCTGTCGTGGACAGTGCTGCATATCATCAGAAACTCCTGAAGGTGGAGGTGGGGCTCCTCTGTAGCAAGTCCATGGAACCGAGGAAGCATCTGCAAGGTGTTCGGGGGGAACTTGAAGTCCCCCACGATAGCTGGAACCACCACCCAATGGTGCATCAGTGTAGATCCGGGGTTGTGCAACTCCCGCATCGGTCTAGGTGGTCCTGCTCCTCCTGCGGCTGCTGCCGCTGCGGCGGCGGCCGCGGCTGCTGCTGCTGCTGCTGCTGCGGCTCGTGCCTGTGCATCTGCATCCGGGATCTCCTCGGGCTCGCTCTGCTGATCTCGCTCTGCTTGGAGCCTCTCCAACTCTCTCCTCATCTCTATCATGAATGCTCCCTGATCGCGGAGCTGCTGCTGGACTGTATCGAGTGATGCGATCAAGGTGGAGTTGATCGCTCCCTGGTCTAGTACAATGTGCTCTGGTCGACGGGAGTGATCATCAGAACTGCCTGCTCCGGCCATATCGACGTCTGCAAAATCAAACGAGCCCAACTCAGGTGCTGTCAAATGTATCAGTCTCTCCTCGGGCTCGTGTCTCTCAGGAAGGTCAGAAAGGGGGTCGAGGGGGAACAGGGTGGAGTCATACTCGGGCTCGGAGAGCGGGTCTGAGTTCTCGCGAGCCAACCTAGATGATGAGGTAGACGCGCCCGAAAGCGGTGCAGCCAGAGGCTGCCTAAGAGACCGTCTACCCATCATCTTGATCTGGCGAGTAGGGCGGATGAGATCTGGAAAAATTATGATCTGAAAACAAACCCCCGGTTCACCAACGCAACGCGAGCTGAAGACCGTGAAAGTTCGGTCAAATTATCTTGTCAATTTTATTTTGGTGAACACTCAAGATATCAGAGCGCTTACGTGACCTGTTGGGATATCCGCTGCTAACCCAACCGACTGGCCCGCACGGAAGAGTCGGTAATCAGTCGGGTTTAGCAACGGGGGGCTCTACCTAGTGTGCGGGTCACTCTCTCGCGCATACAAACCAAGCAATGAGGGGGTTGCTCTCCCCAAGACAAAATTTTTAGGGTGAGCGAGTTTTAAGGTCAATAATCTTAGCAGTCCCAATTTTATGATTTCACTTTTTAGGTATTTTTCAAAGCAAACAAAACGCCTAACGAATTTTTCGATTCTCCTGATTATTAAGTCAAAAACAGGGGGGAGAAGTCGAAAAAGCCGATGCACGAGAAATCAATGATGCATGCAAAGTCAGAAATGCGTACCTGCCTCCAGCTCTCTACATGCAATATGATCCGCGCATAAAATAAAAGGCAGAAATAAAACTAAGCTAAATGATGCAGCGGGAAGCCGAGTCCTAGACGAGCAACTTCTAGCGAAGAACCGTCTAACCGGTCACCGACCTCCAAGCCAAAGGGTCCGGTCTTGGCCCGTCCCTCCCCTGCCCGACAAATCGGGGGTAGGAGTAAGCGCTTTACAGGACGGGCTACGACACGTAGGCTACGGAGGCTAGCGAGTCGGTTATTTTTATTATTTATTTTAAGTAGGTCCAATTACGGTCTATAGGAGCAGATATGTCATTAAGGTGTGTGGATCCTACTTAATTATGTCACAATCACCAGAAAGTCCTAAATCTAGGGGCTCGAGCAAAAACCGCGAAAAACCGGAAAAGACAGAAAGAAAAATAAAACCGCGAAGAAAGCCGCGAAAAACCGCGAGGTCCTAATGGGTCCCCCGAGCACACCGGTGCTCGGCGAAACAGACCCGCTACGGTCACAAGTCCAAAAGTGTCCAAGTCCTGTCCCTGTATTATTACAATAATAATAATAAATGAAATAAAGTCCTAAGCTATCCTCACCCACTCAACTCTCCCTCTCGCTCTCTCCTGCGGCTTCGTAGAGAAAGAAGCCGCCTCCAAGTTCCTCGACTGCTCAGGCTCCTTGAAAGTCGCCTCCGCGGTCCTCGGGCCCTCGCAAGACAGAGAAAAGAGTGGTCAGACCAGTAAAAATAATCAAATGAGAAGAAAAAGAAATGAAAATACAAGTCAGGGTATATATGCAAAAAAATAAAAAATAAAATAAACACACAATATAAAACAAAAATAAAAATAAAAGAAAATCAAAATAAAACAAAATAAAACAAAAAGAAACTAGATACAAAAGCCGCGAAAAGCCGCGAGCTCCGAAGAGCCGCGAAAAACCGCGAAACGAAAAAACGAAAATAAAGACAAAAATACTACTAAGCCGTGCTCCCCGGCAACGACGCCATTCTGATGAGAGCCCCGATTGACTAAGGTAAAGGTACTAAATAGGTCGTTGCGACCTCTATCACTCAGAGTCACTCAATCAAGAAAAATTAGACCACTCTAACAGATAAAATCAATCAAGCACAAAATCAGCGGTCTAGCTATGAGATTAACCTGGTATAGCACCCAGGGTTGAACACAAGGAGCACGGGTTGGCCAGAGGCCTACGAAGTAGTAAAAATAGAATAAAATAAAATACAAGGATTTTTTTAGTGGTTTTTAATAATTTTTATATTTTTTTGGATTTTTAAAAGTGAAGAAAATAAAAGGAAGCAAATAAAAGCACACTTTAGCTTATTATTAAAAGCAACAAAAATCAAGCAAAAATTCAAGAAAAATTGTTTTTATGTTTTTTAGGTTTTTTAGTGTTTTTGGTGAATTTTTGGGATTTTTATAATGTGTATTTTATTTTCTAAAAATCAATCAGTGCTAAAAAGACAAGGTACTGTCCAGCCAGGCCCAAAATCCAAAAATAAAATATTTAAGGATCTCAAAGGGACCTGGAGGTAATTTTCCTGTAAACTAGATAAAATGAGGAAAATTTGAGCACCAAAATTATTGTTTTTGGGTTTTTAATTTATTTATTATGATTTTTATGAGTTTTTAGGTATTTTTGAATTTTTAGGGTTTTTAAGCAATGAAAAATAGCCAAAATTGGCTAGAAAATCAAGAAACACAAAAAGAACAGTAACTAATTTTTTTAGAATTTTTGGGGGTGTTTTTATATTTTTTTGGGATTTTTAATTCTAGACAGTAGCTAAAATAGATTTTTTTGAATTTTTAAAAATAGCAAATAAAATCAAAAATGTCCTCAAAAATTCTCAAAAATCCTACAACATGGCAGGAGCCATGTGTCAAATTTTCATCGAATTTGGAGGTGATTTGATATTTTATTCAAAAATGAAAAGGGGGCACTGTGCACAGGGACTTAAGTGCAAATACCCGAAGATCTGGGGGTCCAGGTGCAATTTTCCCAGCAAGTCACGCGCGTGGCGCGTGCCTGGGGCACTCAGGGACCTTCTGGTAATAAAAACAAGTCCTAGGACCTTTTGGTAACTCGTACCAAAAAGTCCAGGGGCTATGTTGCAAATAACCCACTAAAAGGCGCACATGCGGAAATAAAACGTTCACAGGGGCATAAGTGCAAATACCAGAAAGTTTCTATTCAATCACAAACATCCAGAACTACAGGATAAGTGTTGCAAATAACCCAGACAAAACACGTGGCGAAGCACGTGACAGACACTCACAGGGGCATAATTGCAAATATTAACAAGCACGAGGTCCAATGTGCAATTTACCCGACGTAAATAAAACTCCTAAAATATTTACAGGACTGACACGTAAAACAGAAACTAAGAGGGGGCCTAAGGTAATTTACCCCTTTATTATGTCGACGGCTGGATGAGCGCCACGTAGCTGATCTGACGGTCTCGGATGGCTGGCGCTTCTCTTCGTCCGCACGTGAGCCTGATCGACGGCGCAGAGGAGGACACGTGGGTGATCGAACGGTGCTCAAGTGCTGGTGTCTCTCTCCTCTGTGCTAACGGTCCGGATCAACCCTCGAGATGATCAACGGTGTCTGCTCCTCGATGAATGGACGGCCACGATGAAAACTGGAGCGGAGGGCGATCGGACGGTGGTGGAGGACCTTCGAAGAACAGATGGCCGGCGAGGTTCGCCGGCCTCGTGCGCGTGTTGTAGTCCTCCTCAGCTGCCTCCGAAGATCGGAGAAGGTCGGCGATGACGCTCCGCTGCTGTTGGCGGCCTCCGATGACCCAACCGAGCCCTGGAGGGGCTCCGGCGAGGTCGACGGAGATAAGCTCCTGGCCTGGATGTGAGGGGGCCTCAGATGGCCTCCTCTTGACCTGCAAAGTAACCCAGAAGCTTCGCGGGTCGAGGGCAAAGTGCCTCGACCCGATGAAGCGGCGTGAAGGTGAACTGTGGGTCGGGGCGAGCGAGCTCCGGCGAGCGGAGGACGGTGGAGCTTGAACCCCAGCTCCTGTGCGAGCTGGGTTGAACGAATGGGCGAAGAATGTGCGCGGAGGGATGGCGATGGTGAGCGTAGGTTCCGATGATCGAAAAGATGTGCGATATAGCCGGAATCGACGGAACTCGGCGGTGCTATCATTTGGGGGTAACTCAAAATTAAGCTAAACAAGAAGGCTAGAAGGTTACCTGGGCGATGTGGAAGACTGTGCTGGAGCTAAGGTAGCTCCTGGTCGTCGCCTCGAAGGTTGTCAAGGCCTGAGGCTCGAGCTCCTGCACGGGGCGGAGCACGGCGGCGCAACGTCGCCGGATCAGTGGTCCGGCCACCCCCTCCTCGCTG
This sequence comes from Ottelia alismoides, assembly GCA_037367405.1. NCBI lineage: Eukaryota > Viridiplantae > Streptophyta > Magnoliopsida > Alismatales > Hydrocharitaceae > Ottelia > Ottelia alismoides. Next base: position 366,749 of record JAZKJV010001666.1, read on the forward strand.
CGACACCGGCAATCGAAAGCTGTCACCTCAAGGGATGCAGTGGAGGTCACAGGACGAAGGGTGGAGAGCCAAAGATAGAAATGGAATGCGGCGGAGCTTCGGCTATATACGGCTAGGGGTCCGGAAAGATGGTGATCGGGCGAGCTCAGGAGCGCGCGGATCCCGAGGGAGCGGCTCCGGCGAGGATGTCGGATGCGAATGGAGTGATCCGGACCCGGGATTTGGGGGGTTGGCGATCGGGTCATCTGTGGAGAAATGGGAGAAAACCGGTCGGGCACAGAGGACCCGGCTCTGGTGGTCCTGGGGGGGGAGTTGACCGGGGGTCAACAATCCCCCGTGGACCAATCAGAGCCCGCCAAGCTTTAAATTTTTATTTGATTTTTTTGGGCCATAAAATGGCCGAATTTCGAAAAACTTAAAACATGAAAAATATTTATTTTATTTTTCTCTATTTTTTTGGTGATTTTTAATTAATTATTGGAAATAAAAATAAGGTATTTACATAGTATAGCTATACATAGGTATATATACAATATATGGTTTTTAATTTTGATTTTTAATTAGTTATTTTTATACAATTTTATTCCTATTTTATATTTTATTTATTTATAGGATAAAATGAGGAATAAAAAGATATTTTTATTTGGTTTTTATTATTTATATACATAGGTAAAATAAATAGTTATATACAACTATGTACATGGCATATGTACAATATATTTTTGTATTTTTAATTTTTGTTATTTTTATTTGATTTTTGTTTTAATTCTTTTTATTTATTTTATTTACAATATAACATAGAATATTTACAAAAAAAAGGTTTTAAAAATAATTTTATTTATTTATAAGGTTAAATAAATAGAGAAGGTGGTCTATGTACAAGGTGAAGGGGTATTTTTGAATTTTTGATTTTTAAATTTTTATTTCGTTTTTAATAGTTTATAAATATGTACACAATATATACAAGCATATTTTTGGGTGAGGAAAATATAATTTTATTTATTTACAAATATATATACACATGAGCCCCTATCTCCCTCTACTTGGCTTTTATGCGGTCAGGCCCATGCTGAGCCCTCCCTTGGGTTAGGTTGCTCAATATTTATTCTAAATATTTCCCTCTTTTTCTTTTTCATCTTTATTCTTTTATTTTTGCACAAAAACATGCTAATTATAGGTATTTACAAACATGCATGCTTTTGCTAATTATTCCTATTTACACATATCTACATGCATTTGCATAGGTTTTTGTAGCTAAAATATAAGAATAAAGAGTGATGAATGGGTATTCATCATTGACCTCCTTCCACGTCTGTGCAATCCCGCCTCAACCTGTGTGCAAGCGGCTGCTGCAACTGTCCGCACGTTTCCTGTACGGTCACGCCCCTCCACCTCGTGCGACCACACCTAGGTGCAGCCAGCCCCTACCACTACGTGACCACCTCTCCAGCCCTCGTAAAGCAGCAAGTGCCAACCCCACCTGCATGCCCATGTGGTCCCCTTGGAGCCCACCTCCCCCGCAGCCATCGCCGCACCTCGTTCATGCTCCCCCATCAGCCTCCAGTCCTCGCACGAGCAGGACCCCCGCACCTCTGTGCTCTCCCGACTACCATCCCATGCCTCCTCTGCCTCCCTGTCCACGCACCTGCCACCCGCTAGCAGGAGACCCTCATCGCCAACCATCTCCCTTCGCGTACGGCCTGTCCACACATCGGCGTGCGCCAACAGCCGCACACCTCCCTGGACAAACCCTCTGCGAGCATGGCTGGCTGGCTGCCCCCTCGCGGCCGCCAGCCGCACGCCTCCGCCAGTGCTGCAACGCCGCCCGCACCGCTTCCCTCACATACGTGCCATATCAATCGTGGGAGGAGTGGGTCCCTAGAACCCACGTTCTTCCTGTAAGGTCGTTTTAATTATTTTATTTTTTGGAAAATTTGCATTCTTAGCACATAACATTTATTTAATTCCAAAACTACCTTTGAGCCTATTTTATTTGTTGAGTTTTAATTTGGAATTTTTACCCAGTAGACTCTATAAACTTTTTAAATTACCTCTACGACCTTTTGCATAACGTAATTATCCCCATCGACCCTGTAAATTACTCCAAGAACCCCTACGGGCTTCAAACAAATTTCCCGGAGGGTTCATGAGGTAAGAGTTGGCAAGTTTACAGGGTCGGTGGGGGGAATTAGGTTGTTTTAAAGGTTATGGAAGTAATTGGCAAAGTTTATAGGGTCTGTCAGGTAAAAATCCCTTTTAATTTATGTATTGCAAAGACACCCCTGCATTTACGTATTAATTTAGACATTTATTTCGCATCATTTATTTATACAAAAATAGCATTTTGTTTATAAATTAATTCTGTACATTTTTTCTATTTATTTAGATTTTTATGAGCATTGAATAATTTATTAAAATCAGAGTTTGAAATTCAGTGACATTTTACCCATTTATGCTCTGAAATTCGAATATACTTAAATATTGCTCCAAAAATTATGCAAAAATCATTTTTAATGCTTCTCGGTGTCCTTTAATTACTATCGAAATTTCATCACTAATGGATGTGTCTTTTGCCTAAAATAAATTATTTAGTGATTTCTCTAATTGATTTTTAGTTAAATCCACTAATATCATTTTTGTGAAATTTCAAGTCTCCTAGATTGCTCAATAAAATATGTACTTGAGATAATTTTGCTTCTGGATAATTTGATTTCATGGATTAATTAGGAATTAAATACTCACATTCACTTTGTTTTCTGTAAAAAATTCGTAAAAAATCATATATTGTCAAAAATTCCAAAAATATTCATGTAGATTCATTTCATCATGTTTAAGTTCCAGTAAATTTTTAATAATTTTTTGATATCATGTGCATGAAAAATTATATAAAAACATCAAAAAGTTTGCATTTTTCATTATTACATTTTAAATCTAAAATTAAAAAAAATACATTTTGCATTCATCGTTGGATTAGGTTTACAGGGAAAATAAAATCTGGTTGAATTTGGATTAATTTCATATTAAAATTAATATGGCTAAATGGCTTATTTTTTCAATAATGTGGTTCAATCGCATTTGTGCATTTGCATTTATTTCGCATAAAAAAATTATCAAAAAATCCCGCTTGCAAAACCTTTAGCTAATTCGTATAATTTGAACCGACATTGTTCCTTTGCCTCCTTAAGTCAACCCTGGGGCTTGCCCAGGTCAAAAATACATGGAACCTTACATTAATTATTCCATTGGTATATCGATTCTTGTGGTTATTTTTTGATTGATCTTGATTGTCTGACTACAACAACGTGACTCATTTAATTAGGGCATCTCAGCGACTAATCAATGAACGACTTACTGTATTAAGAAGGATGGCTCGTGTGTACATTGATACTATCACTACCATAGAAGAGGTTTAAGTTTTGATGGGCTTACTGATTTCTGAACGAGAACATGCACAACAAATGACATTACTACATGCATAATGGGTTAGTGAGAGTGGCATCATATCTTATTAAATATTTATTTATTTCTCATTAATTTTTTTATTCAATTCTAATTATATAAATTGTACTGATGCAGTGACGACAGTGATGAGAGGAGGCGACTCTTCCTTCGGGAGAGGTAGCTATGGCAAATGTGGTGGTTCTGGTAACTGACAACTGCCTCCATCTCAACATGACAGTTATATATATAATATGATATATTTAATATAAAATTTACATTATTATTTTTGTTTTATAATTATACATCGATATGGTGTGCTATTGATTTCAAGTTGCAACCAGTAGATCATTGAACCCAGAGATGAGTGCCTTGGTTCAAAACTGCATCTCTCTTGGGATGGAGGTTCCCTCGCACCTTCTTCGATATGCGGAGTCTACTCTAACCTGTCCATCCCCTTTCCGATGAACATCAACTTACTATGTGATCTTCACGCCATGAGGATGAGCCTATGCTATATGTGGAGGATGTACATGATACTCCTACCTTGGCTCGTCCTACCACCTCCACAGGCGTGGCTCAAGCCCCCCATAACTTATTGAAGATCCTGACTGATGGATATATCTTCCTTGATTAAATTTCTAAATTTACATACTATTTTTGATCTATTATATCAAACTTATTTATATGATGAAGTTGATCGATACAACTATACACTATATGATCAACATAATGTAGCAAAGGAGCTGTGCAAGGTCTAGAAGAGATTCTGAGATTGTGAGGACTACATATGTACTCGTATGAGTCCATCTAATCAGTAGAGGATCTTGGACAATGTTTACGTAAGTAATTTATCCGTATATGTTTGAGAGTCCTTTTGACTCATATATGTTTGATAAAATACATTTCAAATGGAGGATACCTATGACATCCATACTGAGTATACTCGGGGGATATTTCGTATCCTCTGACTCACATGGCCAGTAATGGGATTACATATAGCATTTATAGGTTTAGAAAGGCTACATTGGTCAAGTTGGAAGGGGAGGTTAATTGGGAGAGGGCCAAAGAATTCTTCACATCTTGATGTACTTTTGAAAGGTATTAAGTAATAATTTGCTCACTATTATTTTAGTGTTTGACATCCTTACTTTATCCGCTTCGAAAAGATGGAGTTGATATTGTGATCTCTTCACTTCTGAAGATTTTGGGAGATGTTCTCTTGCGGGAGGGACCAACAGAGGGAGGTAAGGGATCAAATCTAATACTGGTGCCAGGAGTTTTGGGGTAGTGAGGGCTGAATTGGTAAGTATTCATCACAATACATCATCAACCTACTTCATTTTGGATATTAATGGTAGGCGACAATGTTAATAGACACTTGTTAATATTGGTGTTCATTTTTGTATTGTGACAATATGAGGCTTCCCAATATGAACCGACACTTAGGAAATGGTGGGCGAAGACCCACATACGGGGCGATCAGTGGTCCACACAAGAAGCCCAGACTGTGACGGTGAGGATTCTTGGATTTTTCACAATCCTTTTAATTCTGGAGTAGAAATCTTAAGTGTATATTGTAAAAGTTGTCTTCAACATTCAGGACCTCTACGATGAGCACTTCGCAAAGAAGTATGGCTCCCTTTCCGACGAGGATCTCTCACTATTTGATGTCAAGGTCTGGTAGTATGTGATCGATGGATGACGGGTTGGCCCCAACCATCGGTAGGCCTTAGGGGGGCTCCACCCCAAATTCTCATCGATGTGTAGTTGCGATACTCAGGTGTCATGAGAATATATGGCACCCCACCATCGTAGTATACACATTCATCTGTGGCACCTCCTCCAAATCCGACACAGATTAGCAAAATATCCACCAATACTGGTCATATTTTGAACTTCATTAGTGGGGTGGAGAAAAAACTCGAGCGTTGACTCACTTTTCCCAGACAGGAATCCCTAGAATCTCAATTCATAATTTGGTAATTACATATATCGTATTTTATTTATTATTGCAGGATAGAATTACTAATATATTTTTAGAAATATAAGGGTATTCATTGGGGTGGAAAGAAGGTCATCGACCATCACGATGAACGGAGTGACGAGGACGAGGACGACAATGAAGATGAGGAGAAACCTAAGGTCAAGACATAACGGTCGGTTCGTCGCGGAGTTGTCATCCACGAGAGGGATGCCGAGGCAGAGTAGAGAGCATAGAGGGAGAGTCAAAGACAGAGAAGGAAACGAAAGGGGACGTGCATCCTTCATCGATGGAAGAGGTGAAGGATTTGGCACTCGATGACATCTAGAACAATGCAACTTATATTTTAATATTCACAACTCTTTGTCGTTAACATTTTGTTTCTAAGTTTAAATTGTTCTTGCGATATATTGTGTTGTGGCATATGCGAATGTGGAACGCTTTGTGATCCTTGATTATAAATGTGGATATACTTGTAATTCTTGATTGCAAATGTGTATATACTAGTGTTGCTTGATTGTGAATGTAGATAATATGGAACTAGTGTATTGTTGTACATGTATATTTTTTATATGCTTGTACATGTATATGTAATCGCGAGGGAAGTACAGAAATGAAGCAGGTAATATTTTTTTGCTCTGATATCAAAAAATACGACTACATGTAGTCCCTTATGTAGTCGATTTGGTGCGGTTTTTCATATACAAACAACAACTATTACGAACATGAAGGACCACCGTGCTCACACAATATGACAACAATGTATCGTAATTGTTTTCGCGGCACCCCAGGTGTGACGCAACCTTTTCAACTACTTGTAATCGTATATGCCCAATACGACCATATTGCGACTATAATACAAGCAGAATGGGACTACATTTGTGCTCGTATTATCTACAATTTCTTATAGTGTAAATATGGGGAGGCTAAATGGATCAAGAATAATATGCTCATATTCTAAATAAATAGGTTCTTAATTCATGACATTCTAAAAATGGCAGCATACCTTCTTGAATGCACAAAATATAGTAATAAAATTGAGATATGATAATGAATAATTTAAGGATTTTTTACACTTGTTGTTGAGAAGTCTTTCCAATAATATGTGTACCTCTAGCTCCTTTGCAATTACGTTTATATTTCAAAATTTATATGAAGCTCACAATGTTTCCCTTTTGTTAATGTACAGGGGTACAAGTGTAATAACAGAACGATGTTATTATGAAACTTGAAAGAATATATAAGAATAAGTGTAATTGCAAAAAAGTGACGACGTATATATTATTGCAAATACTCATAAAGGTACACTTGTAAACATCTTATAAATTTATTTTATTTTTTTCATTTATGTTGTTACATGTATAATAATGAATATTATTTGTTATAATACTATCTTTTTATTCTTTAAGTTTATAACGAATATTATATTGATTGCTATGGTACTCATAGAGAAACATTTAAGGGTTTTTGTCACTTGTGTCCCCTTTAACGTCTGCAATATTAGTTTCACTCGTGCCCCTCGGTAAGTTTAGCCATCAAGAAATGAACCAAGCCATGGTTTATTCAAACCAAGGTGTAAATAAGAAGGGTGTATTTGTCCTCCCCTGACATTCCATCCCGACCTCCTCCTCCGCCCAGCCCCTCCGCCCTGACATCCTCCTCCCCCAGCCCCTCGGCCTCCGTTGAAGCACTGCGCAGCCATCTGAATCAACCCCCTCTGATCTCAAGCACCATCAACTTCAATCATATTGGCCTCAAATCAAGCACCATTCAGTCCAAGCAGCCTTCTGTTGTTGCAAGAAAAACACCCACCACGTATAGAACAACACATAATTTTGGTTCCTCTAAGCTGTCAATGTCAGAGGACTTTGAAGGAACGAGAAGGCCAGAAGGGGGTGGGTCGTTAACCATCTGCTTCCTGAATTCCACCTGACCTCATTTTGATTCCTCTAACCTGTCAATATCTGTTCATTTGAGGTTCTTCAAAATTGATTCTTGAGTGGATTGATAAGTTTTTTTTATTTTCCGGCGGAGATTCCGTTGCAAGATCTTGTAGGTAGGATTCATCTGTAGCATATAGCTTCATCTCTAGACGGGATGGAGTAGCAAAGAGCCCTAGATCCATATGAAGAGGAAGACAACTTTGTTGTTATTGAAGCAGACTCTATTAAACATCAGCCGCTGCAGCAAACATCTTTTGCAGCCACGTCTGATGAGAATAACCTCTGCCACGAACACGAGCAATTCCAGGAGCAATAGCATCTCTCTTACAGTGCTGCAACAAGAACTAACTAAGAGCATCGATCAATTGTGACTCACCTTCATTAAGAAATTGGATATTTACACCCATACCAATGAATAATTTAGTAATTATGTACATAATCCTGCATAATCATGAATTAGTCGAGAAACTTCGAGTAATGGTTAACTTTTACACATGATAACCATATGTTAGTTGACGTGAGTTATTGTGGACGGCCATTGACTTGGACGAAAATGCCTCCGTGTTTGATGATGGGGCAAAGTCATTGCAGGTACCCTCCCAATGGCTAGAAATTTGACCGTTGGTCTCCCCTCTCCTTGGATTCTTGTATAACTTTAGGGGATGAAGCACCATGGGTGTGCTATTTTTTAGGGAGCTCATACCACAAAATTTGTACATAAAAAAATACGGTCAAGGTCATTTGAATCCTCATCTAGTGTGCATTGTCGTTGCGGTGCAGAGGCCACTATCAAGCCCTCCAGGAAGCCGTGGAGCAAAGGAGCAAGGTTCTTCACATGCTGCTTTAAAACGTGCGATTTCTTTCAGTTGATGGATGATGAACCGCGGATCTACCCTCTTTAATGGTGTCTAATTGACGTTTTCGTTGCAGTCAGATAAATCCGGATCAATCAAAAATAACCGCACAAATCGATGAATCGTCGAATGAAATAACGCGTGGTTTTTATGTTTGTTTAACCTGGGCAAGCCTCAGGGTCGACTCAAGGAGGTAAAGGAACAATTCGGGATCAGATTAGAGGGATCAGATTGCGGTTTTCCAAGTGGTTTTTTTTAAATTTTTTTACGCAAGACATGCAAAATCTAGCCTGTTTACAAGTTAATTCAGAAAGGTGATCAAATCAAGTCCAAAAATTACGAAACTTGGTCAGATGATGAAATGCAATGAAATTAAGGTTCCCTATTTTTTAGAATTTTCTGACACTTTACAATTTTTTTATGAATTTTTTACTGAAAACAGAGCGACTGTGAGTCTTTAATTCCTAATTAATCCACAAAGTAAAATTATCTAGAGAGCTATTTATCTCAAATAGATATTGTCATAAGGAATCCAGGAGAGTTGAAATTTCTTAAAAATATTATTCGTGGAATTAATTAAAAATCAATTACAGAAATCACCCTAGAAATTATTTTATGCAAAAGACAACTCCTAATTGGACAAAATTTGGACTGTAATTAAAGCACACTTAGAGGCATCATCTACAATTTTTTCACAATTTTTGGATTAATAAATATGGCTATGGAATTTCAGAGCTTAAATGGGCAAAATATCACTGATTTTCAATCTCTGATTTTTAATAAATAATCTAACGCTCACAAAAATGTAAATAAATCGTCAGGAGATAAAGATTTTGTTGCTCTACAACATGTTATTTTTCATTAAAATAAATGATGAAAGATAACTATCCAAATAAATGCTCAAACACAGGGTTGTTCGTGCAATTACATAATCAAAATGGAATGAACTGAAATGTGCTCAAGGTCACTTTTGGAGTTAGATAAATATGACGGACTTAATATGCAATTTTCACAATGAAATTAAAAATAGATAAATAAACCTCTGAATCTTCAATCCCACGCTAGGATGAAGGAAAAGGCCAGCGGCTAGGGCTCGAGGATGGCAGCGCGCGTGGAGGGGCGCGACCTCGGCGGGGCAGTCTTGGAGAATGAGTGGGTGGTGCAAGGGCGTTGCGGGGCCGTGCGGCTGGGCTGCCGCAGCTAGAGGTGTAGGGTGGTCACGCGCAAAGGCGGTGCACATGGCGGCGCTGGGGAGCAGGAGTGCGGCCTGCGGAGGAGATAGTGGCGCAGCGGGCAGGGGCCGCGGCGAACGGCGGCACGTGGTTGAAGCTGGGGTGCGGTTGGCGTGAGAGGAGGCGTGCGACCAGGAGGGCACACGCAGCGACTGGTGGTGATCACGCGTCGTGCGGGGCGCGGGCGAGGTGGATGTGCTCAGCCGTGTGCGACGGAGTGGGACGGGCGGCTGGAGGTGTGTCAGCCAGGCAGCACGCACGGGGGACGATGGAGCTAGCGCGCACGCCTCGTCGGTGGTATGCGCGCGACCAGGGGAAGCAGGCGGCCTGGAGTGAGGACGGCGCTGCTCGAAGTGGCAGATGGGTGGTGCGCCGCGCGCGAGGGCAAGGTACGGCGGCGAGGGGGGAACAGCAGGTAGGAGATGGAGCGGTGGGCTGCGCGGGGCTCAACGGTGTTGGCCGCGCGGCTGGAAGGCCTGGGCCGCGCGCTTGGAGGAGCTGGCGACGGTGGCGCAAGCCAAAGGCGTGGAGGCAAGCAAGGTGGCGGGCAGCCTCGTGAGGTGGTCGGGGGTGGAGCAGCCAGGAAGGGGCGGCTACAGCTCCTGCTTTATTTTTTGTATTTTCTTTTTGCAAATTTTTTTGTATTTTCTTTGTAAATAGTAGAAAAATTTAGAGGTGAAATAAATATGTGATAATGATAATGGTGGTGGTGGTTGATGAAATGATTTTTGTGTGATGAACAAGATAAACAAATGTTAGATAAAAAAATGAAATGACAAGGGAAAGGAGGAAATTACTTACCTGTGATTCGTCGAAAGTGGAGTCGCGGTGTGCGGATTCCATCGTCGCTTCGATCAATGCCCGACGAGGCACCGAGAAGGTAGATCTCTTCCAAGAAGGAGGAGTGACGAAGGTTGGGAACCTTCGGATCTCGCCGTGATCAGAGGTCGTCGCTCGACGGTGATTCTCGGTAGCTGTCACCTATAGATATCCGGAGCTCTCTCTCTCTCTCTCTTCTGTCAAAAATGGCAGATGAAAAAGAATGGTGGAGATTGGTGGAAATAAAAAGGGAGAGGAGAGGGAAGTTGGAGAAGAAGTGGGGAGAATGGAGTAGTGGGGAGAGTGGTGACTTGGAGTGGAAGACAAGTAAGGGGAGAAGAGGTAAAAGGGAGATAAAATAAACAAAATAATAAAATAAAATAGTAAGCTACTAAAAATAATTAAAACAGTAATATAATAATAATAATAAATCTGAAAATAATAAAATAAATCTGAAAATAATAAAATAAAGGGGTGACATGTGGAGGCTCTAGGAGTTGCCACATGTCGCTCCGAGAAAATTCAAAAATTAAATATAAACAAAAATAAAAAAGAAATAACAAAAAGGATTAAATCAAAAAGTGGTCAACACAAAAATTGCTCATCTCGACGAGATCTACAACTTTCGTGAAGGGCTGAAAATCAGATGAAATCATTTGTATAAAATGTATTTTTGGGTGGTACCTTATAAATATAAAATACCGCATTTTATCTTTTGTATTTTTTTTGTCATTTTTTAAAAAAGAGAAAAATCAAAATAAAGTTAGAAAAAATATGAAAGGAATATTTACAACTTAATCTAAATTTTTTGGATTTTTTAATAATGAAGAAAATAAAAGGATAAAATGCGAGGGCATTTTGGTCAATATGCACAATATTCAAAAGGGGCTCAAAACTCAAGTTTTGCATACGAGCTCCGATTTTAATAAAATTGGTCTTGTTTTGATGGTCTTTGAATGTATATTACTTTAAAAGTGAGTAGACCTAATTCGGAGGTTGTATGAGAGAGATATGCGCATTTTAAGGCTCTTTAGTTTCAAACTTGGATTGGGGTTTTATTGGTCAATTTTACAAGTTAATATTTTTTTTAATATTTTTTCTTTATTAGTGTTAGTAATATATACACTATGGAGTTGGTTTTATTGGATTCGGAGTTAGTATAACGTATATACAAATAATGTATTTTATCTAATATACAGGTGAATATTTACAAGTGAATTTGGCTTCTTATTTAATGCAAATATGAATGCTAAAATGCAAATATTATGCTTGCATGCATGAATGTTAATTATGCAAGATAAGGAGAAATATGCTGCTATTTACTCGAGAACAAAGCTCTATTTTCAACTTTAGAGTGATGAATCACAGATTCATCAATGGATCAACCATCATTTCATCGTGCATCGGGAAAAAGGGAAATCGAGGAATATGGGGATGATCGAGGTGCGGCCCATTTATACAAGAAACATCAAGATATGAACGAGAATGTTAGAGATATATTGTCTAACTTGAGAGCAATAGTGTTATGGCTGAAAGCAATTTTGCTTGTTTGATTTTAATTGGTATGGTATTGATACACATGAGTTTGAAATGAAATACATGTTATACACTCATCATTAGGTTTCATGAAAATACATGTTGTACACTCATCCAAGGAGGCATCAAGAAATGCACATCAAAAGCATCATGGATCCTCATACAATACAGAAAGCAACATCAAACTTGTGTTGAACATAGATGAGGCCATATAATCACTGGAAACCTACTTGTAAACATTAATTATGATAAAGCATTGTTCATGTACAGATACAAAACCGACATACCGATAAAAAACCGACATGCAATATCATTCATACAACTGCAAGCCAAAAATTACATCACCATGTATTAACCATGACCTTTCACTCCAGCGAGATTGCAAAAAGTGTAAACAATGTCGCAAGTATTGTTCATACATATGTATACTGAATAAAATGGCACATTTCTAAGCACTCCAATTGTAGGTCACAACTCAAAAAACCATCAAAAAGCATCCGGTCCAACTGCAGGTCTCTATGCCTTTCCTACAAGGATAAATAATGAAGCCATTCCATATCTGCAAGGTCATTCCTAAGACTTTATTAGAAGAAGTGTACCTATGCTTGATACATTGAGCATGAAGGTTCATCTGGGAAGGCCTCCACATCATGTGTTCTCTTTCATCCACGCCCTCGTGTTTTTGAGCTTCCTACTTCTTTCTCCCTTGTCGAAGAAGTCCCTGATCTAAGACCAGTTCCACTAAACAAAGAAGAGATTACTTTGCATTTGATGGTAAGTAAATAAAAAATACAATTTGTAAATCATCCTCAAATACCTTCAGTTGACCAATGCATATTGTGTGCTAGTAGAAGCTTGCATTGCGGGGCCTATCGCTATTCTTCGATTTGTTCCTGTTGGTGCATTTTTTGGCTCCTTGCAAGTACAAGCTTGGTGCCCAAATTTGCCACGCCTACTACATTTATGCTTTATTTTACTCTCATTCCTCGTTCGAATGTGCTTCTTTCATGGTCTTCCTAGAAGTCTTGTTGTACGAGGTGGTTTCACCTTGAATGACAAAGAACCTGGAGCTAGTTGATAGTGTCAGGTAGTTGGGGATATATAGCCAGTGGATTAGGCTTTCCTATAATGACCCACCTTGTAAAAGTCATCCACATAAGTCTCACACCCACTCTTCTGATGATGGCTAATGTTGTTGCGGCATGTGTGCATGGAAGGTCGCAAATTTACCATCTTCTACAAGAGCATTCACGAGCCCTAAGGTCCAATGCGTATCTCCTCGAAGGAGATTCCACTTCTACATGGCTATCATCAGCTCTCCTGACAATGAAACAGTTTAGGTCTCTTGTGATGCCTCTAACGTAGAACAAGGCAGATGGTACCACATTTTCTTTCCAAACCCTTATTTTCGAAGTCTTTCTTCCATTGTGGTCATCAATTTTTGCCTTATCCAATCAATAAGCTCACATATAGGTAGGTTTGTTGCCGGTGATATCCACGCATTGAAGGACTCGCTCAGATTATTAGTCAGATAGTGGCACTTTACTTCTTTTCCAAACTGATGGTGGCTCCACTTTTCATTCACATGAGATAGGTATTTGCATGCAACTATGCTAAATTTGCACTCATCTCCCCTGCATATAGATGTGACTCTTACTGCTCGCTTTTGATATATCTAACATCAAACTCATGTTTCAGACAGTATGTGCATAAAGCAAACTTGAAGTCATCGTGTCCATCGAACTATGTCCAACTGATAAGTTGGTAATGCCAGGGTCATTGCCAATCTTGGATTGAAATCATCTAAGTCCTCTAATTTCGAATCCAATAGATAATGGTAGCTTTTCTCAGACTCAGGACCATTGAGTTCATCATTGACTTCATTTCACTTGTGTTATCAGCAACAAACTCATAGTCATCAGAATCACTAATGTTAACCAATTGGAATGGGACCGCAACACCCTCTATGATCTAAGTATATGCGATTGATGAGAGGATACAATTGGTGCCTCTGTTTGGATAGGACTCATGTAACTCCTGGATTCTTCACCAACTACCTCATCTACCTCTTCATACAAGGGATCAACCTCCATGTCCATGGTGATATTTTCCATGTCAATTTCCATCTGGACAACTTCCTCCTCAATATCATCGTTAGAGATGCCCCCCGTGATTCACATTTACTACTTAAAGCACTCCACTATAGGTACAGAGGCTTGTTTTAGTGTGGAATAAGCTCTGGTTTGAGCGACTTCTAGCGCAAAGTCCATTGGTTCTTTGGTTGCAGGTGTATCGAGGAGAGCGAGAGAATCAAGTGACTCAATAGTGTCTTGGCCCGCATCCGCATTCTCTTCCACATTGGGACATGCTTCTACAAACTCTTCATCAAACTCGACAACCAACTCAATATGTGTCCCGTTTTGATGCAAGTGAAACATCTCCATCAAGAAGTAAAACAACTTCATACCTGTTTTAATTAGAATTTGGAACTTTGTAGCTCAAACGCAAGGAGTTATTCGCTTGGAATGGAACGACTTCTGCAATATCGTAGATGATGTCGAACCAACAAGTGTAGTTCGGGTTCAAGCCTATAATGACCTTCTTTCCCAACAAATACCTATCACCATCATGTCCTCTTTCCTTCTTGAAGTAGCCCCCATATTGGATGTATATGCCTTCACGCCCTTCGAACCACCCCTTCCTAAAAGATACATGCATCCACCATTCCCAGATGGTCAGTTTGACCTTCGAAAGAGGTTTAAAGGGAGAAAATCAACTTGGATGAGTATCACATTTGCTTTCGCTCCTCCTCGATGATGCTCGGTGTTGGAGGACGAAGGAAGGTGGAGGAGAGGCTTCTTCGTTGACTTGGAGAGGACAATGGAGAGTTGAAAGCGGGAGGGAATGGGGGTGACACAATCCAGGGCGGGAGGGGTAAACCCATCTCCCTTCATCTATTATTCATGATTTGACATGCGGCATCATCATGGCTGCCCACGTGCACACGAAGGGTGGAATCGACTCCTAGTCGCTCGATTTACCTTGATTGGAGCGACTTAACTAGGGCGGAGTAGGTGGTAACCCAACCCTAGTTAGGCACTAACGCTTCACGTTACGGACGGTACACATGTGACCAGCACCCATTATTCAGGGTTTCACGAGTAATTCATGATTGCGCGGGGTTATTTATATAATTATGAAATTACTCAAAATTATGTATGTAAGTATCCCTTAAGAAATTGCATGTTTAAAGTTGGAAGCACAATCCATACGGGAAATTCATGAGCACCCAATCTCGGTTTGAAGTATAAACCAATCTCATCAAGAGCATTTTTTGTCTCCCAACCTTCCATGGATTCTGAGTCTTGATTCCCCAAACGAATTAACATGTCTATAGTCAATTACTCCGAACTGAACAATGCCTTCAAAAATTCAACTATCCATGCACAGTAGAATCATTTTGCGTTCTTAAATTTTGAGATAAAAAGTAGGATGGGTAGGCCATTCTTTCAATACTACCAACCATCAAATCATCTTGAAATAAAAGGCACTCAGTCAATGCACTTAGTTATGGCAAAATACAGATCAACAGCGGTTCATAAATTTCCAGAAATGAAGTGAGCAGTGCAGTTTTGTATCAAATAACTCCATTACCTAGCATTGTAACAACACCGATCTGCAGGAGACAGACACTCAACAATCTGCAAATATCCAAACGTCCCAAAAGAAGCCCATCATTTATTGGACTTTTCCCAGGTTTCTTCTCGATCACCTCATCCATATACATAATGACCTTGCCTTTGTATGCATCGGGGGTCTTGCAATTTCGGACGTCACCAGCAAATTGCTTTTTTCTCGTTGCTCGTGTATCTATTGAAATATGCCTTAAAAACCGAATCGTTTGCGATTCGAGTATATTATGTAAATAGATCTTGGTCGATCCGATTAAGTACATATTTTTAGATCCGATTAGGATCCGTTTACCGAATAACCCTCCATATATGTAATGTAGGGTTAAGGCATGAGTGATCAGATAATCTCGTTGCAGAAGAGCTGCCACCTTCTAGGTTTTGTACTCTTTTTTTATGACATTGGAACCTTCTCTTTGCTCATGGTTTTTTCCCTGCTACACCGGTGGAGTTTTTCCGCATAAATTATGTGTGTTCTTCGTGATTGCTTACTTGTATTTGATTGTGTGTTTGGACAGTCTTCTACAGTATCACGGAGCATCAGATGACGTTGGGTTTGAACCAGAACACACACAACAGGTGGGACGATCAGCTCCAGTTCGTGACCATAACCTATTTTCAGGTGAAGCATCCGGCCTCCCTCCTCGGCTCTGACTTTGAAATCAACTCCGACTATCTTTAGATAATGGAAGAATTTGGCCTCCATTAGCAGGATTTCAGAATTTTTTCCTACCAAAATAACATTCTCGATCAGAATTTACCAAGGAACGGTAACAGTATCAGCAGTTGCGCACCATTCAAAACTATTTTTTCCAGTCTCATTTCAATGATAGGTTGATTCTTGCATTCAACAAAATGACAGGCTGATTATTTCTAGTGCATAAAATGCGGTTGTGCTGACCTAATTAGTGAATAAATGGAATTAGCATTGCCAAATCATGTCAATCACTCACGCAAGAAAGCTTCACGTGCTCTTCTTCAATCATACATGGATTTAAATTTTTTTTTACACCTCCTTTTTACATATTTTCATTTCCAGAAAGATTTAGGTGTACAATACTAATTGACTTGAGAATGTCGTTTTAATATGGATCGATTTGAAAAGCTCATTTAATTCTTCAATGCGGAAGTGTTCTCTGTAAATCTTAGTCCACAAAAACGATCGTTCAGTAGTTGTCTGGGCATGCAATTCAAACACCAAGGTTTGACTCTTGCACTTCTCGCAAATAAAACTCAATCAATTTTTTGGTTGTGGCAGTTTGGTGCATGGGAGACGGATCGTCTGTTGCAGGTGGGAGGACAGCAGAGTCTGTTGTTGGCGTGTGCGCCGCGGTTCGCACGATTTTACCTTTTTTTGTGGGCTCGTACCTTGTAAAATCATGTGAACCGCTCGATCGTGATCGAGCGGCTCACGTGACCACAGCATAGGATCCTCTTTGTGGTGCATGAGAGTTGGGTGCCAATGGCTTGGGCGTTGGTGGATTGGATACCGGTGGATTGGGCTTTGGTAGGTATAAAGGTCTCGTGTTTGTCGATATGGGTCTAAGGAGGAAGAAGAGGCTGAAAAAGAAGGTAAATAGAAATTTTCATTTTACCCTAAGGCATGTTTGGTTGCTGGGTTGGACTGGGTTAGGTTGGAGTACACCGATGTACCCCTCCTTCTAACCCTCTCAATCCTCCTCACAGTTTACTATTGGATACAATTTACTATTCACTAGGGTACCCCAACCCAACCCAGTCCAACTCAATAACCAAACAGGCTCTAAGATTTGTTTTTAATTACGCATGTATACAAAAGTTAAGGTTCATGTAAGACGTGGATGTATGACACAAAGGTACAAGTGATAAAACTGCTAGGGATAAAAAGAGAGGGGCGCCATAAAATCGAATTATATAGGGATTTTTACACCCATAACCCTAAGTAATTTTATAATAACATTCATAACCCTAAATAATCGTGAATTACACTCAGGATCCTGAATAATTGTGCCGTCTTACATCCATAACCTTCCATTACTTTACTTCATTAACTCAACCAGACATTGAGTTAATCTAACTAATCAAAGATCTGATGGTTAGGATTAACTTAAATAAAAAGCATCTCATCCCAGAGTCAATCATACCGGCATGTCTTCGCATGTGCTAGCGGGTCGCAGGGGGTGTTCGCGGGACAGGGGAAGCGGGTCGTAGGTGCTAGCGGTGGGCTTCGCGGGACAGGGGAAGCGGGTCGCAGGTGCTCACAGTGGGTTTGGAGGCGGGGTGGTGGGGGGGGGGAACCAGGTCGCAGAGTGGGGGCTTCACCGGAGTGCCATCTCTCGTGGAGGAGCAATAGACATCTAGGATCTACAAGTACTATTGGATGAGGCCTTATCGACTTAGATCCAATAGTTTACCTTGCAAACATCACAGAAGCTCTCCTGCAAACCAACAGCAATCGCAAGCTGTGATTAAGGCACGATGAGGTAAGATGCAAACATGGTTCCACAAGCCTTTATAAAATAAATCATGATGTTCATGGAGAGATGGTCCAGGAATCAACCGGAGGGAAACAAAGAGAACATTTTTACATCAAGATGTAATCTCAGGCATCAATGTCTTTCTTTATGCCGACTTGAGAACTTGCTGCTCATAGCATTCCTATGAGCTTACGTTCAGACACGAACTTCAGCAATCGATAGGTCATTTCTATAATTGGCCACTTGACCATAGCATAGGTGCAGAAGGGGAGGACACCGGAGAAGACGCATATGACGACGGCGAGCCACAGCATTTTATGGGCCAGCACGACGTACATCCCGGTGGCAAACGCCACGCTCAGCGCAAGGAACGCTAACCATGCCAACTTCCTCGTTATTGACCTGTAGCGATACAAGTAGTTGATGCCATCCAGTGTGGTGTAGATACATAGGAAGGCTGCTGCAAGCGAGCTGCACAATACCACTGTGTCGGAGAGGAGGAAGGCTTTAAGGGCCCAATGACGAAATAATATAGGTAGCCCTTTCTCTGGATCGTTGTTGTCGTTGGTGAAGCCGCCGGGAACGGTAAAGGCTGCTGTGAAGGCCATGGTAGCTGTCACAGGGGTAAATCTCAATATTGATTTCGAGACTAACCTGTGCGGCATTAGCTTCTCGCAAGCTAACCAGCCTTCCCCTTGCGTGTATGATGTACACCAGTACACCGATCAATCACGCCGCTAGAATGCGCGTACACAAGCACACAAGCACAAGGACACAAGAGCTATTGGCACTAAACTCTCTTTGTATTGCAAGAGACTCACTCTGAGTGTCATATGTACAAATGAGCTCTACCCCTCCTTATATAGACAAGCCAGGGGTATGCGAAGGGACACCATTATTACATGTATAATGAATGCAAGGACTCTTAGTCTTCTATGGAGACCCTTTGTCTTCCTAGATGACACTTCGTGCGCTTGGCTCTTCATCTTCCGTGCAATCCCTTCGTCTTCTGCAACCGACGCCATGTCACCCTCTCCGTCAACATGCCATATCGTCTGCCTCCTCAGCACGCCATGTCATCACGCCACGTCATCAGTGGGTCCCACGCTCCTACGTAGGATGTTGCAGTTCAAGCTCATTAAGTGCCGCCGAACACTTGTGTTGTGCCAAGGGGAACCCGCGGTCATGCGGTAAACCCCATTCTTAGCCGTCCGTAAGTTAACGTGAAGTCCTCCAGAACTTCATAGTGTGGCCACCGAACCACACGGTCATGTGATACCGCTATCGCACGGTATTACCGTATCACGGGAGTTGGGGGTGTTACATGCCTCCCCCACCTGATCCATCAGGCGTCCGCGACTGATCCTGCGTCTTCAAGAAATCCTCGATGAGGTCCTCGAACTGGCACAGGGTTGTATCACGTTCCCAGCTTGCCTCCTCCTCTGGGAATCCCTTCCATTTGACAAGGAAGAAGATCCTCCGGTTCTTCTTACTCTGGCCCTCCACGCGCCTGTCAAGAATCTTCTCAACAACCCACGTGTGATGAACCCGGACGTTAAGAGGGGCACATTTCGATGCCCTCCTGGTGTTATCTTCTCTGTCCTCATGGTACTCCTTCAGGAAGCTGACATGGAACACGGGATGCAGCTTCAGTCTCTCTGGAAGACGTAGTTGATAGGCGAGCGGTCCCACACGTCGAACTATCTCAAAGGGCCCATCGTAACAAGGAATCAACCCTTTGTGTGTTGTCTTCCTCAGGATTTTCTTCCAAATCTGGGGCGTAAGCTTCAGCAGCACCTTCTCCCCAACATGGAACTCGACCGGCCTACGGCTCTTGTCAGCCGCCTTCTTCATCCTGCGTTGAGCGTGAACCAACGCATCCTTCGCTTCCTCCCACCGATCTTGCCTCTCCAAAGCAAAGCGATGTGCAGCAACGCACCGTCTTTGGCTATTCTGCTTAGCCACTTCGTGTTGTGTCACGGGTTGCCTACCCATCACGATCTCGAATGGACTCTGGCCTGTGGTGGAGGTCTGTTGTAGGTTGTAGCAGAATTGGGCAGTATTCAGTAAACTAACCCAATTGTGCTGATTGGCCGTCACGTAATGCCTCAGGTACTCTTCCAACAGGGCATTGATCCGCTCCATCTGACCATCCGTCTGCGTGTGATTGCTGGTAGAGAATTTGAGATCGGATCCCAGCATCTCAAATAAGGTCGTCCAGAATCGACCTGTGAACCGAGCATCGCGGTCGCTCATGATGTCCAATCGTATCCTACAGTGCTTCACCACGTTCTGTAGGAACAACTTCGTTGTGGTCTCCGCTGTGCACTCTTGGGGTGCTGGTACGAAGATCGCATATTTGGAGAAGCGATCAACTACCACCATCACCGCATTATTCCCGTCCACCTTCGGGAACCCAGTGATGAAGTCCATGGAGACGCTCTCCCACGGACGTGAAGGGATGGGCAAGGGGTCCAGCAGTCCTGCCGTCTTCTTCCTCTATGTCTTGTCTTGCTGGCATAAAGACAAGTGCGCACGTAGACTTCCACGTCTTCCTCCATCTTCGGCCAGAAGTAGCTTGAGGAGAGGAGTGCCAGTGTGCGCTCCACTCCTAGATGACCAGCCCACTGTGCGTCATGTGCTTCCTTCAGCAGCATTTTCCTCAAGCCGCCACTCGAGGGGACATAGGGCCTCCTGCCCTTCGCATAGAGGGTGCCTTCTTCTATCCAGAATCTCCTGACTTCGCCATCGTTCACGTGTTGCACCAAGCGTGAAGTGACCGGATCTTCCTTTGTCTGCTCCCGTATGCACTCCAGTATGAATCAGACACGCGGGTGATTGATGCAATCACTGCAACCTTCGGCTCTTCTGGTTCGCTCTTCCTCGAGAGAGTGTCTGCTACCTGGTTGGTCCGCCCAGGCATGTAGCTAAGCTCGAAGTCGAATTCGGCAAGAAAGTCTTGCCATCGCGCATGCTTGGGAGTCAGCTTCTTCTGTGTGGCAAAGCAGCTCGTTGCTACGTTGTCCGTCTGTACCACAAACTTTGATCCGAGAAGATAGTGGCGCCATGTCCTCAGACAATGGACCATTGCTGTCATCTCCTTATCGTGCACGGAGTACCTCCTCTCCGCTGGATTTAGTTTGCGGCTCTCGTACGCCATGGGGTGCCCATCTTGCACTAGTACACCTCCAAGTGCATAATCGGACACGTCGATGTGGACTTCGAACGCCTTCTCGAAGTCTGGAAGTCGTAGAATAGGTTCTTCCACCACCGCCCTCTTCAGCTTCTGGAATGCCTCCTGGCATTCACACGTCCATCTCCAAGGCTGATCCTTCCGAAGCAGGTCCATCAGGGGCGCCGCCTTCTTGGAGTATCCCTTGATGAACTTCCTGTAGTAGTTCACCAATCCGAGGAAGGATCGTAGCTCTGTCGCCTTTGTGGGGATTGCCCACTCTTCAATCGCCTGTGTCTTCCTTAGCTCCATGCGTATCATGCCTCCGCCCACGTTATGTCCGAGGAAGGAAATGGTCTCCTGACCAAAGGCACACTTCTCCGGCTTCAAGTATAACCAGTTCTGCCTCAGCTTCTCAAGCACCATCCGCAGATGCTTGACATGCTCCTCCAAGGTCCTGCTGTACACTACTATGTCGTCCAAGTACACTACAACAAACGAGTCGATATACTCACGGATGACATCATTCATAAGTGTACAGAAAGTTGTCGGGGCATTAGTCAACTCAAACGGCATTACAAGGAATTCGAAAGACCCATAACACGTCACACACGTAGTCTTTGGCTCATCTGCCTCCTTGATGTGGACCTGGTAATATCCCGACCTGAGATCCATCTTCGAGAAATACTTGGCTTGGCCCAAGCGATCAAACAGGTCTTCAACATTAGGGACGGGGTACTTGTTCTTTACCGTCACCTTGTTCAGTGCGCGGTAGTCCACGCACATCCGCATGCTCCCATCCCTCTTTTTCTGGAATAGCACCGGTGCTCCATAGGGTGCTTTGCTTGGACGCATCATACCAGCGTCCACCAGCTCCTTGAGTTGTCTCCGCAACTCCTCCAGATGTGCAGGAGGCATTTTGTAGGGTGCAAGTGCAGGGGGCACCGTACCTGGCAGTAACTCGATAGCGTGATCCACGTCTCGCTTTGGTGGAAGCTCCTTGGGCAGCTCCTTCGACATCACGTCTTTGAACTCGCCCAACATCTTCTTTACTGCCTTGGGGCATGGCTGTGTCTCCTCGCCATTTTTCTCGACGCGCACCGTAGCAAGATACGTCATCTCCCCTTTCTTCAGCCCGTTGCAGACTTGCATTGCAGACATGGCTCCAGTCTGTCCTTTCTTCTTGATAGCCCTGATGAAACAAGGGCTATCTACAGCCGCGAAGAAGACGCCTCCGAGATAAGGCGTTACAGATGCCTTCGCCTTCTTCAAGAACTCTACTCCCAAAATGACTTGGAAGTCGTCAAGAGGTACCACGAGGAAGCGTACCTTTCCCTGCCATTCACCCAACTGAACAATGTAGTTTGCCATACCTTCGATCTGCAGTGACTCGGAGTTGGCAAGCTTCACACGGCACTGGCTCTTCTCCAAGGGAACTCCCAAGCTGCCGAGCTCTTTGCTGGAGATGAAGTTGTGTGTCGCTCCATTATCGATCATGGCCGAAAGGGTCTTCTTGTGTACAACGACATCGAGGTACACCAACTCTGGATCCTCGCGCTCCACCTCTACTTTCGCCTCTTTGCCTGACTTCAGCGGACACAAGCGTACGTTGCGCAGCAACTTGAGGTTCGTCATGTGCGCCTCTTCGTCTGAGTTCTCCTCCATGGTCATGGAGTTCATCTTCTCTCGCTTCGGACACTCCCGCGCCCGATGTGGCCCATCACAGATAAAGCAGGCCTTCCCCTTGGGTTGCTCGGCCTTCTTGGAGGATTCCGCACCCTCCCTTGAAGTGTCGGTCTTACCGAACTTCTTGAACTTTCCCTTGCTTTTCTCCTTGGGTTAGCTCTTGGTCTTCTCAGTTTCCTTCTTCTCGGTGGTGGGTTGGACTTTATAGTCGACCAACGCATCCGCAGCAGCGATGGTCGTCTGAAGGTCCTTCACCCCTTGCCTCCTAAGCTCCGCCTGAGCCCAGTTTTGAAGACCCACCATGAAGTTAAAAAGTTTGTCTTCTTCAGACATACCTTTGATATCCAACAGCAGTGATGAGAACTGTTTCACGTACTCTCGTACGGTTCCCGTCTGCTTCATCCTTCGGAGCGCCTCCCTCGCTACCCAAGCCGTGTTGGTGGGTAGGAACTGCTCCTTCATCTCCTTCACCAACTCATCCCAAGACGAAATGTCTGGTCGTCCTTCGGATGCACGAATCCTCCACCATAGCTTTGCATGGTCGGATAAGTACATCGCCGCCAAGGATACCTTCTCCGCCTCAGGAGTCTTGACAGCTTTGAAGTATACCTCCATGTCCCACAAGAAATTCTCCAAGTCTTTGGCACTCCGCGTACCTGAAAAGGACTTGGGCTCTAGGACCTTTGGCCTTTGAGACTCGCTGGGTCCGCCCCCATTCGCGATCGCTCTCTTGACGATGGAGAGTTCCCCATGCAGATCTTGCACCAGGGACTCGAGCTCCTCTAGCTTCTCCACGAGTGCCTTCATCACGTCGACCGAGCGCTGGCTATCGCCAACGACATCCGACACCACGCCTGCATAATCCTCCAGACGAGCCAAGCGTTGGGCATGAGTACCCAGCTGAGACTGGATCTCCATCACGATTCCCTCCAAGGAAACAAGACGATCTCCGGTGTTGGGCACCATTTCTCGCTCTGATACCAGTTGTCATAGGGGTAAATCTCAATATTGATTTCGAGACTAACCTGTGTGGCGTTAGCTTCTCGCAAGCTAACCAGCCTTCCCCTTGCGTGTATGATGTACACCAGCACACCGATCAACTATGCCGCTAGAATGCTCGTACACAAGCACACAAACACAAGGACACAAGAGCTATTGGCACTAAACCCTCTTTGTATTGCAAGAGACTCACTCTGAGTGTCATATGTACAAATGAGCTCTACCCCTCCTTATATAGACAAGACGAGGGTATGCGAAGGTACACCATTATTACATGTACAATGAATGCAAGGACTCTTAGTCTTCTATGGAGACCCTTTATCTTCCTAGATGACTCTTCGTGCGCTTGGCTCTTCATCTTCCATGCAATCCCTTCGTCTTCTGCAACCGACGCCACGTCACCCACTCCGTCAGCATGCCCTGTCGTCTGCCTCCTCAACACGCCATGTCATCACGCCACGTCATCAGTGGGTCCCACGCTCCTACGTAGGATGTTGCAGCTCAAGCTCATCAAGTGCCGCCGAACACTTGTGTTGTGCCAAGGGGAACCCACGGTCATGCGGTAAACCCCATTCTTAGCCGTCCGTAAGCTAAGGTGAAGTCCTCCTAAACTTCATAGTGTGGCCACCGAACCACACGGTCGTGCGATACCGCTATCGCACGGTATTACCATATCACGGGAGTTGGGGGTGTTACAGTAGCCATGACAGTAGATACGATGGTCGTGTTGTTCACGTAAGTACGCGTTAACTTCTCGACTTTCATCTTTAGTTCTTCATCAGCATCTTCCTTTGCTGTCACACGAGATGTATGGCAACCAGGTATGTTGGCTTCAACCAACAGGGAGACGCTGCCACGACGGAGACGACGGTGGAGGTCTTCCAGGAGAAGGGGGGCATAATTTGTAAATATAAATTTTTTTGAAGGGTAAAATTATCAACCACTAACTTTTTCCATCTGAGTTCACGGAGATTCGAAACAGAACTTGACATAGGGTTATGTCATGTAAAGGTTAAGCATTACTCGGGGTTTCTCGTGTAATTCATGATTATACAGGGTTATGAATGTTATTGCGGAATTACTCATGGTTATGGGTGTAAAAATCCCAATTATATATCATACCACGATTGCACCCTGCCGCTGCAGCACGTTGATCTCCTGGAGTTTCACGAGCCTAAGAATTGACCACCTGATCCTCTTTTTCATATCCTTCTTGATGGGACCGGAGGTCGCATAAGTAGAAGAGGTCGCATCATTTGTGTTGCGGGTCCATGGCGGTGGAGGAGACGAGTCCTTCAGAGGCGATAGTCCTCGAGGTGGTCCTCTACGTTATAAAAGACCTTGCACGGGGAGGTGACCCAAGCTTTGACGGAACTCTCGCCGATCTTCCGCGACTCAACGTCAACGAGGGACAAGGAAGAGCTCAACCATAGAGTGGAGGGCAATGAGGTCGTCCTTTATGCCGAGGATAGTGGAGATCATGTCCCCAGCTCCAGGACCCTCTCGGATGCGGATGCAGATATTGATGGATATTAAAATTATCTTACCATATCCTTAAAAAACAGATACAGATGTAAAACAGATACTGATCTCATACGAGTAATGTTAGAAATACTCTACAAAATTGAGTTAAATATATACAAATTGGATTGAAAGCACATGATATAAATTTGCTAAATATGTTTGTATCATAAAAATTATACAAATATGATAAAAGAAGGTATAAAATTATGTTATATAGGGTTAAAAATAAATCTATGACTATATTTATATACGAAAATAGATGTACAGATACAGATACGGATGTTTGCGGATATCAAAACAATATCCATATCCGTATCTATTTTAAAACGGATACGGACACAGATATCAAAATCTCTATAAAACGGATATGGTGACGGATTGGATAGAGATATATCCGTAACCGTTTGCATCCCTAATTAGAGATGTGTCCATATGCAAGATCTTTTTAAATAATTATTAAAAAAATCGAAATTAATTAAATAGGCACGGATTAAAAAAATTTAAAAAATGGGTATCGATCGGCACCTGAGGTGCCGATTTGGACAGAGGCCCCAAATCGTCACCTTAGGTGCCGATTTGGAGATGGGCAATTTTCACAGAGCTCCCATTTAGCATTTTAATTCTTATTCGATACTATAAATAAGGGATATTATTATTAATTTTCTTAGATATGAATGAGGACATTTGAGGAATTTTTTAAATAATTTTTAAAAAAATCAAAATAAATTTTATAGGCTTTCAATATTTTCTTTCATCGCAATTTTTTCGATCTATCGCCAGGAGCTTCGTGCTCTCATCTTTGGAGGTGGAAAGATGGTTTACCATTTCTTCTGCACCTCATCTCGGTTCTCCCCGATAACATTATTCTAAAATATGATGTATATCTCTATTTTTAATTATATTATTCTAAAATATACTTAGAATATTTATAATTAACGTATCAGGAATATTATAGTAAATATAAAGAAATTGAGAGTGTGCTCAACATTATTTACCATTGACATATGCCAACTCAACAACGTATAGCTTGACATCAATTTACTTAAAAAAGTTTGCAAGTATTTTATTAAAACCATAAAAGAACAAAGATGTGTTTACAAATAATAAGAAAAATGTTTACAATAACTTAAGTTTCCATATATTTAGAAATCCCTTTAGACCTCCTCCTCTACCTCCTGCACCTCCTCCTTTGTCGTTTCCTTTCCCTCCATCTCCCATTTTTCTGTGACTCTTCTCATGTTGTCTTCTTCTTCTTCTTCTTCTTCTTCTTCTTCTTCTTCTTCTTCTGCTTGGCGATTTGTTCCGAATGTGTTGGAATGTGCCCTGGCGGATGCGGTCTAACTGACGACTTCCGTGGAGGTTCGATTGTTTGGGATTCCTGGTTTCTTGAAGTCCATACACTTGTTGACTGACGAGGCGGCTCTGATGGAGGAAGCTCAGTGATCCTTGCTCCGGGAGAGGGTCTTCGAGACAGCTCCGGACATTGTTGTGGTATTATCGTGGATATACCAAACAACTGTCTATCGAAATCAGTTGTCTCCATTTACCGAACACTATCAAATATTTGCGACTGCAAATCTCCTGAACTATATTGAGTAGACGGTATGAGCTGAGAGGGTCCAGAGTCAAATTGACTCGAAGGTCCAACAAGCGATAGTCCTACAAGGTTAAGACATTTATATTATTGTAAGTATCACAGAATTTAAACATAACGTATTGAAATGAGTTGTTCTATTCCATAAGATATTTATACCTGAACCTCTAAATCCGACTTCACCGATTTGAGACCCTACAAAGCCATACTCGATATAAGCTCATACCTGAAAGATGTTAATTACATTATATGTCACATAAATTAAACAATAAGTAAGAGAAGGATACAATGTAATAAATTAACTATAATAACCTGTAGATACGAATCCTGGTTGAATTAGCAGAACTTGCTGCCCGTTGTATCCCTGACTCGAAGGACCAGCAAATGATGATCATGCAAATTGTGATTGACTAAAAGCTTCTCCATATCCTGCAAGAATGGGATATTCATCTTTTAGAAAATATTACAGAAGATACAAATTAGTTATTGCATTTAGTCATTTTAATACATGAAGCTCCAAATCCGATTTGTTCATATTGAGATGCGAGTCCCTGTTGACCTGAAGGGTACCCTTGCTAATGTAGATTCATCATTGCTAATGTGGATTCATCATCGTGGATTGGTACTGCAAAGAAAGTTGATCCCTCATACAACCACTTACACGTTAATGTAAGTATATACTGGTCGAGTGGGAGATCAGTGGCTTCAGATACTCGAGCCAGTAAAGCAATGTATGTTAATTGCCATGGTAATATAACCATCTGTTTCTTGCCACCACAATATTCTATGTGGTCATCAGAGACATGAACCGATCCGCCCTAATATAATAGGACATGAGCGGTGTTGGAAGCCATCTATACGAATAAAATAAATGATTTAATTAGTTTATTTAAATGTAACAATAATTAATAATTCACTCGAATATTATCTCTACTAATCGATTATTTAAATGATATACTAATCACTCAGAGATGGAATCCAAAAGTCCTGTCTTGGGGACTGATGATTACAATATATACAGAGATAATATGATCAAATTATGTGATATACAACCTTAATGATTGATCTGGAAACTCTAAAATCACATAATCTATATTCCTTACATACAACAGCAGAAATATCCATAATTGCACACAGTCAATTAAAAATCTCTGCATAAATCAAATGATCATAATTTCGTAATCAAGTAAAATGTCTTCAAAAATACCGATTACATATTTTATAATTCCTAATCATTTTTTGTTAACATGAACTAAGCAAATCATATGGAAGAGTATTGGGTACATATAGCATTGAATATAACACATTAATATGACTTTACAAAACTTCACTTTTTATTAGGGAGAAAAAGAAAGGAATGATAATATAAATTGCCCACCCATTATGGCATGGATAAAGCTTATAGCTTTTTATTGGGAAGAAATAGGGAGGGGGTTTAGTGCAAAAGACACACTCATTATTACCATGCATAGAGCCACTCTCATGTCTTCCCCATGCACAACTTGCACCCCACGTACAACTATTTTTTGCCTTCCCCATGCATGGAGCCCCATGTCTTATTTAATGTTGTCTTTATTTGCATGGGGGATCATTGAACATAGCCGCACATGGTGTAGATAAAAAGGGACCCCTCCCCATTCCCTTGGGGGGATCACGTACCTCTCTCTCTCCCTCTCCCTCTCCTCACGGATTCGACAATGCCCTCCCCCTCCCATTTTCATAATTCACGCATAGACTCTCTCTCCCCATTCCCAGCATCTTCTCACGCATAACACCCTGCCCCCCTCTATTTTTCATGCACTCACGCATATAGGCCCCCCCCCCTCACGCATATCACTCGACTTTCTTTCCCTCTTGTTTTCTCATGCAGGCACAAGGATAGCACCTCTCCAGACTTCAGGCCGCCATTCCCGTCTCGCTGCAGCCCGCCCGCGCCATCCGCCTCCAGCGGCCAATCCGTATATAGCTGTACCTTGTGTGCGTGCATCCCGCGAGCTACCACCGCGCACCGACGCACAGCAGCCATCTCTTTCTCCACCGGCATCACCTCTCCAGCACGCCCCCCTCCGTTGCGCGAGCACATCTCCAGCGGCCAGCGAACGCATCTAGGCCACCGAGCTACTTCTCCAGCCCGCCCAGCTCCAGTTCGCAGTAGCCAGCGACACCCCTCTTGCGCGCACCATCACCTACATCGCGTGCGAAAGTGTGTCCGGCTACTGCCTCCAATGCACCTTCTTCCTCTGTTGTACGTTCTGCGCGCCACCGGCAACTCGTCCTCTCCCGCGCGCGTGCACCATCTCCAGCCATCCTATGCGCGACATCACCACTGGCCGAACCACACCTTCAACCAAAATTGTCTTTGCCTTTTTGTTTACTATTGCCGTTTGATATTTTTAATTTTGCAAACTCCATCTCTATATTTGCTTTGCTATAGTTTAGACGAAATATGCATTCTCTAATCATTGTCTTTTTATGAGATCTTGCTAATTCGCGAGGCTTAAATTCCAAACAGTATTTTAGAAATTAATCTTTGTTACAAGTATTTCTTACTATTAGTATTGCTCCTCTAAATCCATTTAAATCACATGCATGCCCTTAAGTTTGTAGAATAACATCTGTTTATATCCTTGCAAGTTAGAAGTTGAGAGGTGATCTAGAATCATCTGAAAAAAGAAATCTTGTTAGTTTGTTTAGTCCCTGTGGATACGAACCTCTACTTGTCATATGCATTTTGTATGCCTCCATTGTGCTTGTAGTTGTAATTTATTTGTTTGATAACGGTTTATCGTGGGAAAACAACGACTTGATAAAATCATCATTTTAAACCGCGTAAAATCGTGTCAACATTTTGGCGCCGTTGCCGGGGACTAGGCAACATTTGCAAGTTTTTCTTCTTTCTAACTTAATTTCAAGTTTCTAATCCGTGCATTTTTTTGTTTTGCAGGTACTTAGGCTACAAAAAAAATTTACTTGTCTTTTCATGCATTTTGTTTTAGCAAACTTGTAATTTGTTAAAAAGAAAAATTTTGTAATCTTAATTTCCCCCTCCCTTCTCGGAAAAGCTCGCCATCAGTAGGACAAAATATTACGGATTAGTGCCAGAAGTGCAGGCACTGTGAGTCCATCTTTCTCTTAGGCATCTTAGGATTTTAAAATTTCCTGCATTGTTTGCGCTCCGAACATAAACCGAAAAAATTAAAAAATACTTCTTCTTTGCATCATCTCTGTGGTCTTCTCCCTCTGATAATCTAACTCAAAGACCACCAAATCGTGTACTGATCATTTAAAAAGATAAGCTTGAAAGGTCACCACAGTAGCCCGAGCAGAAAGCGGGAAAATTGTGATTGCTTGATTTGATGCACGTGTATGACACAAAAATCACGAGCACATAGAACCCTAGGATAGAAACAAAAATCTCTGGTGCTACGTGGGATTGCAGAGAGAAATCGTAATTCCTCGACGCGTTGGGCACAGGTTCTCGCGGGAAGAAGCAGATCCTCGATCTGAGTACCGCACCCTGGATCCCCCAGCCGGATTAGGACATCGATTTCTCACAATCTTCCACACCCACCTCATCCTTTAAGGACTCTAATTTCTCTGAAAACTTTTGTTGAATCACTAAATTAAAATCGAAAAGATAACCGCTTCCGCGGCAATTTTTGTGTGAGTTGGTGAAACAACAAATTGCTTGGTGTTTGTGCTGTGTATGCTAGGTCGTAGGTCTCTGAAAAATCCAGTGCAACAACCATTAGAGTACGACCCGATTTATAGAAAAAAATCCAACCCATCTCCTTCAACTGATCTTGGAAACATGGGAGAAGAAAGACCAAACCCTATGGATCTCATCCTGCATCAATTGCAACTACTGAGAGAAGAAAATGCAACAATTCGTCATACCATAGCACCTCTCATCCGACCGCCACCCATTAGTACACATTACAACCCGGCTGCAGAAGACTTAGTTCATTGGGTCCAAATCCCGCCTGAGGTAGGAGACTTTGAGATAAAGCCCGCATCACTCTCCTTGATCCCAAAATACTATGGAAATGACTCTGAAGATCCCTTCCTCCACATCAAAGACTTCCGATCTGCTTGTGACACCATGAGTATCCCTGGGGTAGAAAAAGAATACATCTACATGAAAGCCTTCACTCACTCACTCAAGGACAAAGCACTCCAATGGCTTAGACATTATGGAACTCCACTCACATCCTGGGATGTCTTAAGGGAAGCTTTTATCAAGAAATACTTTCCCATAGGAAAAACCAACGCTCTGAGACAAGCTATTTCATCTTTCACCCAGAAAAATAGAGAGCCCATTCATGAAGCCTGGGAACGATTTAAGGAACTTCAAAGGAAATGCCCTCATCATGCCATACCCAAATGGAAATTGGTTCAGATATTTTATGAGGGCATAGATACATCATTTAAGAGAGTGATTGATGGCTCATGTGATGGAAACTACATCAGCCGTGACGAACATTTCGTTTGGAATTTATTTGAAAATATGGCTGACAATTCGGTGAACAGTTCCTCAATAGAACAATACCGTGGAAATACGAGGACAGTCAATATCATTGATCATGAGAGATCTAGCAATGACAATCCTGATAGATGGGAAACCCTCTCAAAACAAATGAACCTCATGACTCAAGCCTTAGAAAAATTGGCCTTGAATAAACCCACCAGTCATGAAGTTGACCACACCACATTCACCGATAATCAAGACATGAATCCTGAGACTGTGAACTGGGTGCAAAGAAATCAAGGAGGATATTCAAATAACCACAACACATGGAGAGAGCAACCAAATTCCGGGTGGAATGGACAGAACAATTATCATTTTCAAAATCACACCCAACCCAGACAACCGATAGCACCGCCCGTGACTCAACCCTCCACCACTGCAGTAAATTTCGACGCCTTGGCTCAGGCAATACAACAAATAGCTATAGCTCAACAACAGGCCACTGAAGCCCAACAAAAAGCCAACTCTGAGAATGCTCGTCAATTCGCCGAGATCAGATCGTACATCCCAGCCTTATCACCTCAAATGCTGCCCAATCCAAATACCAATAAAGCCAGCTCATCTGGAGTACTTCAAACTCCTCCACCTGTCGGATCCTTCACCTCACCACCTGGTTTCCAAAACCCGAATCAAGGATTTATTACACCTTCTAGGACAAACCAAGGGAACCCACAACAAGCGCCTAGAAATCAAGTCAATTTCAAAACCCCACCCCATCCAAACCAATCTGCTAATGCTGTCAATTTGAGAAATGGGAAAACCACTTCTGCCTACACAAGACCACTAGCTTCTGAGGATCAAATTGAAATTGAGGAAGAGTTTAATGATGGAGAGAAATCAACTGAAACAACCATGCTCCCTCCTTCCTCTCCAACCATAACCATCCCCTTTCCTGGAGCTCTTCATCGAAGAAAACCGCGATCATCCACCATCGATCCGGAGTTAGAAAAACTATTCTCGGACATCATCATTGAAATCCCACTATTGAAAGCCCTTGAACAAGTTCCAGCATTCTCCCGATTTTTGAAGGACAAATGCACACCAAAACGAAAATCCAAAGGAAAAAGTAGAAGGGACAATGAAGATATTGAAAGACATGTGCTCCCTCAAGCAACAACCAACGCCATCTCCCAATTCTTACCTACAAAAAAGAAAGATCCAGGAGCTCCTCTAGTTAGATGCACAATTGGCAAATTAACCTTCAACCACACCCTGCTAGATAATGGTGCTTCCATCAATCTTCTTCCGACTGCTATTCTAGAGCAATTTGACCTAGGAAAACTGAAACCTGTCTCAATGACTTTGCAAATGGCTGATCGATCTGTAAAAAGACCAAAAGGACTTCTTGAGGATGTGATAGTTGATGTTCAAGGTCATAAATTCCCGGTTGATTTTGTTGTGATGGATATGGATCAAGCAAATATATTGAGTGAGACACCAATCATACTAGGACGACCATTTTTGGCCACTGCTAAAGCTCATTTTGATTATGAGGTTGGAAGAGTTGAATTTAAAATCAATGGTCAAGTCATTCCGGTAGATCTGGTCACCCCTACTTTCACTGAATCTGAGACCGAAGAATGTGGGTGGATAGAAAGATGTGTTGTTCTCAACATTCAAAAAGACTTTGTCCCCATCCATCTCACCAAAGACCCTTTAGAGGTTAGTTTGAACACCTCTAGATCCACTTACAAAAACACTTCTCATGAAATTGCCACCTACAATCTGAATCTTGCACTAGAAGCTCCACCAAGCCCTCTCACCGGACAAGAAATTGAGGAGCTTGATAATGCCTGGGACACATTAGACTCTGAACTCTCACTGACCTCAACCATGATCATACCCATGATGGAACCACCATTTGAGACTATTTCTGTAATAGACTCAGGAAACATTACTACTATGAATCCATCGACAACCACTGTTGAATTAAAACCACTACCCAAAGATCTGAAGTATGCTTTCTTGGATGATGCCCACACTCTACCAGTCATTATCAATGCCAACCTAAATCATATGCAAGAGAGCCAACTAATGGAGGTGTTGAAAAAGAATTCTCAGGCTATTGGTTGGAAAATAACTGATTTGAAAGGAATAAGCCCGACATTCTGTACACACCACATATATTTGGAGAATGACAGTAAACCCTCTCGAGAAATGCAAAGGCGGTTGAATCCTAATCTACGAGAGGTTGTGAAGAATGAAATATACAAGTGGTAAAGTGCCGGCATCATTTATCCGATATCTGACAGCCCTTGGGTCAGTCCTCTCCAAGTTGTCCCCAAGAAGGCTGGATTAACAATTGTCAAAAATGAGAAAGGCGAGGACATACCCACCAGAGTAGCCACATCTTGGAGAGTCTGTGTAGATTATAGGAAACTCAATAAGGCTACTCGAAAAGATCATTTCCCATTACCATTCATTGACCAAATCATTGAGAAGCTAGCCGAAAAAGAATTTTTCTGCTTTTTAGATGGATATTCCGGTTATAACCAAGTAGCCATAGCACCAGAAGATCAAGACAAGACCACTTTCACTTGTCCTTTTGGAACATATGCCTTTCGTCGCATGCCTTTTGGACTGTGTAATGCTCCAGCAACATTTCAAAGATGTATGATGGGAATTTTCACTGATATGATCGGCGATTTTATGGAAATATTTATGGATGATTTCTCTATTTTTGGAGACTCTTTTGAGGAAACACTAAGATTTTTGGATAGAGTCCTCAAGAAATGCATCGAAGTGAACTTGATGTTATCATGGGAGAAATCACATTTTATGGTGAAACAAGGAATTGTATTGGGACATATTGTATCAAAGAAAGGGATAGAAGTGGATCCATCGAAAATTGAGACCATCGCTCACTTAGGTCCACCCGTAAATATATAAGGTGTTCGGTCCTTCCTAGGTCATGTCGGTTTTTACCGACGATTTATCAAAGATTTCTCAAAAATCTCCCGCCCTCTCACCAAACTACTTGAAAAAGACCAAGATTTCACATTCACCAAGGAAGCATACGAGTCTTTCAGTACACTAAAGAAAATCATCACTGAAGCACCCATACTACAACCCCCTGATTGGAACTGTGAATTTGAAATCATGTGTGATGCTTCTGATTATGCGGTTGGGGCAGTATTGGGTCAAAGGAAAGATGGAAAACCTTATGCCATTCACTATGCTAGTAAAACTCTGGATGATGCTCAAAAGAACTACACTGTAACTGAGAAAGAACTTTTGGCTGTGGTGTTCTCCTTAGAGAAATTTCGATCTTACATACTGGGATCCCACATCATCATCTACACAGACCACTCTGCTCTGAAATATCTCTTCACAAAAACCGATGCTAAGCCTAGACTCATTAGGTGGGTATTACTGCTCCAAGAATTTGATTTAGAGATTCGAGATAAAGCCGGAGCAAAGAATGTCGTGGCGGATCATCTTTCAAGACTCCCTTCCTCAAACACAGACACAATCCCCATCTCTGACACTTTTCCAGACGAAAGTATCATGTCTGTTTCTCAACTCCCTTGGTATGCCGACATCGTCAATTACATCGTCACTTCCACATTTCCTGATGATTGGCCAAAACATAAGAAAGACAAAACCAAAGCCCAAGCCAGATACTATCACTGGGAAGATCCTTTGCTCTTCAAAGAGGGTACTGATTTAATATGGAGACGATGCATCCCCAAATCTGAAGTCAACGATATCCTAACTCACTGCCACACTTCTGGGTGTGGAGGACATCACTCAGGGAAGCGCACAGCCGCAAAAGTCTTACAATGCGGTTTCTACTGGCCCACACTCTTTAAAGATGCCCATCATTTTGCTCAATCTTGTCCTGCCTGTCAGACTAATGGAACAACGACCCGCCGCAACATGATGCCCCTCCAACCCGTACATATAGTTGAGATCTTTGATACTTGGGGAATAGACTTCATGGGACCTTTCACCACCTCACAAGGCTATCAACACATCTTACTCGCTGTTGACTATGTGTCCCGTTGGGTTGAAGCCATTCCCACTCGTGTTGCTGATTGCACAACCGTTGTCAAGTTCTTGAACGATTTATTCTCTCGATTCGGATTGCCAAAGGTGGTAATCAGTGATGGAGGCACCTACTTCCTGAATGCTTCAGTTAAGAATTTACTCAAGAAAAATGGAGTCGAACACCGTGTCGCAACTGCCTATCATCCACAAACCAATGGAATGGCTGAGCTATCAAATCGAGAAATCAAGACCATCCTCCAGAAAATTGTTCGCTCTGATCATAAAGACTGGTCCCAACACTTACCTTCTGCTCTCTGGGCCTATCGTACTACTTTCCGCACACCCTTAGGTATGAGTCCATTTCGGTTAGTCTATGGAAAGCCGTGCCACCTACCTGTAGAGGTCCACCACAAATCACTCTGGGCAATCAAGAAGTGCCATCTGGATTATGATGAGGCTGGGAAGAAAAGACTATTAGATTTATCTGAACTGGAAGAACTGAGATCACAAGCCTATGATAACAACCTGCTATACAAAGAGAAAATCAAGTTGTGGCACGATGCCAATATTTCGAGGAAAACATTCAAAGAAAATCAAAAAGTATGGCTATTTGATGCAAAACTGAAGTTATTTCCAGGAAAACTGAGATCGAAATGGAAAGGACCATACATTGTAACTCAAGTATTTGATAATGGCTCGATAGAAATTTCTGACCCAAACACTAAAGCCACATTCAGAGTAAATGGTCAAAGACTAAAACCCGTTGTTGAACCATCTGGTCCTATGCCTGTCTGCACAACATACCTTCTGCAGGAAAAATGAACCATCACATCGCCTAGCTGAGGCGTTAAATCATGCACTCTCGTGAGCCTCCCCTCACAGGTATCTTTTTACCGCTCGCATGTTTATTTTCACTGCATTGCATTAGATAAGTATGGGGGTACTCCTCTGCATTACATTCCAACAAACAAAAAAAACACACAAAAACAAAAATACATTTCACATCCCTTTTGATCCTCCTATTGCACATTATCTTCACCATGAGGACATGGTTTCTGTTAAGTATGGGGGGTGTCTGCATAGTTTTTCAAAATTGCATACTCTTTCAAAAAAAAGAAAAAAAAAAGAAAAAAACTCTCTTTTGCAAAAATTCCCCTAAAAATATTTTCAAAAGCAAGAAAAGCACCAAAAATACATCCTTCCTAGTTTTATCCTATTTTGAGAAATCAGATCTTCACTACATAAATCATAGACTGAGGTTGAGTTGACCCTAATCCACTAAACTTCATCAGAATTTCACTAGGCATGAGTTCTTAAACTTTCTTCAGGTCCATTTGGACTTTATTCTCTCAGTTCCACTAACTCTACTGGTGAATGAATTTCTGTATCTAACTAGATCACCTGAGCAACTAGTAGCACTCTTAAACTCTTCAGTGGATATTAAACAACTGCACATTGCACTTAGCTTGAGTGAGTTGAGTTTACGAGATACAATTACAATCTAGTTGAGGTGAGGAGTTGTCCTCTTGGTTGTGCCAATGCCTGAACCTTATCTATAGTCAGTGAAGGAACCTGACTCAGGAGCAACATGATCTCTCTAGTCCAAGTGTGTCAGCAAATAAGCCAGTATCGTGCCTCCAAAGACAATATTAAGCCGATACTACCTCTTGATGCCAAAACCCAAGACAAAAATACCACAAAAAGGCATATCACAATACAAATGCCAAAAACCACCAATCATGCAATGATGTGCAAAGCAAAAGCAAGGAAAGAAGACCACCAAATAACCCTTCTCCATCAAAAAGCCGTGGTAGCAGCCCAATGATGCTACCTAAATTTTTAAAAGAGGCCCAAAGAGGCCCAGGGTTATGCTCTGCAAAAGGAAAAGAATGAGAGCAACGGACCAAAGCGGTCTACGGAAAACCCCGAAATTAAGTCTCATTCTCCAATAAACTATGACCTATTTTCTATGCTGACATACTTGGGTGAAAGGAGATTATGCCTGAATCTAGGTGAGGACTGAGGCTATTTGTATAGGGAATCATTCGGTACCTTGATAGATTGTGTTGTTAGCTCGTTCTCTTGACTCACGAAAGCTAAAATTATCACTAACACTGTTTATATCCACTCAAGGTCAAAGAGAATACCTGTTTCTTAGGGATGAGCTCACCTGATCGACCTTCTGAAACCATGTTTGATTTTGTTGGAACTGAGAGGCTGTTGAAACTACAAAACTCGAGTCAAGTTGACTATTCGAATAAATCATTAATCCATGGGTCAATTCTACTTAAGTTTGTGTGTCTGTGTGGTTAGGATCTGAAAACTCAAGACTTTGTGGGTATGTCTGCTGCAAAACCTCACCCAATCTATCTTGGCTATTTTCCTTCATTATTTCTTATCTTATTCTTGCTCGGGACTAGCAAGACTTAAGTATGGGGGTGTGATGATTACAATATATACAGAGATAATATGATCAAATTATGTGATATACAACCTTAATGATTGATCTGGAAACTCTAAAATCACATAATCTATATTCCTTACATACAACAGCAGAAATATCCATAATTGCACACAGTCAATTAAAAATCTCTGCATAAATCAAATGATCATAATTTCGTAATCAAGTAAAATGTCTTCAAAAATACCGATTACATATTTTATGATTCCTAATCATTTTTTGTTAACATGAACTAAGCAAATCATATGGAAGAGTATTGGGTACATATAGCATTGAATATAACACATTGATATGACTCTACAAAACTTCACTTTTTATTAGGGAGAAAAAGAAAGGAATGATAATATAAATTGCCCACCCATTATGGCATGGATAAAGCTTATAGCTTTTTATTGGGAAGAAATAGGGAGGGGGTTTAGTGTAAAAGACACACTCATTATTACCATGCATAGAGCCACCCTCATGCCTTCCCCATGCACAACTTGCACCCCACGTACAACTATTTTTTGCCTTCCCCATGCATGGAGCCCCATGTCTTATTTAATGTTGTCTTTATTTGCATGGGGGATCATTGAACATAGCCGCACATGGTGTAGATAAAAAGGGACCCCTTCCCATTCCCTTGGGGGGATCACGTACCTCTCTCTCTCCCTCTCCCTCTCCTCACGGATTCGACAATGCCCTCCCCCTCCCATTTTCATAATTCACGCATAGACTCTCTCTCCCCATTCCCAGCATCTTCTCACGCATAACACCCTGCCCCCCTCTATTTTTCATGCACTCACGCATATGGGCCCCCCTCCCCTCACGCATATCACTCGACTTTCTTTCCCTCTTGTTTTCTCATGCAGGCACAAGGATAGCACCTCTCCAGACTTCAGGCCGCCATTCCCGTCTCGCTGCAGCCCGCCCGCGCCATCCGCCTCCAGCGGCCAATCCGTATACAGCTGTACCTTGTGTGCGTGCATCCCGCGAGCTACCACCGCGCACCGACGCACAACAGCCATCTCTTTCTCCACCGGCATCACCTCTCCAGCACGCCCCCCTCCGTTGCGCGAGCACATCTCCAGCGGCCAGCGAACGCATCTAGGCCACCGAGCTACTTCTCCAGCCCGCCCAGCTCCAGTTCGCAGTAGCCAGCGACACCCCTCTTGCGCGCACCATCACCTACATCGCGTGCGAAAGTGTGTGGCTACTGCCTCCAGTGCACCTTCTTCCTCTGCTGTACGTTCTGCGCGCCACCGGCAACTCGTCCTCTCCCGCGCGCGTGCACCATCTCCAGCCATCCTATGCGCGACATCACCACTGGCCGAACCACACCTTCAACCAAAATTGTCTTTGCCTTTTTGTTTACTATTGCCATTTGATATTTTTAATTTTGCAAACTCCATCTCTATATTTGCTTTGCTATAGTTTAGACGAAATATGCATTCTCTAATCATTGTCTTTTTATGAGATCTTGCTAATTCGCGAGGCTTAAATTCCAAACAGTATTTTAGAAATTAATCTTTGTTACAAGTATTTCTTACTATTAGTATTGCTCCTCTAAATCCATTTAAATCACATGCATGCCCTTAAGTTTGTAGAATAACATCTGTTTATATCCTTGCAAGTTAGAAGTTGAGAGGTGATCTAGAATCATCTGAAAAAAGAAATCTTGTTAGTTTGTTTAGTCCCTGTGGATACGAACCTCTACTTGCCATATGCATTTTGTATGCCTCCATTGTGCTTGTAGTTGTAATTTATTTGTTTGATAACGGTTTATCGTGGAAAAACAACGACTTGATAAAATTATCATTTTAAACCGCGTAAAATCGTGTCAACAGGGACTCATCGGTGCTCACCACAGTGAGTCCTGCCAGCGCTGTATAGAGACCCTCTCGACGCTCGATTCCAAATCTAAATGAGAAGTAATTTTAACATGACCATGTGTACTTTTAAATCTAAATGCAATGATAATAAGGTGCTTAACCTTAATGTAATTGACATTCAATCACACTATTGATATTACATTTACATATAATCACATATTACATTTACATGTAATATGTAAATTAATCACATATTACATTTACATTTATTTTTTTCAACATCTGAAGGGTACTTCATACAAAGTTTATAGCACGCATTCATTTCCATCGAAATATAAACAAGAATTAATTTATATATATATATATTTTAATTAAGTATCAATTTTGCACATCTAATTATTGATTAAAACTACGAAAATTTTAATACAAGTAAATTTACCTGGAAGATGCCTGTCTTCGAAAAGAAATGTTATCCGAAAAGAAAAGAATATAATTCGATATCCGAAGGTATATATCGCCTTCACTGATAAAAACCTGCAAAGAAAACACAAAAATATGTCTACAAAAAAAATCTTATTCTTACTTGAATAAAATTAGCAGATCGAGAGAAGAAATTGCGCTTCAGAATACCGATTGAGTGATTTAAGAGAGGAGGAGTAAGGGAAGAAGATGAAGAAGGAGAGGGGATGAAAGTGTGAGGAGAAGGGAATGGGGGGGTTTATATAAGGATGGGGGGAGGAGGGGACCGTTGGCAATTTTCCAACGTCTCTCTGAGCGCCCCAAATCGACACTTGAGGTGCCTATCGATACATATTTTTTAATTTTTTTATCTGTACCTATTTAATTAATTTTGATTTTTTTAGTAATTATTTAAAAAATCCCTCCATATGCTATGTGCCTACGAAGTGATACCCATCTTACTTCTTACCATGTTTTTTAATACGAATACCGATGCGGATGCGGATATTGATGAATATTAAAATTATCTTACCATATCCTTAAAAAATAGGCACGAATGTAAAACGGATACTGATCACAAACGAGTAATGTTATATATACTCTACATAATCGAATTAGATATATATGAATTTGATGGAAAATGCATGATATAAATTTATTAAATGTGTTTGTATCATAAAAAATTATACGAATATGGTAAAAGAAGGGATAAAATTATGTTATATAAGGTTAAAAATAAATCAATGACTATATTTATATACGAAAATGGATATACGGATACGGATACAAATATTTGTGGATATCAAAATGATATCTATATCCATATCCATTTTAAAATGGATACGGATACGGATGTCAAAATCTGTCAAAACAGATATGATAACGGATCAGATCAGATATATTCGTAACCTTTGCATTTTAGCACGTAGCGTAGGTAGCTGTTGCCACTGTGGATAAATTACATGTATATTTATTGTCGACATCATTAATATAAATTATTATAATGATTTAGTATATTCATTTTTTAGCACAAAAAAGTACGTAATTTCAAACTTTGAAACATATTACAACGAAACTGTTGGGAGACGGGCAACAAGCTGCGCCGACAATCCCTTTTGGATGGCAAATTCAATTCTTCGGAACACAACATCCATAGACCTGGGAACCATAACATTGCTATGCATAATTTCTTGATTTTGACATTTTTGATTTTGAATTTAATTTTGGATTTTGAATCTGATTTTGAATTAAATATTTGATCCTTTTTAATATTGTAATTATGTGCATGGAAGGCCGTATCCCGATATATCGGCGATATATCGCCGATATATCCATATCGACATGGGATCGATATCGAAATCGATATATCGATATATCCGATTTCAGGCATTTTCTTCAGAAAGATTCCTAGATATAGCGATATATCGGCGATATATCGGCGATATATCGCCGATATATCGATATCGACACGATATCGAAACGATATCGATATGTCCTTCCATGATTATGTGTAGGTGTTTTTTATACTTTTGTCTCTGAGATTTGCTCACTTCTAACACTTGTACCCTTGTCTTTTTGGAATTGCACTTGTATTTATAATAAAACTACAAAATAACACATATGCCTTTCTGTTTTGTCTGCCTCTTCCTCTCCCAAGTAGACGTTAAGTTTTGCGTGCAAGTGTATCTGAAAAAAATAAGGGTACAATACAAAATAACAAATAGGTCTTTCTGTTTTGTTGATTGCAAAACTGATGACCTAGCAACCAGAATCCGATAATCCAAAAAAATAAAGGAAATTATCATCTATGTTAGACAATGCTTCTCCTAAAACCTAGAATAATTTTCTTTCTGACCAATTAAACCAAAAGGGGTAAATTATTTGATGGCAAAGAAGTTGTAATAGATAGAAACCCCTAGAGACACCACTGTCACAAACTTCTCGGTAGACATTACGAAATCAAAAGATTGTATTAGTATAATGTAACATCTCGAGCTTAGGTCCTCGATCCGTTATCGAGGAAAATTGGCACTGACAACTTATTGGGTTCGGGTCCAAATGAATCCGTTGGCAACCACCCAAAATACTTAAGTCCAAGTTGTCAAGTAGTAGTCCACACCACTTATAACCCACTCTCACACTGTGTGAGTTTAGATGTGGGACTATGTTTGGGGGTATGGGTGTTACAATAAATCTGGTTGAATAAGGCCAAGTAAATGCTAATCTTATATATAAATAATGGATACATATATGGTGGCAGATTAAATATGGAGATATTGATATATGTTTGCATTCCTACATCCAATAACACCAATGCATAGTAAAAATTATAATATAATTTATTTGGGTAAAATGGGGCTGCCCCATTAGGAGAGCTAACTTGTCTCCCCTTGCCCTATTTTTTTCCATTTTTTAAAATACTTTCGTGAATGTTCGTAACTATATCCCTATATTATATCATTCAAGTTTCGTGAGAAACAGAGACTCCTTCAACCTCCATCCAGAGGGGGTCAATTTCAACAATTCTACGATCGTTAAAAAGGAGTCTTTGTTTCACATGAAATTTGAATAACATAATATATGGATATAATGATGAAAACTCACGTATTCATTTAAAAAAATAAAAATGAGAAAAATATGGCAGGGGGGCCAAGTTAACTCCCCCAAAGGGC
The DNA here is from genome assembly GCA_037367405.1 of Ottelia alismoides. Classification (NCBI taxonomy): domain Eukaryota; kingdom Viridiplantae; phylum Streptophyta; class Magnoliopsida; order Alismatales; family Hydrocharitaceae; genus Ottelia; species Ottelia alismoides. The sequence goes on from JAZKJV010001666.1 coordinate 409,596, forward strand.
AACCCCATTTTACCCAATTTATTTTTACAATATTTTAATAATATAATCTTATTAATGAATAGTTTAGAAAGTTGTTTATGATCTTTTTTTGCTTAGTACGTTTATTCAACAATCATTTATAGATCATGTGGTGAGAATTCAAAATCTTATGGTTATTAAATAATTATTGCATCACACATCCATGATCCTTCCTTGCTCATGTATTTCTAAATTAGGGTTAGGCATATGGCTAACAAATAGGAAACGAGTTTTAACTGAGATGCATATCTATATGTGATCAGAATAAAGGAAAAACAACTAGCATTCAAAAAATCCAAAAAATAAATGAGAATAGCATCTAAGCTAAGATAGTGGTTCTCCCAAAATGGAGAACAATGTTCTCTCCAAACAAGGGGTGTAGCATTTGATGACAAAGAAGATATAAGTATGTAGATTAGAACTCATGGAGACACCTTTGTTATAAACTTTTAGTTATAAACTTTCAGGTAATGTAACTTAAATCATTTCTTATTAATGAATTTTTACTATTGCGGTGACTCCCATCTTGGGAGTTCACCCTCTTTTACATCAAAAAAAAAATAAACTTTCAGGTAGACATTAGGAAGGCAAAAAAATCACATTAATATTAATCTGGTTGAACAAAGTAAAAATCACCACATTCATTAATATAATGATAAACATATATAGCCATTCTCCTTGCAACAAAGAGGGCATCTGGATGCTAAATGAAAACTTGTTTTCTTTAAGTTAGTTTGAGTAAGTGACTTGTTATGGAAAAGAGTTTTGACATGTAACGTAAAATCATGGTTTCTCACGTAGATGTGGCACTAAAGTCCTTTACACAGCATCCCCCAAGCTAGGAAAATATCGGATGGTTTTGTTTACAAGGGTTTTTTTAAATGTCATTCTTATAAGAACAAAGACTGAAAAAAGTGTCCTCTCCGAACTTTGAGATCAAATATAGAATATTTCTTAATTTCCATTCCTCTTAAGCACCGATTTCTCCCAACGAAAACATCAAAGTCATTTTTCTCTTTTTTTTCATGTCAACATTAAAGGCACTTACATAGTCAATTTAGTATTTTTAGTCATTTATAAAAATAAAATAAAATCTTTAAAATAGACCTTGATTAGTTATCAAAATAGAGTTAATATGCAACGTATGTGATTTAACGGCAGAATAATACTCTATTTATTCCTGAGTATTTGCACTATTGTGTTAGGTATCACAATTTGTATGCATGTATCTTAGAACCCACCTCCAATCATGTAATTTGTTTCAGATGGAATAGTCAAAATGCAAAAGTAGCAATGATAGTCAAAGTGCAAAAAGCAGTGACCAAACAGGAGAAGCATGCTTCGAAAATTCTATATTTGATTTGTATCTTCTATTCAAGTGTATAAATTAACAAGGTAGTAAAAATTTTTGAAATTTTAAAATTTTTGAAATTTTAAAATCACACCACCATATGCATTCACTGTTTACATAAACATATAAATGTTATTTTAATTACTCATGTATCCTTAATGTATAATGACACATACTTAAAAATGTTAAAGTTACAAAATTTTACATTAAGATTAAAATTCAAGTTCTATAGAACTTAGAATTAAATTATAACCAATGGAGAACTTAGAATTAAACTATAACCAATCGAGGTTAGAAATGATCCTACATCTGTAAAATAACCTTTTTTCCTATGAAGGTATAAACTATTGAAATAGTTTAATTAACGTTCAAAATCAATGTTCTAAATATTGTAGTTAAGATTTGTGGATACCACCGAGGAATACGATAGATAAGGATAGAGAAAGTGTTCCCATATTAGATTCTAAACTCTTTATATGCAGGTGTGTTTTAAGAAGAAATGGTCATTTGAAAATATAAAATAAAGTTAGTTCAACCAAAGTATTAAACCTTGGATGATGGTAGTTTAAAAGCCATATAATCAACAATATATACATTGGATTAGAACCGACATTTGCACCAAAAATATATGAATCAGATTTGATATGCACATTTTCACGTGCACAATTAACAAATAAAAGTAATTCGATTTAATTGTTATGTGGATTTTTATATATTATAGAAATATCCTGAACAAATCAATAAAGCAATGTGCTCTAGTGCATAAACTCGAAATAAGAAAAAGAGGCTTGGAATGGTAGAGATAGATATTACCAAATCATGGACAACTCGTCCCTATCCCTATACAAGCCTTACATCTAGAAGATTTTATTAACTCACATGCAAGAGACACCACCTCCCATCCTTCCTCATGAGTATTTAGAAGAAACCAAGCCCAAAGGCATGCTTTAAACATCATCACCATTACCAACTAGTAGAACCCGAGAAGGCGGATGACACGGGTTCCATTGCTCATGTTGTTGCCATAAATGCATTTCTTCTCACTTGGGTCGTATTCATAATTTCATATACTGTGATTGCCGCCATCATCGAGTGTGACGAGAGTGAAGACATTGGGGTGATGGGTCACAGGTGCATCCAGATGCTCTCAATGTTGCAGCTCATGTGGCGGTGCCGTCGTTGGCACCTTCGATGATGGAGGATGCTCCTGTTGATGACTTTTGTGATGATCTAAAAATATCCTCACTAAAAAGCGAAGATAGAGTGTTGTTGCGGCGACCGCTCACAAGAGTCAAGTCAAACAACAATTAACCCACACAATGTATAGAAAATTTATGCAAGCAGTGTGAATCAAAATTTATTATACCCTACAATAGATTGTATAGTGGACAAGTACAATAGGGGTCGAACACAAGAAACAATGGAGGACAACCAATCAAAATTGGTTGAATAAGACAATAAATGATTTTGAGTATTTTCGGGGATTTCGATATTTTTGTGGGATTTTAATTATGTTTTTTTACGAATTTTTATTTTATATATTTTTAAATTGTTTTAAACTTTAAATTTTATATTTTATTTTTATTATCTAATTTTTTATTTCCTTTTCTTTTTAATATATAATATAGGAATATATATAACTATATATATAATAAAGAGCATTATAATTATAAATACACCTAAAAATAACCAAAAATTACATAATGATTTATTTTTTGGCTTTATAAATTTTTCTACTATTTCATGATTTTTGTGGAATTTTTGTTAATTTTTATATATTTTTAAAGTAAAAAATATCTCAAAATAAGGATTAAATAATAAATTGAATTGATTTAGAGTTTAAAAATAGTAAACGCCTCAAATTTTCTCAAAATCAATTTTTATATATAATAAATAATATAAAAAAAGAGATAGAAATAAATATTTTTGGAATTATTAATGATTTTTTATATTTTTATAAAGGATTTTGGAGCTTTTAAATTTTTAGTAATTTTCTTTTTCTATTTTAGTGATTTTTGATCTGAAGTTGTAAAATACAATAATAAACAAAATATTTTTGGGGGATTCTTTTCAAAAAGATTTCAAAATTTTTATAGGTTTTTCCTGCAAACAAGGACTTTTCGTAATATTTTTTATTTTTAAAAAATAAGAAAAAGGCATAAAAAGCAAAAATAATAATATGGCATGAAAGCGTATGCAAGCATACACCTAGGTCTATTTTTTTATAATTTTTGGAGCACGGATGATATTTATAAAAATGAAAGAACAAGCACACAAATTATTGAACTAGCAGGGGTATATTTGCAATTAACATAAAAGTCAGGGTCTATAGTGCAAAATATCTAAAATATTACAATTAATATTCATAGTTTAAGTACTAAACTGAAATTACAAAACCCCACAGGGGTTAATGTGCAAAATCGCCACCTCGCGTGGGATGACACTTGAGGTGATGTGGCCAGGACCCAGTAGTAATATGAAATAATCTTAGGGGGTTCCTTGTCATTTTTACAAAAATATTAAACGTTCAAAATAAAATATAGGACTAAATGATGAATAACCAAAGTGCTGGCGCAGTCACAGCTCACGATACTGCTTTGCCGCGTACAATGGAGATTAGATCCCCATATGGGATCAGACGGTCAATGCATTGCAGATCCGACGACAATTCTATGCTTGGGAGATGGCCTTTGAGCTAATGACGGAGGAATGCAATAGAAGAACATGGAAGAAGCTCCGCCTGGGCGAGCTTCTTCCAACGAAATCTCCTCCCTTCGGTGTCCCATGTTGTTGCAGAATGGCCCAAAAATTTACTGGAGGTGTCCTTTAATGGCTGGAGGGTTCAAAATGCTTCGAGGATCATCGGAGTGGTCCACAGAGGTCGGGGAATGTCAGGGGACCTGGGCACCCTTGCCGACTTCAAAATTGCCTTCAGTTGGAGCTGGGAGCTTCAAGACATGCACAGGAGGAAAGTGGGGGCGAGGGCAAACTGCCTCGACCCATTAGCGGGTGGAATGATGGCGAAATGGAAGGGGGTGGAGGCGCTTCGGTGATGCGGCAGAGGTGGAGCACCTATCTCTATATCCACGGAGGATTTGGGTGAGTGAAGTGGCGCGGGGTGACGAGCAACGGAAGGGCAAGGTTGATGGAGGCCAAAGCAGAATCGGAGGATAGATAGGATGATCGAAAATGAGAGGTAGAGTCGAAGCTCTAGTGAGATTGAATTTTTAATTTTACAAAAAATAAAAAAAATCGAACGAAATAAGCTGGTCCTACACTACTGCTGCATTAAGGCATAAAAAGAGCAGGGAAAAGAAGAGCTTCACATGTCCAGGTTCGAGCCATAGTGAGCTTGCAGCGAAGGAGGCGACTGAGCTTGGATCGAATTCGATTCGATGCTAGTCGGGTCGCTGAGATCTCCTAGGGTTTCCTATTGTCACTAAGATTCTCCTAGATGCGAGAGATCTAGGGTTTGGCGGTAGAAGAAGGATCCAAAATTGAAGGAAGCTCGAAGGATTTGTTTTATACAGGTGAGGTTCATCGGGGAATGGCGTTCGATTCAGTGGCACATCGACCTAAGAATCATCGTGGCGTGAAAGTCTGAGGGTCAAGGATCAAAAGTCAAGAAGAAGTCGAGTGGAAATGGTGCAAGGATCAGGTGGAAGAAATCGAAGAAGATGTGGTCAAACACTAGTCTAACAGACATAAGGCTTGGGTCAGAGAGTTGACCCGAGTCAACTGGGGGCGGGCCTTGATTGGGCCACGTCACCCACATAAGGACAAATAGATTCAAAATCAAGAATAATTCAAACTAAAATATTAAATGATTTTATTATTTTTTAGTTAAAACATGAAAAATGTTTATTAATTTATGTAGTATTTTATTGTGATTTTTATTTATTTTTATGGAATAATTTATTGCAAGTTACTTTTTACCAGTTTATTTATAGGTAAATTGACCTATGTTTTGTATATTTTATTTTGTATTTTATATTGTATTATTTTATTTTCATAATTTCTATATTTATAACTTATTTTTATATACATAAATGTATTTTTCTTGTTATTTTTCAGATGGATTTTGTACACTTAAATAAGGATATATATCATATAGGTATAAGTATAGTATATTCATCTATGCATTTTGTATACTATTTGATTTTATTATTTTCTTCATGGTTTTATTATATTATAAATATGTACATATTTTATAATTAATATTTACAAAATTATAAAAATATAAAATAATGAAAATTATAAAAGTAAATAAAATGAATATTTTATTCATACATATAGTACAATAGGGGTCCAAAACCTAACTTTTGCATCTTAACTCCAAATTGAATGAATCTGTCTTCATCAAATAGCATACTAAAAGTTATATAAAATTAAAGTGATTTGGTCCATTTTGATGCAGTATAGAGAAGATATAGGTCTGTGAAGTTTGAGTTTTGACTTTTTATTTTGAGTGTATAAAGCACGCTATGCATTATTTTTATGTGAAATAAATTATATATATTTTTTATATATTTTTATGCAATAAAATTTGAGCATATATTTTCATGTATAAATTTTATTGATTTGATGTATAGCAATAAAAAATAAAATGAGTCCCAAAATCGAGTTATTGAAGAATAAAAATTAGGGTTTTTTTATTGTGTTTATTGGCCCTTATCTCCCCATACTTTATTCCTGGTCGACCCCGTAAACATGATGCCTAGGTCTCGGGGTTTAGGGTCATTAAATAGCTTTGCATTTTATTTCTTTTTCTTTTCTTGCTTTATTATTTTATTTTGGCATTTATTACAGTATTTTATATAATAAATACAATATAAACAATTAATGTTATTTTGTGAAAAATAATGTTATTTACATGGATTTAGTTAGGGACTAAAGGTCAAAATGAAAGAATAAGGGATTTTATCACTTGTGCCCCTCCGAAATCGTACAATTTCAGTTATGACCCTATCTTTTTGGTAATATCAGTTGTGCCCTCAAATTTTTGTCATATTTTCAGTTGTACCCCTCCGGTTAGTTGCCGTTCATTCCCAATGTAAACAGACGTTAACTTTGGGACATAATAGGAATTAAATTAAAAGTAATATTGAAAAAAGTCATTTTCTCATCTTCTACGCCTCCAAGGTCTTCCAGGGAAGAGTGTGAAGAGATCGAGTGCATCGAAATACCACCGGACTCTGCCCCCACTTTCCCTTCCATGAGCTCCAGGTCAGTTGATGTTGCACCGTTGGAACCCACCCTTGGCATCATAGCAGCTCTAGCCAACGCCATTCCTTCGAGGTGCTTTGCAACCTGAACGATCGCACCTTCATCGGAATCCACCATGTCCTTAGTTTCTCTGTCGTTGATTGCCAAACACCGGAACCACAGAGGTCCAAAGCGCACAGAGCACCAGCAACGCAGATGCTTCGAACTTTAGCTGTAGCAGAGGAATTGAAACTTCCTTAAGCTTTGCATTTCACGAGGCTCCAATGTCACCTTCAACTTGTTCTTTTGAATCTCGAGCCATCACTAAAGCAGAGATCAGCGCCTTTCACCGTGCCCAGCCAAATCGGACCTTGCCGCGCATCTGATCTTAGCTACACACAATAGAAGCTCCAGTCATCCCTCGAAGCTTCTCTACACCACGCTCACCTTGCCGTGTTCGTGATCGAAGCACCGCTCTTGCTCCTCTTTAATCGAAGCCTACGTACGGTGGCCCTTCATCGGACAGCTCCCCCACCGCCTTTAGAGAGGAACTACCACGCCATTTGTAGCTTCTCCGTCGAGAATGTCAGCAGCACGAGCTCGCTTCACCGTGGTCTGCCAAGCTTTGAGTCCCTGGGATGTGTCCGCCGAAGTCTACCCCTTTCGTGCTAGCAGGCCCCCCGCCTCCCCGCGCCACCCTCCCGCTGCTGCTCCTCCCGCCCCCGCGGGGGAAAGGGGAGGTGCAGGAGGCGGAGGGGGACTGCACGGGGGGGCGGAGGGGGCGGGCGGAGGGGGCGCGGGGGGCGGACTGAAGCCTAAGATGACCGTGCTCCTTCACGACGGTGGTTCCAGTCGAGGTCGACTGTCTGTACGAAGGCGTCGATTTCAATACTACTTTCACTCGTGCCAAGTTCGAGGACCTCAATGCCGTCCTCTTCGCAAAGTGCATCTCGGTTCTTGAACAATGTCTGAATGATGCGCAGATGGACAGAACACGGATTGATGAAGCTGTGCTCGTGGGTGGATCTACCAGAATCCCCATAGGACAGCAGATGCTCAAGGATTTCCTCAATGGGAAGGCCCTTTGCAGTAACCTCCATGTAGACAAGGCCGTTGCCTATGGTGCGTCCATCCTTGCTGCAATGTTGGAACAGACAGCAGACTCACAAAGCAACTTGTTCTTTCGGACGTCACCCCTATCTCCTTTGCCTATGTGCAGGGACAGTAACCTCCATGCAGACGAGGCCGTTGCCTATGTGCGGGAAGCTCAGGGCGGAGCTCGGAGGAGTTGCGGGCTGGGGAGAGTTAGAGTTTTTTTTTTAAATTTTGATAAATTTTTGACTAATTGATTCATAAAAAGTCATCCAAAAATTCAATAAAATTCATCGTTTGATCCGTAACGAGTGATATGTCCGTGGAAATGTAAAAATTTTAGAGATTCGATAGATGCATGAAGGTGTTAGTAAGAGAGGGAAATTATGAAGAGAAGGAAGAAGAGCAAATGGAGGAGGAAGAAGATGAAGAAGATGTATGGACCATAATACCCTTCTTAACCACACCATGGTTTGAATAAACCATGGTTATTTTAATTTTTTGACGGTCAATCTGACGGAAGGGCACAACTGATGACGGAGTAAGAAGTGAGGGGCACAACTGATATTACCAAAAAGATAGGGGTATAACTGATATTGCGATATCTCGGAGGGGTACAAGTGATAAAATCCCAAGAATAAACATGATGAAATGGAGATTCGTCTGCTCCCCACCGGATTGAGTGAACCATATACTTGCATGAGATTGTTGGGAAGTCAATGTGACGAAGTTGCCTTGCGAACACTCCTACCACGTTGAGGGTATCACACGATGGGTTACTCGTGACAACCAACATAGGCACCTAATGTGTTGCAAAGATCCTCGCCATTGTTCCTTGCAATTTGCAGATCCTTCCATGCAGCTCCAAAGTAATCTTCAAACATTTTCTTATGTTAATGTGAATCATTGTGAAAACATTTACATGATATACATACCAATCAAACATCTGAACCGATACATTCTATAAGTTGTTTGAATAATAGAATGATGTATACAAGAATAATGAGCTTCTTCCCAAACAACTTCCTTGCATTTTCAAAAAAAGAAAACGGTACTATAAAAAACTTGCTATTAAACTATACAAAATAACAAAACTCTCTTATTATCTACACTTAACCGAAGATATGATTCGAGACTCACGAATAGAGACGAAGCCAGAATTTTATCTTTGGGGGAACTAGATTGAGTTAATATCCATACCATGCAGAGATTTTACAAACACATTACATAATTATCTGATCAGTAAATTCCATAAAATGTATCAAAAAATGTTTAAACTGCATAAAAGTTTAACGAAAATAGTGAACTAAAAATCTCATACAAAAATTATATTGAATTAAATGTAGATTCTGCGCATATCTTCTAATCAACCATGTCACATATTGATTCACATCAAACCTACCATCAAAAAGTTATAGAAATTAGAAATATTTTTTAGATTAAATTTAAAAAATGAAGAGCAAGATGTCATGCTTACCTAACATGAATTTACTTAAATCGCATTTGTTGTGACTTCAAATCATATTCATCCATAATTAAATCCGTTGAATTTTTTTTTCAACTTCTTTCTCAATGTATATCAAAAGACAACTTCTAAGAAAATCATCTTCCATCTTATTATGAAATTTGGATTTTACGATCTTCATTACCGAAAATACTCTTTTGTTGTTGCAGCTGAAATATCAAGGTCAAAACGAGGCGGATTAACCTACTAACCAACAGATTCCAGCCTTTCGTGTTTCTTCTAACTTCTGACAAAGTTCTACAAGATTTGAAATATTTTTTAGAATAGGATGTGTAATGATATCTGATTGATAATGTATCAATTGCTTGTCTAATAATAGAATCTCTTGATCTGTAAAATCTGCAGGGTGAAATTCCTTTGCTAATCTGCATATATCAACTCTATTGAATAATTCATAACCATCAATAGGATCCAAAGATGCACCGAGAGTAAGAAGATTAGTAGTATCTTTACTAAATCGATGATTAATCTTGATAACTGAGAATTAATATATGCATTAAACAAGTCAACTCTATAACGATGTAGTAATGTAATTTCTTGCAATTGTCCACGATTCATTTTTCGACTTCAAGAATAATAAGAATTCAAATCTGGTATGTCGATGCTTCGTTTTTGACAAAATGATACAATTTTCTCAAATAAGATATTCCAATCATCGTCCCGTAACTTCTGAAGATTCTCTTTTGTAGATGAAACAACTTGTAAAGCATTCAAAATATCTATATTTTTTAGTTGCAAAACCTAAAACTTCAGTGATTCTCAAGATATTCTCCATTGTATGTAAGATAAGAATAAACTCAAATGATGTTACGGCCTCTAAGCTTCATATGCCTCTCCACACTGCAAATAAGTATCACCCCATCTACAATAGTCAGAAGTACTTTGCACACAACACTATACATTTTTATAAAGCTACATATGGATCTATAATGTGAACTCCATCGAGTTTCACAGCACGTAGCAGAGTGTCAATCTGGTTATTTCCCGTGCTTAATTGAATTTCATTTATTGAAAGAAGATACACAATATCATCAGCTTGAGCAGCTTGTAATTCATCATGACATTTAGAGGACACATTAATAATATTAACAATACTTGTCAATTTAGTAAAGAACTTATGGATATGAATCACTTCTCTGAAAGTCGTAACAAGAACTAATTCAAGCCGATGTGCTAAGCAATAGATAATAATTTGCATATTTGTATCTCTCATAATCATGGCTTACAACCCATTCTATTCTCCAGTTATGTTGCTAGCTCTATCATAACCTTGACATCTTATTCTTCTATAATCGAGATTGTTCTATAATAGAACTTTGAATAATCTAACTTTCAATGTAAATGATTTTTGTATTATGAATTTGGGCTATATCAAAGAAGTGTTCACGTAAAATACCTTATTTGTATATAAATCGAAGAACAATTGTCATTTGTTCCTTTTTTGCTCCATCTCTAGCTTCGTCAATTTTTATGCAAAAAGTAGCATCTCCAAATCTCTTCGCGAATGAAGCACTATTTTATGCGATATAATTTGAAGAAATTCCTTTTGAGCATCAGGTGAAGCATATTAGCATTTCTTGATGCATTTTTTAAGACAACTTTATCAACTTCTTCATTATTAGAAGCAATAATTTATTAGTTCAATACAATTCCCATTATTTTTAGACAAGATCTTTCATCATTGCCTATAAAAGCACATGCTTGGAATTAAATTTTGTCTACCATTAATACTAGTCTTTAATCTCAATCTCCCTCTCCTACATATTAGGAGAGCTTTTAAATTTGTCTATCATTATTATACCATTATTCAAAATCACTCACTATGTGTATATTATCACATGAAAAAATAACATCATTAATTATAGAATATTAGTATCTTAAGTTCTTCGCAACAAAAGTATGTTGAACATATTCTAGCCACGATTATCTTATAAATATTTAACAATTAAACTATTAAAATTTAACCATACAAAAATTTCTAGCAATTCTACCATCGATATATGTCTAATATTTTGAATACCTAATAATTTAAACTTTTTGATTCATCATTCAATAATTTCAACCATAAAAACTTAACTAGTTATATTTAGAATGAACGTCTTAACAATTTAATGTTCCAATACAAATCCTTCAAAAAAATATTTCTTTTCTAATATTTATAATGTAAATCATTAAGTAGTGTGGTTAATAAATGCATATATTTAATGTTTGAGAATAAATATGCATGTTGGAAGAAAGAAAACATAGGTAGTACCTTGAGGCTTGAGTGTTGGACAAGTTGACGGAGAAAGAAAAAGTACCAGGGATTTATACCCTTCTCCATGCTACACGCAGGACAATTATCAGATTGGTTGGATTTGAGAGAAGTATTCTTGAGTTTTTTATTGTGATTTGATCCCTGCTATAGTACTATATATAACGATGGGACTTTTTTAGGATTTTTTTGACATGTTGCAGCATCACATCACACGCGAGATAACGGTCAAATTGGAAGATTTTATTTTGCATATTGGATAATAAAATATTTGACCTAATATAGCGGGCAAAATTGAAGCTTTCGTTTTTTTCCTTTGGATAATACCCCATTACCTAATATGGCGGACTTTCTCTGCTCACGAACTACATTATTTGATTTACTAATTTATCAAGTATACTCGTATTAATTTATCGTAATTTTTATTTATCCGTGTACCATCTCGCATACTACATTAATATTGTATCAAGTATAGTCGTATTATCACAAAAACAAAAATATATATTCGTATTAATATATATTTTCACCGATAAACTTCACATAGTTAATTTTTTTAACAACCGTCAATGGGAACGTTGGATTAGAATTTCTTCTCTCCTTCGTCCCCTCATTCCCTATTGCAGAATGTGTGTAGAAGGGGTGGGATTCGGCTGTAGTTAGTAGTGACGCACTCTCCTCCGCCCACCATCCTTCCGAGTCCTGGGCGGCAAGAAGAGGCGAGGTCGCTTCCGGCGAGCGAAGAACACATGCGTCCGGAGATGTGAGTTGCCTCCTCTCCTCCTCCCCTCTCTACTTATCTCTCCCTCTCCCTTCGTCCTACTCTATCTGTTTGTGGATTCTGGCGAATCCCATTTCGTTCTTCGGAGTAACTAATATCGCCGCTGCTTTATTTCTTAATTGGGTACTCGTATTCTTCTCGATCTGGTGGCATTTTTATTGTATTTTTGGCTCGACATTTGACTTCTCACGACGCTGTAGAAATAACTCCTGTCTGCAAGACCTTATGTGTGAACATTACATCCTCGATTCTGCATTACATGAGCTCTTGGGAAGAAGTGTAACTTTTTGTATATGTATTTTTTTTAAAATATTTTTGTATATGTGCATTTTTTAGAAAGTTGTTTGTATATGTTTTTTGTTCTTGTGATAATTTATTTTACTCTTTTAATGAAATTACTATGATACTTTATGTATCTAAACCTCCAACATGCATGCCATCCCCCTAAATTGCAACACATTGAAATGTCGGAGAAGAAATAGTAAAAGAAACGGGTCTCTTTAAAGCACAATCTAAAATAAAAATACACATGTGCGGTTTGGATGAAAGAAAGGTTTGGAGGAGTATTCGTTTAGGACAAATAAGCATTTTATCATGCTTTGTCTATTTGGTGTACTGGCCAAGTCATGAAGGGGAATAGATTTAAAATGATATCAGATTAAGGGAATTAAAATCTGATAATGGCAGAAGAGATTCATCTTCTTTATGGCAAATCGAAGTGTAAGTAATGTTAGTAACCTCACGTTAAAACTTGGAATAATCATATTCTAAGGAAGAACATGAATATTCCGGTGAAGGTCTTCCAAACATTACGATCTTGAAGGTCTTTCAAACATTACAATCTTCTCACATTTCAAACATGATATAAGATGTGCGCCTATTCTGTCATCGAAAGCGTGACTAAGTTCTTAACAGTGAACCTAGGTAGTTGCTGCGTATAGACCTCCTCCTGCAGCTCACCATATAGAAAAACATTCTTCACATTCAGCTCACAGGGACCAGTTCCGTACCACTGCAACCAAGAAGAGGATTCGAAGGGTAGAATGGCGTGCCACTGGAGAGATGTATCCTGATAGTCCACCCATAAATTTGGGTGAACTCATGAGCCACAAGCCTAGTCTTGTAGAGATCAATACTGCAATCTGCACGGTTCTTCACTGTAAACACCTATTTGCAGCCAACCATGAATGCTCCTGTAGGAGCAGTAATCAAGTTCCATGTGCCACGAGACCAGATTGCTGCCATCTCCTATTTGGGCAACCATAGCCGCTATGCTCTCCATCAAGCCTAAGATTTTTTGGCACTACTGCTTGCAAATGTTACATTTACTCAACCACCAAACTTTATTTCACATCCTCTTTGCTAGAAGAAGACATGTCTATAATCTGATTGAAACTGTCTGATTCCCCTGCACTTGTGTATATTCACGTTTTGACATATTCTCATCTAGAGCTTTGATATTTTTACCGGCGCCTGATCTGCCCATTATGGGAGACCAGATATTTCAACTGCGGGCCCTCTTGCTTGATCCAAATTTGAGATCTATTCCCAAGTATGTAAAAATCTGTTACATCTACAAGAAGTACAATTTTTTTTCTAATCTCTTGAAGAAGTGCTCCATTGACCTCCCCCCCGAGAAATCTTTTTTTCCTCCCAAATGGGAAAAAGTCTAATTGATCCCATTTTATTTCAAAAGACGTCAAGGTTCAGATATGTTGTATGTAATTTTTTTCGAGCATGTCACTTCACAATGACTACACAAGTTACAAGTATGCAGGGGGAGTATGTGGTTCAGCTATTTTTAAATTTAAAAATACAATGATTTATTATAGATGTGTCATTTTTTAACTCTGCAATAGCTGAGTGTTTTCTTTCTATTGGCAGTCCCATGCTTAGGAAAAAGGAGGATTGTGTTGGGTAGCCGATGGCCATTGTAAGTGTTAGAATTATTCTGTTTTATTATGTTATGTAAGTTATTGAGGGTATCTTTGTCATTCTCTCTTTTTGGCCCCCTAGGGTTTCACTCTATATAAGAAGCCCTAAGCCTTATGGAATAAACAAGTCATTTCACTCTCTTCTTTCTTCACATGGTATCAGAGCAACGGTCCTATGTTCTGACGTAGATCCCTCCGCCATCCAGCCCCTTCCCGCAAGACATTGCGCGGGCCCTCTTCTCCATCTACGACCCTGTGCAGGGCTATCTCTCGGCTGTAGCCGACTCTTCAGGGCCCTCCCAGCCCTCCGTGCATCACCTGAGCATCCAACCAAGCCTTCCAGGCCATCGAGGAAGGTCGCTGGTGTGTTCCCAGACTGTTGCATGGAGTTTCCATCCCATCTAGGCACCACCTTCCGCCTCTAGTGCTCCACAAGCACATGTAATATGCATATCCGACCACATAGGGAACTGCCAAGCCTCTATTACCTGCAGATCAGACTGTTGAAGGTATTCTGATTCACCTCTAGCCTGTTCCAAAGCAAAACTCGGGTGATGCCTACATCTCTAGGCACCTTTCATCGATCCTAGAAGATTTTTTGATGTGTGTCTAAGGGTTTTTCATACCATATTTGGTATTATTATCTCTGACCACAATGGCTACGTCTTCTACCAAGACAAAACCCCTCTTTTCGACATCTAATGTAATCATGCATGGTACCTCTATCAAACTTAAGAGCACCGACAATTATGTGCTATGGTCTCGGGCATTCAAGGTATTCATCGGAGGTTAGAGGAAGATTTCCATCCTACCTAACGAAGGAACCCCTTAAAGAAGATGACAAGGATTTTGAATCCTAGCAGGCAAACAATTATCAGGTCATGAATTGTGTGACTAATAGTGTAGAGCCACACATCACGACTTCAAAAAAAAGGACGATTTATAAAAAAAGAGAAAGAGAAAAACTGAGCAAAAATGGAGGTGATGGATTATGAAAAAAGGAAAATAAGAAAAAGAAGAAGATGGCTTATGGAAAAAGGAGAAAGTTGGGAAAAAAAAGAGGATGCATGTCTTATGATTGTTTCTCCCTGCGGAGAAGAGAGATAAATGAGATATCTATTCCATAGGGCTAGTGTCTCTTATATAGAGAGAAAACCCTAGAGAGTACAAAAAGAAAAATACATAAATACCCCCGAGGGGTTACAGAACCCGAAGGGTTGAGTTACGGAACCCGAAGGGTTACAAACATAATTATAAATATAATTACTCTAACACTCCCCCTCAAGTTGGAGCATATCTGTCGATCATGCCCAACTTGGATACTGTATGTTTGTGTATCTTTTATCTATTTTCTTTTCTCTTTGTCTACCTTATGTAATTTGCCCATAGGTCTCTCCCTATATAAGAGAGCCTAGGGCTCAAGGAATAATTCTCTCTTTATTTTCCAACATGGTATCAGAGCGGTGGTCCTAGACCGAAGCTCCTTTACCGAACCCTAACCCTAACCCCTCCTTTCAAGCCTCTCGCCTCTCGATGCCCAAGGGTCTCGCCGCCCCGGCCCCGTCACCCAGGCGTCGCTGCCCCGACCCCATCGCTCAGGCGTTGCCGCCTAGGGCCTCGTCTCCGCCGCCCAGGCGCTTGATCGCCCAGGGCATTGCCCCGTCTCCGCCGCCCAGGCCTCGCTTGCGGGTCCCTTCTCGCGACCCCACCTTGCGGCCCCCGCCGCCTCAACCGCACAGCCCTTGCGGCCTCGCTGCCGTTCCCTTTTCTCGAAGGGCTTCCTCCCGCACCTTTATGTTGATGGGTTTGGTTGTGTAAGTCTACACATGCAACCAAACCTCTTCATGTCACATGCAACCAAACCTCTTCATGTCAGTGTAGACCAAAGTTTATCTCGTCTACAACCCTAGTCGTCTCTAGTCATCATGTCAGAAAGCAAGGTAGAGATCCCCACCACAGGCGCCTTCAGAGGTCCTACGCCTATTGTGAAGATGGATGGGTCGAACTACGAGTTATGGGCCATGCAGTTCATGAGCCTAATGATATCGATGGGTAAGAAACATATTCTTACCGAGGACGAGCCAACGGAGAAGACATGGTTGTATGCCTCATGGGAGGCTGATGACGCATATGCTCATGTCTGGTTGTCTGGTACCTTGATTCCAGACTTTGCAAACGATGTATTGCATCAGCCCACTGCCAAAAGCCATGTGGGACATTCTTGCTACCATGTATTCACAAGCCAAGAATGAGACAAAAATCCTATAGCTTCAGCATGACATCTTCATGATAAAGCAGAATGGTAGACCCCTGCATGCTCACTACACTGCATTGTGGTGAACGTTTGAGAAGTTTCATAACTTCATGCCCCTCACAGCTACTCCAGAGCAGTTGAAGACATACCGAAATGCCACTATGGTAAGAGTTTTTCTAGCCTCTCTAGACTCACAGTATGAGACCGCTTCTTCTTAGATTCTGGAAAATGCTACCATTCCTCCCATGGAGGAGGCTTTTCAGAGATTGAGCAGAATCAATATCTCAAGCCCTATTCCAGTGTCAAATTCTTCTGCTATGGCAGCCTCTCGTGGAAGAGGTAGCTCATCTCATTTTCGTGGACGAGGACCACGTGGTAGAGGTGGTCGTGGTCGTGGACCACTGTGTACTTACGTCATCAGACTGGTCATACTAAAGATACACACTACTCCAAGCATGGTTTCCCAGCATCTGCCCGCGTAGCAGAACAGATTCAGCATCATGGCGCTCCACTCGCATCAGATCAACGATACGATGATCTTGTGTCTCGACTGCGAGATATCATGCCCCCAGCTAGTACTCCTCCACCTGTTTCAGAGAGCAGCTCGGACGTTGCTACTACTACAGGAGCTAGTTCCTCAGGTAGTGCGCATACTTCTACTTTTTACCAAGGTTAAGGTACCTCAGAAGGGATTATAGATTCAGGTGCCACACATTATTTGTGTGGAGACAGACATCAGCTCATATCATACAAGCAGGTTTCTCCAGGAAGGACAATGGTCATAACAGATGGGGCTCATTCTCCCATCACAGGACATGGGGAGATTACCTTGACACCTTCTATGCAGTTGCAAATTGTGCTGCATGCCCCTAATTTCTCAATGAATTTACTGTCAATTAGTAAGATTACAAAGTGTTGGAGTATTCGTTATATGCGTCACATGTATGGGAGATGGGTAAATGGATCTCTCCAGGATCCATTTATCCAAGGCCTTACATGTCGGTTTCGGTCACCATTTCGGTGACGACCAAAACAGAATTTTGATGGAATTTCGGTCAAATTTCGATCGAAATTTCGATCATTTCGGTCATTTTTTTACTAGGACCCCCATATTTCGGTCATTTCAGATGAATTTCGATTTCATCTAAATATCGATATTCGACAGAAATTCGACCGAATTTCGCTGAAATTTGAGGCCATGCATTTACCCCATCCAAGAGTTTAGTCACATATCTACCAGTGGTGGGACTTGGAGGCTCTGTGGAGGCTATATAAGGAGCCCCAGACCTCCTGTATCAGATGAGAAAAAGCAATGCTAAATATGCCCCATTAAGGGCTTCTCCCGTGGTTTCATCCCGCTCCTTAGGGAGTAGGGTTCCACGTTAAAATCTTTCGTGTTCCATTTCTATATCTTTTTTTCGGATTCTGCTTCCTATTTTCTAACATGGTATCAGAGCGGGTCGATTCTCGAGGAATTCAAATTCTTATTTATATTCAAGATTCGTTTTTTTAGATTTGTTCGAGATCTATTCTGGAAATCTCCGCTTCTTATTTATTTGAGATTTGTTCGAGGCGGAGATATATTCATGGTTCATGTTCATGGTCGAGGCGCAACCATCTGCAACATCATCAAGAAGAGAGGGTTTCGAAACCCTAGTTCTCCACTTCAACGATCTTCAACGCGCCGCAGGTGGAGATCCTCTTCCGGGCACAGCCCTCTTCCGATCGACCTCAGGCACAACCGCAGATTTCCAGGGCGATAAGCCCCATCGCCTCGAGCCCCTGCACGAGCCCAGACGAGCCCTCGTGATGTGGAGCCCCCTCCCAGGTGCGACGAGCCCTAGCCGCATCCTCCAATCGCACCTGCAGGCTGCCGCCCATGCAGGCCTTCGCATGCTGCGCCAGAAGAACCCAGCATACTCCAGGCGGCGCCGCAAGAATAAGTGGGACTCGAACCCCCTCCAATCTTCATCGTTCCAGGATAACCAGGAGCCGGCGCCGTACCCCCAGGCAGCACGCGCAACCCCCCCTCCCTGGGCGCAACCCTCGCATCTCCAAGCGCACAGGCGACGCGCCAACTCCCAGGTGCTCCAGGCCGCATCTCTCCATCTCCAAGCGTGCATCCAGTCAGCGGCGAGATCCCTGCACCAGCCCTCTTCCGCGACGATGAAATCTCCAGGGTCCCCCCCACGGGGGGCGGCGACGTTAGATGGGGTTTCCCATTGAGTGGGAACCCTAAAAAGGGCCGTGTAAAAAAAGGTTGCTGGGAGCGCAGTTTTAAAAAAAGGTGAAAGTTAGGCCCCAAGTGGGCCACCGTCAGTTTTTTTTAAAATGATGGGCCTGATTGAGAAAAAAAGGCCGAAGTTTGTGTTAAAAAATGTTTCAAAAAAATGATTAAAAAAGAAGAAGAGGCGCACACATTTGAAAAGTCGTAGCATTCAAAAAAAGAGAGAGAGGGAAGAGCCGTAAAAAAAGGAAACGACCAAATGTTATTCATGATTTGAGAAGCCGAAAAATCTGTAATCGGCTTAGTGATGTTTTATCCCCATTTATCTTGTCTTCTCCCAACTTTGTCAACGTACATTTTTTGCGACAAGTACAGGAGAAAGGGGGAGTATATGTAGAGTCACAGGTCTATTCAGATTCTCCAGATTTCAAATTCGTCAGACCAGCCAGATTTCCAGACTCTACAGTTCATACATTTAGACTCGACGATTGATTCTGAGTCTCCGATTTCAGACACGCATATGGATGCGGTCTTCTTTTCAAATGAGCAGATGTTTTTACCATCTTTTGTAGTGGTCCCCATCTTTTCTTGTTGTTGTTCGGCCAGAGTTTTCATGTGAGCCATAGGGATTCAAGAGTAGAGGACCATTCCCTATGCCATGTTGGCAAGGGTTTTCATGTGGTATCATAGGTACTCCAGAGTAGTGTACCATTCTCTGAGCCAGATGGGAGAGACTCGGTTCTCCGACGAGGAGACTTTTTCAGACTCCATTCTCCAGCGACCATGGACTCCGACGAGGATTGCACTTCCACGACCTTTTCAATTCAACCCTTTTTCAAAGATGGAGCAGTTGTCCACATGTTGTGGTGGGCCAGAGTATTCCGACGAGGAGACTCATTCCAGTTGCAGTGACTCTGATAAGCGCAGTACATAGCACATGCTCTCCGATGAGGAGATTCAGTTGACTCACACTCCAGCTCGTTCGTCCTCCTCACCTGCACGGCATGAGAAGCAACGTCCTCGACAGCAACAGTTGTGCGCGTTGGGTTGATATTGTCCATAGTGTCTTATAGCGTGAGTTGAGTTTCTTTCTGTTTGTCCAAGCTGAGCATTGCATGCTCCAGCTTGAGGGGGAGTGTTGGAGTATTCGTTATATGTGTCACATATATGTGAGATGGGTAAATAGATCTCTCCAGGATCCATTTACCCAATCCAAGAGTTTAGTCCCACATCTACTAGTGGTGGGACTTGGAGGCTCTGTGGAGGCTATATAAGGAGCCCCAGACCTCCTGTATCAGATGAGAAAAAGGAATGAAATATCCGCCCCTTTGAGGGCTTCTCCCGTGGTTTCATCCCGCTCCTTACGGAGTAGAGTTCCACGTAAATCCCGATGTTCTTATTGTTCATCTTTTTCCATGTTTCGCTTCCGCTTCCTATTTTCTAACACTAAGGATTTACATTGTCGAGCAATATTTGACCCATCATCTCTTGTGTTTCAGGACATTCTCACGGGCAACGTGATTGGGTGTGACCGTGCGCAAGGCGGGCTATATCGACTGGTCCAAACACCTTATGCTGGAGCATCATCTCATTCTACTGGACCTGTCACTCCTTATCTATGGCATATGCGCTTCGATCATCTTCCATTTCAGAAACTACATCAAGTCCTTCCTCAAATCTCACCTCGCTCGTCGTTCAATTGTGGAGCATGTTAGTTAGGGAAGCATCATCGGTCTGTCTTCCCTAGTCGTCAAATTCAGAGCAGTAGCTATCCTTTTGAGTTTTTCCATGTAGACATTTGGGGTCCAAGTCGTGTTCCCGATCATCAGGGACACAGGTTCTATAGTTGATGTGGATGATTTTAGTCGTTTGTCTTGGGTTTTCTTGTTGAAGAATAAATCAGAAGCGTGCAATACTATTACAAATTTTATTAAAGAAGTGCAGAATGTTTTTTCTACCTCTGTCAAAATTGTGCGAACTGATAATGCTCTTGAATTCTGTACCCATATACTATCTCAATTCTTTTCATCTCAGGGCATTCTACATCAAACATCTTGTGTTTACACGTCCCAACAGAACGATGTCACAGAAAGAAAGCACTGTCACCTTCTTGATGTCACTCGTATGCTCCTTGTCCAGAGTTGTGCTCCGCCCTCATTCTGGGGTGATGCGGTTCTCGCAGCATGTTACCTCATTAACCGCATGCCCTCATCGATGTTGTGGGAGAAGATACCTTTCTCCCTTGTTTTCCCTGACAAGGAGTTGTTCTTCCTTACCCCTCGTATTTTTGGGTTTGTTGCGTTCGTCCATCAGTTGTCTCCAGGGATTGACAAGCTCTCTCCTAGGGCTGTCAAATGCATTTTGTCGAGTATTCCAGGACTCAAAAGGGTTATCGTTGCTATGATCTGTTACATCAGAGGTATTATGTCAGTACATATGTCACGTTTTTTGAGGCAGTCATGTTCTTCTCTCCTATAGGCGACATGTTGGCACCATCAAATTCAGATGATGAGATCTATATTCCTCCTCCACCCATGTATCCACCATCAACTCCACCACTTCCACCACCACCTCCACCACCATCACCTCCACAAGCATTACCTCATCCCAGTGTTTTGGTTCCTCCTCTACCACATCACTACAGTCGGCGGCCAATCCCTGCTCATGATCATGGTCAACCATCAAGCGTGCCTCAGGTTTGTTCTGATAACATTACTTCTAGTGATGGTCCTGATGGTGTTTCTCAACAGGGGCTATTTCAGGAAGGGGATGATAAGGACGGTGTACAAATGATGCAGAACTTGATTTGCCTATTGCTCTGAGGAAGCAGAAACGTTCATGTGCTTCATATCCGATTGCTTCTCATGTCACCTTTGAGCATCTGACAAGTAACTTCAGGAGGTTTGCAGTTGCTTTATCCGTTGTGGATATACCACAGACTTACCAGGAGGCATTGGCTGATAGTAGATGGCGTCTGGCTATGGAGGAAGAGATGACAGCTCTTCAGTCGAGACTTGGATCCTTGTTCCAGCTCCTACTGAGGCATCCACAGTAAGTTGTAAGTGGGTATTTACAGTGAAGCAAAATGCAGATGGTAGCATTGACATGTACAAGGCTCGACTGGTTGTCCGGGCTTTACTCAGACATATGGGTGGATTATCTTGACACATTTTCTCCAAGTGCTCGTCATTCTACCTTACGGATTCTTTTATCTGTTGCCGTGATTCGAGATTAGTCCCTGTTTCAATTGGATGTCAATAATGCTTTTTTGTATAGTGATCTTCAGGAAGAAGTCTACATACAGCCTCCGCCAGGGTTTGCTGCTGAGGGGGAGTGTTTACAGGTGTGTAGACTTCATAAGGCAATCTATAGCCTTAAGCAGAGCCCGAGAGCTTGGTTATAAGCTCTCAGATTTGTTTGAGAAGCAATGGCTCAAACGGTCGAATGCAGATCACTCTCTCTTCGTACAGAGGACTTCCAGAGGTACGACTGTTATTATGGTGTATGTTGATGATGTACTTATTACATGAGATGATATGCAGGGAATAAAAAGAGCAAAAGAATTTCTGGGCCGTGAATTTGTTACGAAGGATCTAGGAGACTTAGATACTTACTGGGATTGGAGTTTGCTAGATTTCGACAAGGGCTTGTGATGACTCAGAGAAGATATGTCACTGACCTGTTAAGTGACATGGGCATGCTTGGATGTCGACCTGCTTCTACACCCATGGATCCGAACATGAAGATGTATGATGATGATACTGATGAGGTTGACAGGAGAAGATACAGAGAACTGGTGGGAAAGCTTCTTTATATTACCATTACTAGACCTGATATTTCATTTGCGGTCAGTAAAGTGAGCCAGTTCATGGAACAACCTCGTCAGGTACATATGGATGCTATACATATGATACTAAGGCATCTTGAATCCTCTCAAGGTGCATGGTTGTTATTTAAAAAAGGGGGCACTATTACTATCTCAGCATGCGCAGACGCAGACTACGCAGGGTGCCCAAAGGACAAGAAATCTACATCAGGATTCACTATATTTGTCGGGGAGTCACTTGTCTCATGGAAGAGTAAGAAGCAAATCGTGGTTGCTAGAACTAGTGCTGAATCTGAGTATAGAGCTATGGCCCAAGTATGTACAGAAGTGATGTGGGTCCGAGCAGTCCTAGCAGATCTATATATAGATGTTCCTCTTCCCATGTCGTTGAAATGTGACAATCAGGCTGCATTATTCGTTGCTAATAATCATGCATTTCATGAGAGGACAAAGCACAACGAGGTTAATTGTCATTATATACGTGATATGATCCAGAAAGGCTTCATTTCTACATCCCATGTCAGCTCAGGAGACCAGACAACAGACATTTTTACCAAAGCCTTACTTAGGAGGTCCTTCCAGAAGTGCTTATCCAAGCCGAGCATGATAGATATCTATGCTCCATCTTCAGGGGAAGTGTAGAGATATATTTCATGTTTTTGTATCTTTTATCTATTTTCTTTTCTCTTTGTTTACCTTATGTAATTTCCCATAGATCTCTCCCTATATAAGAGAGCCTAGGGCTCAAGGAATAATTATCTCTCTTTATTTTCCAACAGATACTAAGTACATGAGGCGCTTCCTTGGAAGAGCCTTTGTGAAGAAGTCTGCGAGTTGAAGTTTAGTGGAGATGTGTGGAGTGCTGATTTGTCTTCTTTGTACTGCATCACGAATGAAATGGCAATCAACTTCAATTGTTTTGTCCGCTCATGAAAATCTGGATTGGTGGTGATGTCCGTGGCAGACTTGTTGTCGTAGTATAAGGGTACATGAGTGGCAACTGACATGCCAAGTTCTTTTAGGAAAGAGTCAAGCCATGTAATCTCACAGGTGGCCTGAGCCATTGCCCCTGTATTCTGCTTCCTCACTGGATCTGGAGATCACTGTTTGCTTCTTGCTTCACCAAGTGACAAGGTTATCCCCAACAAACATGGTGTATCCTGTAGTGGATCGACAGTCCTCCGGAGAGATAGCATAGTCAGAATCTATATAGGCAGAGATATTAGTGTGCCCATTCACCCCATAGAAAAGTCCACGTCCTGGAGATTCCTTCAAATATCGAAGGATCAAAAGAACATCCTGCCAGTGATTGTAAAGAGGCTTCTCCATATGTTGACTGGATCTGCTCACAACATATGATATATATGACCAAGTAACAGTGAGATAGAGTAATTTTCCCACTAAGCTTTTGTACCGTGTTGCATCCTCAAAAGGTGGATCAGTAAATGCTGAATATTTTCTCACTTCTAGGAGAGATGTTGAATGGCTTGCATCCAAGTAGTCCTACCTCAGTCAGAATATTGAGGAAATACTTCCTCTGTGAAAGATGGAGCCCCTACGTAATGCGTATTACCTCGATGCCAAGAAAATA